>CM066328.1:430363340-430468340 GCA_033807585.1 Hydrophis major
ACTCCCAGAATCCCCCAGCCATCATGCTTTAAGATGTGTGGAATTCCACTCCCAGAATCCCCCACCCAGCATGCTTTAAGAGGGGTAGACGTCCACTCCCAGAATCCCCCAGCCTGTATGCTTTAAGATGGATGGACTTCCACTCCCAGAATCCCCCACCCAGCATGCTTTAAGAGGGGTGGGCTTCCACTCCCAGAATCCCCCACCCAGCATGCTTTAAGAGGAGTGGACTTCCATTCCCACAATCTCCCAGCCTGTATGCTTTAAGATGGGTGGACTTCCACTCCCAGAATTCCCTTTAAGAGGGGAATTTATGACCGTTGCAATGTCCTGGGGGCGGGAGGTGTCAGCATGGAAAAAAGTGATTTACGACCAGGGTGGGATTCAAATTTTTTAACAACTGGTTCTGTGGATGTGACTGGGTGGGCGTGGCTATGTGACTGGGTGGGCGTGGCTTTTTTGCAGGGGGACCCTGGCACAGCTGATTGTCGGAACATCTGATCGTCGGGAGGGGGAAAAAAAGAAATACCTCAAGGATTGACTGGGCAGGGGAGAACGCAGTCAGCGATGTCGGGCATCCGCGCGTGGTCAAGTGACTGGCAGGAGAGGGGCGGGACCATAAAAGCTTTTTATGGTCTCTTTTGATTGTCAAGTCTGTTTTTGATGCTAATTTCTTGCAATTGGCAAGCCAGCCAGGGGCACAATTTGCCAGTTCTCCAAACTGTGCAGAATCATACAACTAGTTCTATAGAACCAGTCCAAACTGGTAGAATCCCATTTTTCACACTTAACGACCATCAAAGCATCCTCCACAGTCACGTGATTGGCATTCGGAGGTTTGGCAACTGACTCGTATTTCTGACGGTTGCCGTGTCCCAGGGTCACGTGATCCCCTTTTGCAACCATCTGACAAGCCAAGTCAATGGGGAAGCCAGATTCACTTAACATCCGTGTTACTAACTTAACACCTTCTGCAATTCGCTTAACAACCGTGGGAAGAAATGTCGTAAAATGGAGCCAAATTCACTTAACAACTGTCTTGCGTAGCAGCGGAAATTTTGGGCTCAATTGTGATCATAAGTTGAGGACTACCTGTAATATGTGAAATACTTTGCAGGAGTCAAGGTATATTATGTCTACAGCATACCCACAGTCTATTAAGAAAGTTACCCAGGAGGTTAAAAAAAGATAATTTATTAAGTTCATGTTAATTTCTGGCACTTTTTCTGAACTTCCAACGTGAGAATTATATTCTTTTTTTATTATTGTATGTATTTTATTTGTAGTTTTCCTTTAACAACCAACATTTTTTTGTGGACAGTGTAATGACTGGGTTAATATACTGTATTTTTAGCACTATACTGACAGTGATACATATACAGTTTTTAATCTTCCAGTTTCTAACCTTGATATGCTCATTAGAATTACAGTGTATTATTTTATGTATCAATATATATTATACTATCTTCCCAGTTTGTACTTATTTCTTTATTTTTCCCGTTTGTTGGGGTTCTTCTATATTCACCTCATTATCTTTCCACAATACTATTCTCTCTTTAGGATTCATCACTTCCTCCAGAAATGTATGTAAACATCAATAACATTTATTCATACAATATACTTATTAACCGCTGTTAAATCACGAATGCTTTAATATTATGAATATCAGTCAGTGTTCCACCACATTTTCAATATCTCAATTTTCTACAAACACCGATAAAACCCATTGTTAGTAAGATTTAATCAGTCCCCAGATTATGTCTCTAAAAAGGACAAAGAATTCTTTATTGGCCAAGTGTGGTTGGACGCATAAGGAATCTGTCTTGGTGCATATGCTCTCAGTGTAAATTCCCTGTATTTATAGTCCTTAAAAACCATATATTCCAGTATATTTTTGCACCCTGTTAAATCATATTAATACATTTTGGTATACCTAATCCTAGTCTTCCACCTCTTAATATATTTATGCTTATAATAAATTCTGTTGTATATCTATATATGTGCTACTACCATATTTTCCCCTTATATGTATCCATGTATACATAACTATGTTTTTACTTATACCTATTATCTTGTTAGCAATTGACAAACCAAATACAATAAAATAAATCAATAAATAAATTTCTATTGATTCTTAATAGAATTACTATATGGCAAGGTGTTGTGTCTCTACCCGTCAAATCTCAACCATTTTAAAATTTCATCATTTATTGATTTTTTTGGGGGGTGATTCTTTATATTTCTCTCTTAGAATCCTATATATCTTTCTAGCATTTTTTGCTCAGACTGAGAATTATATTCTGAATGAGAGACAGGGTTGAATCTTTCAAGGTTATTTATGCTTAAGGCATTCTAAATTATTTGCATCTTTGTAGATTTTTTTTTTTCGGTTAGTGGTTCTTCAACAGCTTGAAGATGGATGGCCTTCAACTCCCAGAATTCGTCCACCAGCTGTACTGGCTGGGGAATTCTGGGAGTTGAAGTCCACACCCATCTTCAAGTTGCCAAGGTTGAGATACACTGCTATAGGCTCTCTGTCCTGAGCAGAGGGACAGACTAGACGATCTTCAAGGTGCCCTCCCATTCTGTTCTTCTGTTATTCTGTCAGTTGCTAGGAATTATGACATCACCAAAGGAGGCAGTTACTTCTTGGTTGCTAAGAGAGAGGCATTGTTGGGTTACTCAACAGCAGGACAATGGATTTGTCCTTTGGGGCTACTGATGGAGGCCAGTCCTTGGGATGTTAAGCTTTGGATGGTTCCTGGATTTTCCTTGGAGAACTTTTGTTTCCCAAACCTCTCCTTCCTCTCCTTCTCTTCTTTTTCTCCTGCCCCCTTCCTTTCCCTCAGGAGCTACACCGCACTCCTCTAAAGAGGGAAAGCTAATTGTTGGAGGATTAACCTGGCAGGTCCAAACTCCGCCATGAATAGAAAGGAATCCCGCGTTAAGAAAAAGAAACCCAAGGCAAAAGAAGAACTGGAAGAATTGAAGAAAGAGGTGACTTTGGATGATCACAAGCTGTCTCCCGAGGAACTCAGCCGTAAATATGAGGTGGATCTCTCCAAAGGACTGACCAAGGCTCAAGCTGCCCAGATCTTGGAAAAGAATGGACCCAATGCCCTGACTCCCCCGCCAACCACGCCGGAGTGGGTCAAATTCTGCAAGCAACTCTTTGGTGGGTTTTCTATCTTACTGTGGATCGGCGCGATTCTTTGCTTTGTGGCATACTGGGTGCAAAACATCATGGGTGGCAGAGTCCAGAAGGACAACCTCTACCTGGGCGCAGTGCTCTCCGGCGTCGTTATCGTGACCGGATGTTTCTCCTACTTCCAGGAAGCTAAAAGTTCCAAGATCATGGAATCCTTCAAGAACATGATTCCCCAGCAAGCTTTGGTGATCCGGGATGGTGAAAAGCTGCAGATCAACGCTGAGCTTGTTGTCACGGGAGATCTGGTGGAGGTCAAAGGGGGCGATCGGATTCCTGCTGACTTAAGGATCATCTCGGCTACCAGTTGCAAAGTGGACAATTCCTCCCTGACTGGGGAGTCAGAGCCCCAGAGTCGTACCACTGAGTTTACCAATGAGAACCCTCTGGAGACCCAAAACCTCTGTTTCTTCTCCACAAATTGTGTCGAAGGCACAGCTCGGGGCATTGTCATCTTGACCGGGGATTACACAGTGATGGGTCGTATTGCTTCGCTGGCTTCCGGCTTGAAAGAACAGTCTACGCCAATTGCCCGAGAAATAGCCCATTTTATCCACATCATTACCGGAGTTGCCGTCTTCCTCGGCGTGACGTTCTTCGTCTTGGCCATGATTCTTGGTTACGATTGGCTGGAAGCCGTGGTTTTTCTGATCGGTATCATCGTGGCGAACGTCCCGGAAGGTCTGCTAGCCACTGTCACCGTCTGCCTGACTCTCACTGCCCAACGCATGGCACGGAAGAACTGCCTGGTGAAAAACTTAGAAGCCGTAGAGACCCTGGGTTCCACCTCCACAATCTGCTCAGATAAGACCGGAACACTCACCCAGAACCGTATGACCGTTGCCCACCTGTGGTTCGACAATGAGATCTACGAAGCCAATACCACCGAGATTTATGCCGGGGCCATATTTAACACACGATCGCTCACCTGGCTGGCCCTGGCCCATATTGCGGGATTGTGCAACCGTGCGGACTTCAAAACAGACCAGGAGAACATCCCCATTACTAAAATGGAGACCACCGGAGACGCCTCCGAGTCAGCCCTCCTTAAATGCATCGAGCTGTCCTGGGGCTCCGTCAAGGAGATGCGCGAGAAGAACCCCAAAGTCGCCGAGATCCCCTTCAACTCTACCAACAAATACCAGCTCTCCATCCATGAAGCTGCAGACAAGTCCAAAGGTCATCTCTTGGTCATGAAGGGAGCTCCAGAGAGGATCTTGGAATGTTGCTCCACCATCTTGTTGCAAGGAAAAGAAATGATCCTGGATAAAAAGATTCAGGAAGCTTTTCTGAACACTTACAATGATCTCGGAGGCTTGGGCGAGAGAGTGCTCGGATTCTGCCACTGCTACCTCCCCGACAAACAGTTTCCACGCGGCTTTAAGTTTGACGTGGACAAACCGAACTTCCCTACCTCCAAGCTGTGCTTCGTGGGGCTTATCTCCATGATCGACCCGCCTCGCGCTGCTGTGCCAGATGCCGTTGGGAAGTGCCGCAGTGCTGGAATTAAAGTAATCATGGTCACGGGTGACCACCCAATCACCGCCAAAGCGATTGCCAAGGGGGTCGGGATCATTTCTGAGGGAAGCGAGACGGTTGAAGATATTGCCGCCCGGCTGGGGATCCCGGTCAGCCAAGTCGATCCCCAGGAAGCTGAGGCCTGCGTCATTCATGGTGCTGAACTTAAGGACATGACCTCCCAGCAATTGGACAAGATCCTCTCGAGTCATTCCGAGATTGTCTTTGCTCGCACGTCCCCACAGCAGAAGCTGATCATCGTGGAAGGGTGTCAGAGGCAGGGATCCATCGTCGCTGTGACCGGAGATGGGGTGAACGACTCCCCAGCGCTCAAGAAAGCCGACATTGGCATTGCCATGGGCATCACAGGCTCCGATGTATCCAAGCAGGCGGCTGACATGATCCTCCTGGATGACAACTTCGCCTCCATCGTGACAGGCGTGGAGGAAGGCCGCCTGATCTTCGACAACCTGAAGAAGTCCATTGCCTACACACTGACCAGCAACATTCCAGAGATCTCTCCTTTCCTCCTGTTTATCATCTTCAACATCCCGCTGCCCCTGGGCACCATCACTATTTTGTGTATCGATCTGGGCACCGACATGGTGCCAGCCATCTCCCTGGCCTACGAGCATGCCGAGAGCGACATCATGAAGAGGAAGCCACGGAACGCCAAGACGGACAAGCTGGTGAACGAGCGTCTGATCAGCATGGCGTACGGACAGATTGGCATGATGCAAGCCCTGGCCGGGTTCTTCACCTACTTCGTCATCATGGCGGAGAATGGGTTCCGGCCATTCACCTTGCTGGGCATCCGCCTGGAATGGGATGACTATACCATGAATGACCTGGAAGACAGTTACGGCCAGCAGTGGACATACCAACAGCGGAAAGTGGTGGAGTACACCTGTCACACCGCCTTTTTCATCAGCATCGTAATTGTGCAGTGGGCTGACCTCATCATCTGCAAGACCAGGAAACTCTCCTTCTTCCAACAGGGTATGAAGAACAAGATTATGGTCTTTGGCCTGATTGAAGAAACCACCTTGGCGGCGTTTCTCTCCTACTGCCCAGGAATGGAGGTAGCTCTACGCATGTACCCTCTCCGAGTGACCTGGTGGCTGTGTGCGCTCCCATTCTCGCTGCTCATTTTTGTCTACGATGAAATCCGCAAGTTTCTTCTGCGACATCATCCAGGGGGCTGGGTTGAGCGGGAAACTTACTACTGAGCAGGTCACCTCAATTATGCCTCTCTTCGGAATGAAATCTGCCTGAGGAGGTGTTTTTTTGTTTTTGTTTTTTTGCAGATCAACCCTGGCTTGGATGCCACTTGCCTGAAACGTTTATTTAAAATCTATACACCTTGAAATAAATGTGCATGCTATTGTCAGAAGTGAGAATAAAATTTAACACCGCAATGCAGAAAAGCTAGCCAAGATAATTACTTATTTGTATCCTGCCTTTATTATCATTACAAATAACTCAAGGTGGCACGCATGTCCTACACACCTTCCTCCTCCTATTTTCCCCACAACAACCCTGTGAGGTGGGTTGGGCTGAGAGACGGGACTGGCTGAAAGTCACTCAGCAGCTTTCATGCGTAAGGTGGGACTAGAATTCACCATCTCCTGGAGACTGGCCCAGTCATTAAGCTGGTGGTCATGCCTACAAGCAGGACTAGAACTCACTGTCTCCTGGTAATTGGCCTAGTCACCCAGCCCACGTTCTTGCCTACAAGCGGGACTAGGACTCACTGTCTCCTGATGATTGGCCTCAAATCTTCAAGACAGCTTTCTTACCTAAGGCAGGACTAGAACTCCCCATCTCCTGGTGATTGGCCCAAACAGTCACTAAACGAATAATAGTAGTTGAAAACTACCTGTACATGTCTATGTGAGTGCTGGTGTATGTGTTCCGTTGTCTACAGTAGTGGTCCCCAAACTTTGTGGCTTGGTGGCCCCGGCTGGGTGGGGGAGAGGGAAACTGGGCCATGTGTTGGGCTGGTACACACGCACACACAGCCCAAATCAGTGGCAGGGCAGCTCGCACATGTGTGCACGTGTGTTCATGCCAGCCCTCCGTTTGCATGAGTCAAGATGCACATGTTTAAGAGACCACTACTTGCACGAGTTGAGCTGCGGGCTTGCAGGCCAGCCGGCTGCTCCCATGGCCCAGTTTTGAATAGGTTGTGGATCAATAGTAGCTTGCAGTCCAGGGATTGGGGAACTCCTGATGTAGGGGTGGGATTCAGCCAGTTTGGACCGGTTCGGACAAATCAGATTCGGACGAATCAATTTGACATCCAGTTTGGTGAACCGGTAATTTTGATTACCAGCTGGCTCCGCCCACCCCACTCCTCCCAGGAGTCCCCAAGAGGTCCATCTGGCTTCCAGGTAAGTGTAAGGAGGCCTCCTGGGAGCAAAAATTGGGGAGGGGGGGGTTGTCAGGTGCACCATTTTGGCTGCCATGCGAGCTGCAGGCAAACTTACCTCACTGGGCTTGGGCGTGCCTCACAGCTGATTTTCAGCTAGTTTGAGGCCTTTTTCGGACTCCTGAAGGCTTGAGGAAGGCTTCTGCAGGCTTTTCAGTCCGAAAACTAGGCCTGTTTCGTCACTTCCTGTTTTTTCTGGAAATACCAGAAGTGACGAAAAGGCCCTAGTTTTTGGAGTGAAAAGCCTGCAGAAACCTGCAGAAGGCTCCCTCAATCCTCTAGGAGGCCGAAAAAGGCCTCAAGCTGGCCAAAAATCAGCTGTGAGACGCAGTGCAGGTAAGGGGGTGGCCGAGGGTGGGTGGATGGGGATTGCGTGTGCATGCCTAGGAGGCGTGGGGGGGGGGCATACATTGCTTTCTAGGTTCTGGCATGCGAGCGCACGCACAATTTTTGGCACAGGAGCCCCAAAAGGTTAGCCACCACTGACCTCGGATGTCACCATCAGGTTGCAAATCCAGCTTTCTAATGCCCTCCTCCCAGTGAACTGCAAGGCGGCATGGAGACCCCAGACCCTCTTCTAAAAAAATCCAGACGGGGAGGAAAGCATTTTGTCCTTCACAAGAGAGGCAATGAGCCGTGTTCCAAATGGCGCACCCAATACACAAAAGGCCCCTTTGTTGCGCCGGTAACTGGTGAACTCAGCCATTTTGGATCCAGGCTGGTAGGAAGGGGACAGGAAGGAACAATGGTGGCTAAAGCTTCGGTATTTTTGCTGAGTAGTTTACACCCAGCCTCCTCAGGCTTGTATTATTGATCGGTTCTCTTTTTAAAAATAAAATAGCGTTAAGAGTGTTAGGAGAAGTTGAAACGAAGCCAAGAGAGCCATTTAGTCCATCAGGTGGACAGACAGACGCGGCCGCAGCCAGAAAGAAAAACGGAAATGTCGGCTATATATAGAGACACTAGCTGGATACCCGTACTTCGCTATGAAATTATGTGGTCGAGTTTAGTTTTTGGGTGGGAAAATAAGGGGGGGGGATTCTGCCTCTGCTACCAGCATCCATCGGTATTCATCTGGCTAATGTCCTGTCAGTGTGTGAGAGAGATGAGGGCTGTTTGGAAACTGAAAGAGTATTTGCTGTATGAGCAAGAAGGAGACAGCAAGGAGCCTGGGCGTGGCTTAGCTCAACTGTTCTGTACTAAAGATGCTTTGTTGCTCTGAAACTGAACCTCCTCTCCTCTGCTTGTGTTTTGCATTTGGAAGGGATTTCTTTTCGGGTGGGGAGAGGGAGTAAAACTCCTTAGCATCAGAGCGTGTTAATAACAATAATATAGGAAATACTAATAGCTCTGACGGTCATTTGGAAAAATCCTTTCTTAGTGAGCCCCTAGAAGCCAAGAGGAACATACATGCCAAATTTCAAATTTGTAGGCTTTACGGTTCTGGAGATTTTGTGATGATGCCTGAGTGGGTTTATATACCTATAGATTTTATATATAGATAGATTGTTTTATATAGATTGGGAAAAGCGTGCGCACATATACAAACACACAAACTCACTAACACACTTCCCCAGGCCTGAGGAGTTTACGGGTAATCTTCGCATTACGACCACGACTGACCCCCAAATTCATGTTGCTAAGTAAGACATTTGGTGAAGGGAGTTTATAGTTCATTTAACGACCTTTCCTGCCACTGTTGTTAAGTGAATCACTTGCAGTTGTTAAGTTAGGAACAGGGGCGTTAAGCGAATTTTGGGGACATGGACTTCTCTTGTCGGAAGGTCGCAAAAGCGGATCACGTGACCCTGGGACGCTGCGACCATCATAAATATGAATCGGTTGCCGGACATCTGAATTCGGATCAAGTGACCGTGGAGATGTGAAAAATGGTCATATGTCTCTTTGTTTTTTTTAAGGGCCATTGGAACTTTGAACAGTCCCTAAACAAATGTTTGTAAGTCGAGGACTTCCTGTATGTCCTGGAACTGCTGTGGTTTGGGGTGTCAAAGTCCAGGGGGTGCAATTTAAGGAGTCCCAGGTTCAAATTCTGCTTTGGATTTATTTGGCACTCCTGGAAATGCCTTGGAGGAGTAGAGAATGCCAAGATCGACAAGATGCCCAAGCGAACAAAACAGATGGAGTTGCAAATCCTGACACATACATGCAGATTTTGACTCCCTCAAACCCCCATGGATACTCCTTCCTTTCTCGCTTTCTCTCCTTTTTCTTTCTTTGCTTTCCATTCTTTTTTCATTCTTTCTCTTTTCCTTCCCCCTTTTTCTTTCTTTCTTTCTTTCTTTCTCCTTTCTTTCTTTCTTTCTTTCTTTCTTTCTTTCTTTCTTTCTTTCTTTCTTTCTTTCTTTCTTTCTTTCGCTCTCCTTTCTTTCCTTCTCTTCCTTTTTACCTTCCTTTCCTTCCTTTTCCTTCCTTCCTATCTCCTTTCTTTGATTTCTTCTTTCTTTCTTTGTCCTTTCTTTCTCTTCCTTCCTATTGTTCATTTTTTTTCTTTCTCTCTCCTTTTTTTCTTTCTTTTTTTACCTTCCTTCCTTTCCTTTCCTTCCTTCCTTTTTTCTCACCTTTCTTTCTTTGCTTTCTTCTTTCTTTTCCTTCCTTCCCCCTTTCTTTCTCTCTCCTTTCTTTCTTTTTTACTTTCTTTCCATCCTTTTCCTTCCTTCCTTTCTTTCCTTTCTTTGCTTCCTTCTTCCTTCCCTCCCTCCCTCCCCCCCCCCTCTTTCTTTCCCAGTTGCAATCAGATAGTTTATTATCTCTCAAGTTTTTTGCAGCATTTGAGGATGAGGGTTTTTTTTTGTCCTTTATTGCTGTAAACCACTCTTGGATCCCTTAATAAGTGCTGCTCTCTAATTTTAGAGCTGTTTTGTTTTCAAGTAGTAAATAAAAATTGGATTTAAAAGCTTCTAATTTCTACATGTCTTTTTCTCCCTTCCTGCAGTCATCAGGGGTTGAGATTATCTTTGAGAATTGGGAAAAGGATGAAGAAGGGTCTGTTTTGCATCCAGAAAATTTTAAATTCATAGCATCTGGAGGAAGAATTGGCCAAAATAAAACAAAACAAAAACCTCCTTAAAAATCTAGAAAGTGGCTGCTCAGTTGTGATAATTTTTGCTGGGAAAAGAGCTAGAGAATAATAAGTTGGTAGCTTTTCTTTTTTGTTTTTATTCAGAACAATATAATAAAACGCAGTAGTTCTGGTAACTCTTTTCCAATTCTTTTTCTATTACAGGTAGTCCTTGACTTTTGACCACAATTAAGCCCCAAATCCCTGTTATTAAATAAGACAGTTGTTAACTGAGTTTTGTAACCTTTCTTGCCACAATTCTGAAGTGAATCCCTACAGTTGTTAAATTAGGAACCTGGTTATTAAGTGAACCTGGCTTTCCCCCATTGACTTTACTTGTTGAAAGCGGACTGGGAAGGTTGTTAACTTAGTCACATGGTTGTTAAGTGAATTTGGTTCCCACACTGACTTGGCTTGTCAGAAAGTCTCCAAAGGGGGAGGGAAAAATCACGGGACACTGCAACCGCCATAAGTACATGCCAGTTGCCAAGCCTTTGAATTTCGATCAGGTGAACCATAAGGCTGCTGCAGATAACACATAATCAGAGTTGGAAGGGAGCTTGTAGGTCATCTAGTCCAACCCCCCGCCCAAGCAGGAGACCCTACACCATTTCTGGCAGGTGGCAGTCCAATCTCTTCTTGAAAGTTTCCAGTGATGAAACTCTCACAACTTCTGAAGGCAACTTCTGTTCCATTGGTTGATTGTTCAGACTATCAGAAAATTTCTCCATAATTCCAGGTTGAATCTCTCCTGGATCTGTTTCCTTCCATTATTCCTTATCTGGCCTTTGGGGGCTTTAGAAAATAGCTTGACCCCTTCCTCCTCTCCGTGGCAGCCCCTCAAGTATTGGAAGATGCTATCCTGTCTCACCTGGTCCTTCTCTTCACTAGACTAGACATACCCAATCCAACAACCCTTCATCGTATGTTTTGGTCTCCAGTCCCCTCATCATCCTGCTTGTTCTTCTCTGCACTTTTTCTAGAGTCACAACATCTTTTTTATAATGTGGTGACCAAAATTGGATGCAGTACTCTAGGTGTGGTCTTACTAAGGCTTTATAGAGTGGTATTTGTACCTCCCTTGATCTTGATTGTATCTCTCTGTTAATGCTACTTAGGATTGCATTGGCTTTTTTGGGCTGCTGCTGCACACGGCTGGCTCCTATTTAGTTGGTTGTCCACTAAGACTCCAAGATCCCTCTCCTAGTTCCTGCTATTGAGCCTGGTTTCACCCAGTCTATATGTGCAATCGTCGTAAGTATGGAAAATGGCCATAAGCAGGGATGGGATTCTATCAGTTTGGACTGGTTCGGGCGAACCGGTAGTCTCAGCAAATCCTTTGGCCCTGCCGACTCACCCCTGCCCCCATCTGTCATTTTATTTCTGTGTTTTGCAGCTCAGCTTGATTTGCGTGGCAGAGTGCAGATTGTTTATTTGTTTGTTTATTTATTTATTGAATTTATATTGCCACCTATTTGCTCACCCATGGCAACTCGAGGCGGCTTACAGAAATGTAAAACCATATTTTTTTAAAAAAACCCAATAAAAACTAACAAAAAAAAAAATCAAATAAATTAATAAAGTACAATAGAACAAAATCTGGGGAAAAAAATAAATACCCCTCCCAATTCCCACCCCATCCTGCCCCGACGACAGCAGATCACACGAGCCATTTGATGGGCTCCATCCCACTCTGGATTCCCCAGGCCTGCTGGCAGAACCAGGCCTTCAGTGCCTTCCGGAAAGAGTGTTAGAGTGGCGGCCATTTTAATCTCTGGGGGGAATGATGTTCCAGAGAGAGGGAGCCACCATGGAGAAGGCCTTTCTTCTGGATCCCACCAGGCGCATTTCCCACAGCATTCCCTGCCTCCCTGCTCTGCTGGGTCGGGTAGATGTGACCAGCAAGAGACGGTCCCTCAGATCCCCTGGTCCCAAGCCATGAAGGGCTTTAAAGGTGACAAACAGCACATCTTGAATTGTACCCGGAAGCAAATCGGCAGTCATTGCAGCTACTGCAGGAGAGGTGATACACGTGCACACTGGGGTCTGCAGAAAACTATGCGGGCTGCTGCGTTTTACACCAACAGGAGCTTCCAGATGCTCTTCAAGGGCAGCTCCATGTAGAGCACATTGCAATAATCAACCTGGGACGTGACCAGGGCATGAATGATTGTGAGTAGGGATCGTTGGTCCAGGAAAGGGCATAACCTAGAACTACGCCGCCTTCGGTCCGATCTAAGTATAGTCCATAAAATTATACATTGCAATGTCCTACCTGTCAATGAATACTTCAGCTTCAACCATAACAACACAAGAGCAAACAATAGATACAAACTCAAGGTTAACCGCACCAAACTTGATTGCAGGAAATACGACTTTAGCCACCGAGTGGTCAATGTCTGGAATGCTCTACCTGACTCTGTGGTTTCTTCCCCAAACCCCAAGAACTTAAACCTTAGACTGTCTCCTATGGACCTCACCCCTTTCCTAAGAGGCCTGTTGGGGGCGTGCATAAGCGCACCAACGTGCTTACCGTCCCTGTCCTATTGCTTCTTTTTATTTTTCTTATATGTATCCATTTCATATATTCATAGCTATGTTTATACTTATACCTTAATCGCTTGACAAATAAACAAACAAGCAAGCAAACAAATAAAAAAATAAAGTAACTGCTGCACAAAGGGCCATGATGGCTGTGCCTCAGCTGTTTTACTCACCGGGGTTGCAGTAAAAGGGAAGCATTAAAGCTGAAAAGGCGTGATTTTGAAACACTGCTCATGCACGCTCATCGAACCGGTTGTTACACCAGCTGAATCCGGTGGTGGGATTCAAAAAGTCTTACCACTAGTTCAGTGAGCGTGGCTTGGTGCACACATGTGCCAAATGTGCACTTTGCACAGGGCAGAGGTGTTTGCGCAGGCGTGGAGGTGTTCCAACTCACCTCCTGCAAGCCTGCACGATCCCGGTTGCTTCAGCAGCTGCCGCGTAGAACTATTCTGCACCATGCAAAGCAGCTGCGCTTCAAATTCAGCGGATAAAGGTGAACATGGGAGCCCAGGCGGGCGGGTGGGCCCAACAGCAGAATGGCAGAGAGAACCGATTTGGTCTTAGCTGCTCATTGCGGCTACCAGCTTGGCAGAACCGGTAGAATACCACTACTAGAATAGAATGGAATACTTTATAGAATTCTTTATTGGCCAAGTGTGATTGGACCCACAAGGAATTTGTCTTGGTGCAAATGCTCTCAGTGTACATAAAAGAAAAGATAACATTCGTCAAGAATCGAGAATCGAGAATCATCAGGTCCAACACTTAATGATAGTCAGATGGTACAACAGAATGGAATAGAAGGATATAGGAATAGAATTTAAATAGAATGGGATGGAAAGGGATAGAGAATAGAATAAAGAATAGAATAGAATAAAAACTAGAGTAGAGTAGAATAGAATACAATAGAATATAATTCTTTATTGGCCAAGTGTGGTTGGACACACAAGGAATTTGTCTTGGTGCAAATGCTCCCAGTGCACATAAAAGAAAAGATACCTTCATCAAGAATCATCAGGTACAACACTTAATAATAGTCATAGGGTACAATAAGCAATCAAATCACACTAGGAAACAATCAATACAGATTGTAAGGATACAAGCGCCAAAGTTAGTCATACAGTCACAAGTGCGAGGGGATGGGTGATAAGGAGTGATGGGAAGATTAACAGTAATAATAGTGCAGACTTAGTAAATAGTTGGACAGTGTTGAGGGAGATATTTGTTTAGCAGAAAGATGGCTTTCGGGGAAAAACTTCCCTTCTATCTAGTTGTTCTGGTGTGCAGTGCTCTATAGCGTCGTTTTGAGGGTGGGAGTTGAAACAGTTTATATCCAGGATGTGTGAGGGGTGTGTAGATATTTTCACAGCTTTCTTTTTGACTCGTGCAGTATGCAAGTCCTCCATGGAAAGCAGGTGGGTAGCCATTGTTTTTTCTGCAGCCCTAATTACTCTCTGGCATTTGTGTCTGTCCTGTTGGGTTGCAGAACCAAACCAGACCGTTATAGAGGTGCAGATGATAGACTCAATAATTCCTCTGTAGAACTGGATCAGCAGCTCCTTTTGGGCAGTTTGAGTTTCCTGAATTGGCTTTTTTGATGACGTTTTTGATGTTAGGTGTCCATTTTAGGTCATGTGATATAGGAGAACCTAGAAATTTGAAGGTCTCCACTGTTGATATTATGTTGCCTGGGTGAATCCCATTCCTGGCCATAAGTCACTTTTTCTAGTGTTGTTGTAAACTTCAGAAAGTCACTAAATGAATGCTTGTAACCCACCCTGTATAAATCAGTTTTTTTTTTTTTGCTTCTCATTGGCTGCCCGGTTCGAAAGCAAGCCAGACTTTTGCCGAAATCAGCCAGGCAGCCTGGGAAGTGGGTTGGGGTCACCCTGAAGGGGTTTTGCACACATACCCCTTTAAAAAAGAAA
Source organism: Hydrophis major (assembly GCA_033807585.1). Taxonomy (NCBI): domain Eukaryota; kingdom Metazoa; phylum Chordata; class Lepidosauria; order Squamata; family Elapidae; genus Hydrophis; species Hydrophis major. The sequence continues at coordinate 430,378,049 of CM066328.1, forward strand.
AGAAAAGAAATCAGACAGCACAAAGGAATATTGTTCTGGGGTAGCTCCAGGCACCCTCCTTCCCCGTCGGTTCCCATTTTGTTTGAGCCACGCATCCGTCTCGGCTGAATTTCAATTCGGACTTCACCACACCCACGGGTTTGGCACTACAGCTTTTTTCTTGATTCCTGGGCTCTTTAGGATTCAAGCCATGTTTGCTGGTTGAATCGGCCTGTCAAGGCAGGTCAAGAAACACGCCTGGCTCCGGCGTCCGGTGGATCTGAGGCGGTATTATGCGGTCACTCGGGGTTTTGCTGGGCTGCGCCAAAGAATGCAGTGGAACCCTGTAAAATGCCTTTCATAGATACCTTAGAGGACGGGTCAGAAAACAATCCTGCTTTGTGGAAACCACGTGGTTTATGACGGGGGGGGGGGCAGGTTTGGGACTCCAGATTTTCTTTCCCCCTCCCTTAAATCAAAGGGAGAAATTGTGGCCAGAGAAATGGGAACGGAGACGGTTGGTGGGGGGTGGCAAACTAGCTTTGAATGCCAGTGGCATCATGGAGGATGTGTTCTTGTGGATAATGGTCCTCATCTTTCCAACAAGGAGACTCAGTCTGCAGGGTTGGGGTCTCCAGGCTGTTTTTCTTGCACCACAACCCTGTGAGGTAGGACAGGATGAGTGATAAGGCTGGGGGTTCTGAGACGCCTGGTGATTGGTCCAGAGTCACCCAGCCAGCTTTCATGCCTAAGGCGGGACTAGAACTCACCGTCTCCTGGTGATTGGCCCAGAGTCACTCAGCCAGATTTCATGCCTAAAGTGGGACTAGAACTCCCAGTCTCCTGGTGATTGGCCCAGAGTCACCCATTCTGCTTTCATGCTTAAGGCGGGACTAGAACTCACCCTCTCCTGGTGATTGGCCCAAAGTCACGCAGCCAGCTTTCATGCTTAAGGCGGGACTAGAACTCACCCTCTCCTGGTGATTGGCCCAGAGTCACGCAGCCTGCTTTCATGCCTAAGGCGGGACTAGAACTCACCGTCTCCTGGTGATTGGCCCAAAGTCATCCAGCCTGCTTTCATGCTTAAGGCAGAACTAGAACTCACCGTCTCCTGGTGATTGGCCCAGAGTCACCCAGCCAGCTTTCATGCTTAAGGCGGGACTAGAACTCACCCACTCCTGGTGATTGGCCCAGAGTCACCCAGCCTGCTTTCATGCCTAAGGCGGGACTAGAACTCACCGTCTCCTGGTGATTGGCCCAAAGTCACGCAGCCAGCTTTCATGCTTAAGGCGGGACTAGAACTCACCCTCTCCTGGTGATTGGCCCAGAGTCACCCAGCCTGCTTTCATGCCTAAGGCGGGACTAGAACTCACCGTCTCCTGGTGATTGGCCCAAAGTCACGCAGCCAGCTTTCATGCTTAAGGCGGGACTAGAACTCACCCTCTCCTGGTGATTGGCCCAGAGTCACCCAGCCTGCTTTCATGCTTAAGGCAGAACTAGAACTCACCGTCTCCTGGTGATTGGCCCAGAGTCACCCAGCCTGCTTTCATGCTTAAGGCGGGACTAGAACTCACCGTCTCCTGGTGATTGGCCCAGAGTCACCCAGCCTGCTTTCATGCTAAGGCAGAACTAGAACTCACCGTCTCCTGGTGATTGGCCCAGAGTCACCCAGCCAGCTTTCATGCTTAAGGCGGGACTAGAACTCACCGTCTCCTGGTGATTGGCCCAGAGTCACCCAGCCAGCTTTCATGCTTAAGGCGGGACTAGAACTCACCCACTCCTGGTGATTGGCCCAGAGTCACCCAGCCTGCTTTCATGCCTAAGGCGGGACTAGAACTCACCGTCTCCTGGTGATTGGCCCAAAGTCACGCAGCCAGCTTTCATGCTTAAGGCGGGACTAGAACTCACCCTCTCCTGGTGATTGGCCCAGAGTCACCCAGCCTGCTTTCATGCCTAAGGCGGGACTAGAACTCACCGTCTCCTGGTGATTGGCCCAAAGTCACGCAGCCAGCTTTCATGCTTAAGGCGGGACTAGAACTCACCCTCTCCTGGTGATTGGCCCAGAGTCACGCAGCCAGCTTTCATGCTTAAGGCAGAACTAGAACTCACCGTCTCCTGGTGATTGGCCCAAAGTCACGCAGCCAGCTTTCATGCTTAAGGCGGGACTAGAACTCACCGTCTCCTGGTGATTGGCCCAGAGTCACCCAGCCTGCTTTCATGCTAAGGCAGAACTAGAACTCACCGTCTCCTGGTGATTGGCCCAGAGTCACCCAGCCTGCTTTCATGCTAAGGCAGAACTAGAACTCACCGTCTCCTGGTGATTGGCCCAGAGTCACCCTGCCTGTTTTCAAGGCCCTAAGGATGAGATGGATCTCTCCAAAGGACTGACTTGTATTTATGACGGTTGCAGTGTTTAGGGGTCACGTAATCCCCTTTTGTGACCTTCTTACAAGCCAAGTCAATGGGGAAGCCAGGTTCGTTTAACAACAGTATGTCTCACTGAACAACCACAGTGATTCCCTTCACAATGGTGGCAAGAAAAGTCCTGCAATGGGCAAAACCCACTTAACAATTGTCTTGCTTAGCAACAGAAATTTTAAGCTCAATGGTGGTTCATAAATCAAGGACTACCTGTATCTAAGAGGCTGCCAGAAGGAGTGACTTATTTTTACAAACCACCTGAAGGCAGGACAAATAGCAACAGATGGAAACTAATCAAGGAGAGAAGCAACTAAGGAGACATTTCCTGACAGTCAGAAAAATTAACCAGTGGAACTACTTGCCCTGAGAAATCTTGGGTGCTCCAATACTGGAGATTTTCAAGAACAGATTTGTCTGAAATGGTAAAAGTTCTCCTGGTTGAGCATAAGGTTGGAATAGTTGACCTCCAAGCTCCCAATTTAGTTATTCTGCTAGCCAGCCAGCCAGCCTCCTTCCTTCCTCCTTTCCTTCCTCCCTCCTTCCTTCCTCCCTCCCTCCTTCCCTCCCTCCCTCCTCCCTTCCTTCCTCCCTCCCTTCCTCCCTCCCTTCCTCCTTCCTTTCTTCCTCCTTCCTCCCTCCCTTCCCTCCCTCCTTCCTTCCTTCCTCCCTCCCTCCTTCCTTCCCTTCCTCCCTCCCTTCCCTCCCTCCTTCCTTCCTTCCTCCCTCCTTCCTTCCCTTCCTCCCTCCCTCCTCCCTCTCCCTTCCTTCCTCCTTCCTTCCCTCCCTCCTTCCTCCCTTCCTCCCTCCCTCCCTCCTTCCCTCCCTCCCTTCCTCCTTTCTTCCTCCCCCCTCCCTCTTTTCTTCCTCCTTCCCTTCCTCCCTTCCTCCCTCCCTCCTCCCTTCCTCCCTCCCTCCCTCCCTACTTCCTTTCTTCCTCCCTCCTTCCTTCCTTTCTCCTTCCCTCCCTCCTCCCTCTCTCCCTCCCTCCCTCCTCCTTCCCTCCCTTCCTCCTTCCCTCCCTCCTTCCCTCCCTCCTTCCTTCCTCCCTCCTTCCTTCCCTTCCTCCCTCCCTCCCTCCTATCCCTCCCTTCCTCCCTCCCTCCTTCCTTCCCTTCCTCCCTCCCTCCTCCCTCTCCCTTCCTTCCTCCTTCCCTCTTTCCTTCCTCCTTCCCTCCCTTCTTCCTTCCTCCCTCCCTCCTTCCCTTCCTCCCTCCCTCCCTCCCTCCCTTCCTCCTTTCTTCCTCCTTCCCTTCCTTCCTTCCTCCCTCCCTCCCTTCCTCCTTTCTTCCTCCTTCTCTTCCTTCCTTCCTCCCTCCTCCCTTCCTTCCTCCCTCCCTCTCTCATTCCCTCCCTCCCTCCTTCCTTTCTTCCTCCCTCCTTCCTTCCTCCCTCCCTCCTCCCTTCCTTCCTCCTTCCTTCCTTTCTCCTTCCCTCCCTCCTCCCTCTCTCCCTCCCTCCCTCCTCCTTCCCTCCTTCCTTCCTTCCCTTCCTCCCTCCCTCCTCCCTCTCCCTTCCTCCCTTCCTTCCTCCTTCCCTCTTTCCTTCCTCCTTCCCTCCCTCCCTTCCTCCCTCCCTCCTTCCCTCCCTCCCTTCTTCCTTCCCTTCCTCCCTCCCTCCTCCCTCCCTCCTTCCTTCCCCCTCCCTCGCTCCTTCTTTCTTCCTTCTCCATCTCTGCAGGCTTTAAGAAGCGATTGGATAACCATTTGTCTGAAATGGTATAGGTTTTCTGCCTGTGCAAGGGATTGGACTAGAAGACCTCCAAAGTCCCTGCCAATTCTGCATTCTGTATATTGACTTGTTGATCTTCTCTTCAGGCCCTCCTGAGGGGTTTGATGCCCAACTGGTTGAGCCTCCCCTTCCTCCGGTCCCTTCAGCTGGGGTGGAAAGGCGGAGAATGAACATTTCTGAGAGGAATGTCCAGTTTTTGAGTATTTGGGTGGGTTTGGTTTTTTTTCCCCCCTGGGGATCTGAGTACTTGTAGAATTTGAGTTGCGATGGTCACGTGATTCCTGTCTCACAGGGTGGGAAATGTCATCGGTCACGTTGGGCTGGGGGTCTTTGGCGTGGCCAGAAGAGGATTCAGGGGTCAGGGTCTCGTTTCATAGCATCGCTTCAGGCTTTGGCAGAGAGAGAGAGAGAGAGAGAGATGTGGCCGTTGTCTCTGCGATTGAAAGAATAGAATTCTTTATTGGCCAAGTGTGACTGGCGCTTCTGACGGATAGGCCACAGTCCGTAAAGATGGGATCTCACCATTCTTCTACCCTGATACTAAGCACAGGAGTCCCCCGGGGGTTGTGTGCTAAGCCCCTTCCTTTATTCTTTGTACCCACATGACTGCACCCCATTGTATAACACCAACACAATTACTAAATTTGCAGAGGACACAACAGTGGTTGGGGCTCATTAATAAGAGCGATAAGTCTGCTCATAGAAAGGAAGTACAAGGGCTGACACTGAAAAAATAGGGACTCACTCACGCGTCAAAAAGAGGGCTGTGAAAATATCTACAGACCCCTCACATCCTGGACATAAACTGTGTTAGGGATAACATTGTTTACCCTAACTGGTTTAGGTAAAATAATAAATATGTAATCATAGTTTGTATGTTAAAGTGTCTGCAACTTTAACTGTGGGATAGTAATTAAGGGAGTGGTTGTGAAAGCACTTTAAAAGAAGCAAGGCTGCAGCTTGCTCTCTCTCTGGCTTTGATGATCCCTAATTACTGCATGGACTCAAGACTGCGTTACTTGAACGGGAGAGAGACAAAGGACTGATTTGTAAGTGAACTGACATAGGATATTCCACACGGACTTTGCTAACTGAATATCCTTGAATGGACTGACTAAATGATACATGACTAATGGACTGTTATTTTGACTATGCTATAAATGGAATAAACTATATTTTTGATAGCACAAGCGTATCTGTTATTTTTACTGTATGTTAATAAACATACAAACTTATCTCACTCATTTATCTGTGTACCTATCTGACTAACGCTGCACATTCTGTTTAGCTTGTCTCCTTAACCCTGGTTGGGGAACCCAGGCTTAACAAACTGTTTCAACTCCTTCCCTGAAAACAACGCTATAGAGCACTGCACACCAGAACAACTAGACACAATGACAGTTTTTCCCTGAAAGCCATCTCTCTGCTAAACAAATAATTCCCTCAACACTGTCCAATTATTTATTAAGACTGTATTACTATTCTTCTCATCCTTCCTATCTCTTCCCACTTGGGATTGTATGACTGTAACTTTGTCACTTGTATCCTTACGATTTATATTGACTATTTCCTAGTATGATTTGATTGCTTATTTGTACCCTATGACTCATCTCTACTGATCTAAGTGCTAGAGCCCATTGTAACTACATAGCCAAAAAAGGCATTAAGAGTTGTTAACCTAATCCTACATAGCTTTTTCTCTGGTAATATCACACTACTAACTAGAGCATACAGAACATTTGCTAAACCAATACTCGAATACAGCTCATCAGTCTGGAACCCACATTACGTATCTGATATTAGCATAGTTGAGAAAGTCCAGAAATATTTCACAAGAAGAGTTCTCCACTCCTCTACTCATTGTAGAATACCTTAGGCCACCAGACTTGAAATTCTAGACCTAGAAAACCTTGAATTACCCCGTCTTCGATCTGATCTAAGTATGGTATATAAAATCATACATTGCAATGACTTACTTCAGCTTCAACTATAACAACACAAGAGCAAACAATAGATACAAACTCAAGGTTAACCGCACCAAACTTGATTGCAGGAAATACAACTTCAGCAACAAAGTGGTCAGTGTCAGGTAGAGAATTCTACCTGACTCTGTGGTTTCTTCCCCAAACCCCAAAAACTTTTAACCATAGACTGTCTACTATTGCCTCACCCCTTTCCTAAGAGGTCTGTTGGGGGCGTGCATAAGCGCACCAACGTGCCTACCATCCCTGTCCTATTGTTTCTTTTATTTTCCTTATATGTACCCATTTCATGTGTTCATAACTATGTATATACTTAAACCTATTATCTTGTAAGCGATTGACTAAAAAAATAAATAAATAAAAATAAATAAAACCCTTAGTGATAGACATAGGTTACTAATAACCAATCAAATCATACTAGGAAACAAATAAAACTATAAATTGTAAAGATACAAGCAACACGGTTATAGTCATCAATGGGAAGAGATAAGTACTAGGAAAGATGAGAGGAATAATAGTAATATAGTCTTAGCAAATAGTTGGACAGTGTTGAGGGAATTATTTGTTTAGCAGAGTGATGGCGTTCGGGGAAAAACTGTCCTTGTGTCTAGTTATTCTGGTGTGCAGTGCTCTATTGCGTCGTTTTGAGGGAAGGAGTTGAAACCGTTTATGTCCAGGATGTGAGGGGTCTGTAGATATTTTCACAGTCCTCTTTTTGACTGGTGCAGGATACAGGTCCTCCATGGAAGGCAGGTTGGTAGCCATTGTTTATTCTGCAGTCCTAATTATCCTCTGGAGTCTGTGTCTGTCTTGCAGATTGAAAGCTCTCAGGTGTTGCAGATTTTAAGGTCAGGACCTTTTTCAAATTCCAGGCACGCTGTTGCTCTCCGTTTTGGTTGACTCAGCGTGGAGCTGTGCATTGTAGGAGGATGGGAATTTTCAACAAAAAGGAATTTTCTGCCGCTCAGGGGTTGAACTGTGGGATCCTTGGGGCTCTCTGAGCTTGGGGGCGAGGGGTTTGCTGCAGACGTTTCATGACCCAACTAGGGAACATCATCAATTCTGGGAGTGAGTGGGGCTTGTGGAGAGGAGGAGGAGAATTGAGGAGTCCTTGGTGCTCTCTGAGTTGGGTGGTTTTCTTGCAGACATTTCATGGCCCAACTAGGGAACAATATTACAATATTGACATACAAGTCACGCCCAGCTAGTCACGTGACCACCAAGCCATGCCCAGTCAGCAAGCCATGCCCACCCAGTCACATGATCACCAAGCCACCACCCACAAATTAGGCCACGCCCACAGAACCGGTTGTTAAGAAATTTGAATCCCACCCCTGGTTATGTTGGCTTAGAATAAACTTGGTTTGTTGCACTTCCACAGCATGGGAAGCCTGTTCTATGTTTTGGGAAAGGATTTTCATGTTTCCTGTGTAGAAAAAAGTGCCCCCCTTCCTTCCTTCCTTCCTTCCTTCCTTCCTTCCTTCCTTCCTTCCTTCCTTCTGTTTTTTGCTTTCCATCTTCCTTCCTCCATTCCTCCCTTGTGATGCATCTCGCATATAGTCCTCTGAGCAAGTGGATTGCCCAGCTAACATTTTGACATTTTTGATTGTCCTACGGATATCTCTGGAGTGGATTTAACTCCCAGAATTCCCCAGCCAGCATGCTTTGAGACGGATGGAATAGTTGAAATCTACTCCACTCAAAATATGTGCCAAGATTGAGAAAGGCAGATGCACACATTCGGCCTCTAAACCAGAGACTCTTGGTAGAAAATAAATCTTCCTTTGTCATTTTTGCAGGCCCAGAGTTTAAAGTGAAAATCCTGTTTTACTTATAGCTCCAATGACAAACCTTTCCTGCTCGGTGAAGGAGAAGCGGAGTCTGTCTGTATTATATGTCCTTGACAGTGTTACTTAGAAAAGAATGAAAAAAGTCATAAATTATTTCTAAAACATGGAGGTTATGGACTTTGGGATTCTACTGCCAACTAGAAAACTCCCGAGTAAATTAAAGGAACAAAGATCCTTTTAAAATATGCAGCTAGTTTCCCTCCCTCCAGGGGTGGGATTCAAAATTTTTAACAACAGGTTCTGTGGGCGTGGCTTAGGTGGTGGGTGTGGCTTTTGGTGGTCATGTTATTGGCTGGGCGTGGCCAACTCAATATCACTCACATGGAGGCACACATCTCCTCGCCTGGCCTTTCATGACTGTGGGGATGCTGCAACAGTCGTAAGTGTGAAAAATGGTCATAAGTCACTTTTTTCAGTGCCACTGTAACTTTGAATGGTCCCTCCACACAAGCAAAGTACCAGCAAAGGAGGGGAAAAAAAACTCCAGAGAAGTTCCTGAGACAGGAAGTCTAGTCTTGCCAAGAATGTAATAAGGGTTAACGGAGAGGCAGTTTCTGTAAGCAACCCCAGAATGTTTCCTTCCTGCCTTCCTTATAGGATTAGCCCAGTAATTTCTTCTAACAACCGGTTCTCCGAACTGTTTAGAATGTTAACAACCAGTTCTAGCGAATAGGTGCGAACCAGTAGAATCTCATCCCTGCCTCCCTTCCTTCCTTCTCCTCTTTTCCTTTTCTCATCTCCTTCCCTCCCTGCCTTTTACTTCCTTCTTTTTCCTCTTTCCCTTTCTCATCTTCCTTCCTCCCTCTCTCCCTCTTTCCCTTTCTTATCTACCTTCTTTCCTTCCTCCCTTCTCCTCTTTTCCCTTTCTCCTCTTCTTTTCTTCCTTCCTTCTCCTCTTTTCCCTTTTTCATCTTCCTTCCTTCCCTTCCTTCTTTTTCCTCTTTTACCTTTCTCATCTTCCTCCTTTGCTCCTTTCTCTTTCCCTTTCTCATTTACCTTCTTTCTTCTTTCTCCTCTTTCCCCTCTTTCATCTTCGTCCCTCCCTCCTTCCCTTTTACTCCTTTTTCCTCTTTTACCTTTCTCATCTTCCTCCCTCACTCCTTTCTCTTTCCCTTTCTCATCTTCCTTCCTTCCTTCCTTCCTTCCTTCCTTCCTTCCTTCCTTCCTTCCTTCCTTCCTTCCTTCCTTCCTTCCTTCCTTCCTTCCTTCCTTCCTTCCTTCCTTCCTTCTCCTATTCTCCCTCTGAAATGTCCTTCTGCCAATTTGTATACTATTGACTTGAATCAATGCCTCTATGTAAGACCCTTGCAAAAATCCAGAAGGTTAACTATACCTCCTCCTCTTCCTCCAACCCTAACTCCTTCTAGCACTGAGGATATCACTTAGTTGGGTCATGAAATGTCTGCAAGAAAACCATCGAGGTCAGAGATCACCAAGGACCCCACAGTCTTCCTCCTCCTCCTCCTCCCCTCCACAAACCACCCTCCCTTCTAGCGCTGATGATGTTACCTAGTTGGGTGCTTGAAATGTCCGCGATAAAACCACCCAGCTCAGAGGGCGCCAAGCACCCCAGAGTCCTCCCCTTCCTCCTTCTCTCCACCAACCCTGCTCCCATCTAGCCTTGATGACGTGACCTAGCTGGGTAACGAAATCCTCTTGCAAGAAAAGCAACCGAGTTCAGAGAGCACCAAAGACCCGGTAGGACATAAATCTTCCCCAAAAGAGCGTATGGGATGGATGTCATGGGAACCCCAACCTCCTCAACAACTTTCTACAGCTCCCCAGGAACCTGTAAAATACCGCCGAGGGACGTGATGCTTTTTCCCTCACTCCCCGCTCTCCAAACTCCATGCCTGGGAGATTATAAAGTAGAACAAAAAGGTGACCTTCTCCTAAATTGATGCTTATGGTCTTGGTTATAAACCATCTCGTGGCTGACAGTGACTTTCTCGGTGAAGGACTCCAGGAAGGGATTTATAATGGCAGGGAGGGGAGGGGAGGGGGGGTGGATTGGGGAGGGGAGGGCACGGATGAAGCGCCTGCAGAAATAAATGAGCAAGTTAAGGAAAGGACAGGGGTCACCCAGGTCTCAACAAAGGCAAACCCCCATCATTTACCTCCAGTCTTTTGGGAAGAGCCTTTAAACAGAAGCTGGGCAATGTCTACCCAAATATATATATTCTCATTCTCATTCTCTCTCTCTCTCTCTCTCTCTTTTTGCAACCTTGCCTCCTGTTCCCTTTATTTATGTCATCATGTGTGGAAAAGAACATAGGCCAAGAGATGCTGTCAAGGGGGACCACTGAAGATACAGAATAACAGAGTCGAAGGGACCTTGGAGGTCATCTAGTCCAACCCGCTGTTCAGGGAAGGAGAACCTATATGATTTTCAGGCAAATCGCTGTCCAATCTCTCCAATACGCCAATCTCAGAAGAAAAAGCATTACAGTATTTAGGAAAAGCTGATTTGCCTAAAGTTCCAGAAGAAATGAAAATCATGTTAAATGAGAAAATAAAAATCTCAGAACTAGGAGACAGGGAGTTCTAGTCCCGCCTTAGGCATGAAAGCCGGTTGGGTGACTTTGGGCCAATCACCAGGAGACAGGGAGTTCTAGTCCCGCCTTAGGCATGAAAGCCGGTTGGGTGACTTTGGGCCAATCACCAGGAGACAGGGAGTTCTAGTCCCGCCTTAGGCATGAAAGCCGTTTGGGTGACTTTGGGCCAATCACCAGGAGACAGGGAGTTCTAGTCCCGCCTTAGGCATGAAAGCCAGTTGGGTGACTTTGGGCCAGTCTCTCTCTCTCTCTCTTTCTCTTTCTCTCTCCCTCCCTCCCCCTCCTCCTCTCTCTCCTTCTCCCTCTCCCTCTCATAAATCAAATAAATGCAAATACAAATAAATACAAATGCAACTACAATGAACTTCCCCACCTATTTTATGCTTTGAAATGTTAATCCTTTCTCCTTCTCCTTCTCTTCCTAGTATTCATCATGGGATTTGGCCTGCTGGTGTATCCGTTCGGATTTGGCTCTTCGGCTGTCAGGACACACTGCGAGGATTCAAGCATTTATTACGCTGGGAGTTGCCAGCTGGGCTGGGGTTACATGTTGGCAATCGTTGGGGTGATGCTCTCCGTCTTTCTACCCTTTTTTGCGAAATATGCACCGAAAGACCATCCTTACCCTACCCCTATTCCTACTATTTTGTAATATTTCACAATCAGATGTGTTGGGTGAGAAATTTGCAAGCCGCCAAGTATCCGAGTGCTTCCTTGCTGCTTCGAGGCAAAAAAAGAAGGAGAAGAAGAAATAAATAAAAAATATTTTTAAGTCACTCCGAGTAAACCCAAAAAATACAGCTCTCTGCTTCTACAATAAGAAGTTTTGGATCTGTGGCCTCAAACTTTTTCCGCCATTGAATGCCGAATGCTTCCAAAAGAACAAAATCCAGTTTTATCCTCAATATCTACCTCCCTGTTTCTTTGGCAACTCAAATAATCATTTTTTTTTTAAAGGTTTCAGCTCTGGTTTTTATATCTTGCTGTTCGAATATTTGAACTTTTTTGTTGTTTTTGTTTTATTGAACCAGCTTGTTTTAAACCCGGAATTTTTTTTTTGGGGGGGGGGTGCAAATTACATGGTCGAGATAAATAATAGCATCCTTGTGCTGGATCAACTTATTTGCAAGGATTAAGCCAAGGAACTGTTTTTTTTTAATTGATATGATGGCCTCATCCAGGCAACAGGATAAGACAAAGGCTGGATTCCTGCGGACTATAAAACTACACTTGACACTGTACAGTTTTACTTTGTCGGTTGTGTGAATCCAACATCCAATGTGGGATACATATTTAAGGGCCTACTCAGTGGCAAAATAAGGATTATCTATTTCTCTTTGTCTCTCTTTTTCTTTTTCTTTCTCCTTTTCTCTCTCTCTCTCTCTCATTCTTTCTCTGTCTCTGTCTTCCTGAAAGTTTCTGGACTTTCTGTTTTTTCTTCAAAGACATCTTGCTTCTCATCCAAGAAGCTTCTTCAGCTCTGACCTGGATGGTGGAGATTGGCTGAATGAAATCCTTCCATTCACCATCAGAGCTGAAGAAGCTTCTTGGATGAGAAGCAAGATGTCTTCAAAGAAAACCAGAAAGTCCGGTTACCTCTTTGGGATAACCATGACCTGGATGACAGAGAATCTAGACATTTCGTTCTATCTTTCTTTCTCTTTTTTTCTCTCTCTCTCTTTTCCTCTCTCTCTCTCTCTCTCTCTCTCTCACAACACACACACACATACATACACACCACATTTTTCTTTGTTAAGTCAGTGGGTGCCAGTACTAAAAAAAGCATTCTTTTCCAATAGTCCAAAGTAAATTGTTAAATTTTAATGTTAAAGTTTTTACAGATATATCTATTGAGAAACAGATGGCTATTGTTTGGGGGTTTTAAGAGAAGCTAGCAAGATTCCCAACAGGGTTTAATTTAGTGTTTTTCAAACTTGGGAATTTTCAAGATGGGTGGGCTATTCCCAGTATTCCACTCATCTTAAAGCAGGCTATCTGGGGAATTCTGGGAGTTGAAGTTCAGCTATCTTCAAGCATACAGGCTGGGGATTTCTGGGAATGGAAGTCCCCTCATATTCAAGTTGCCAAAATGGAGCAAAAAACACTACTTTAAAGAAATATTTCCTCAGTCTGAAGGTGGGTCTGGATTTCACACTTTTTATGGGATTTATATGCCTCTTCTTTTTAAAAAATCTCAAAGGAATTGAGAGTAGTGACAACCACAGAATAAAAACAATCCATGCCAAGGCAAATACGATGCACAGTTAAAGATAACTGTGAAGGATAAAATGAAAAGGGGTTTAAGAGTTGTGTCGAGAGCCGGACACAGAAAAAGAGATTTATTTCACAAATCGGGCTGCTCCAGGTAAGGTCCTGGGAAAGCTGAAGATGGCCTTTTTGAGAACTATAATCTTGAACGGTTACGAGTTTTAAACGCAAAAAGCAAGATTTTGAATTGAATTTAGCATCAGAAGGGCAATGAATGCAGATCTTTTAGCTGGAAATAATTGGGGCTCTTGAATAACATTCATGTAGCAGCCTATCTACAGAATAACAGAGTTGGAAGGGACCTTGCAGGTCATCTAGTCTAACCCCCTGCTCAAGCAGGAGGCCCTTTACCATTTCTGACAAGTGGCTGTCCAGTCTATCTATGCAACCTTGCTTGAGGTGGAAGGGACCTTGGAGGTCTTCTAGTCCAACTCTCAGCTCAAGCAGGAGTTCCTATACCACGTCAGACAAATAGCTGTCCAGTCTCTTTTTAAAAACCGCCAGTGATGGAGCATTTACAACTTTTGGTGGCAAGCTGTTCCATTGGTTAATTGTTCCCACTGTCCTGAAATTCCTCAGTTCTAACTTGCTTCTCTCCTTGATTAGTGTCCATCCATTGCTTCTTGTCCTGTCTTCAGGTGCTTTGGAGAGTAGCTTGACTCCCTCTTCTTTGGGGCAGCCCCTCAGATATTGGAAGACTGCTATCCTGTCTCTAGTCCTTCTTTTCATCAAATTAGACATACCCAATTCCTGCAACCGTTGTTCATATGATTTAGCCTCCAGCCCCCTAACCATCTTTGTTGCTCTTTGCACTCTTTCTAGAGTCTTATCAAAACCAGAAGTAAACATTAATTTTCTGCAAAAATGACATAAATTCTGGCCAGATTACTTAAGATGACGTACATGGCCATTCCATTTAATTGTTTATAACAGGTTTTCCCCAACCTAAGGCCACCTAGGTGAATTGAAACTACAATTCCCAGAATTTTCTAATCAGCATGTTAGTAGGACAGTGAGCTGAATTCTGGGGATCGTAGTCCAAACACATCTGGAGGGACTCAGACTGAAGAAAACACTATTGGAATAAAAGATTGCTGTGTCTGAAATCATTGAGTGGTCAGAACAACTGTAACACTAGGTCGTATTTCAGTGAAAACAGTGCCATGTAATCCAAGGCATTTGAAGAGGGCATCAAGTGAAAATAAGTCAGAATATATGTAATTTTATTTCACCTTAAAGAAGAAAATTAATTTGGCTGCTAAATAACTGGAATCGGAGCCTGTAAAAAACAAAACAATGCAATCTTTTATGGCTTTCTTTAAGCAATAATTATTCACTTTTATTTATTTATAATAAAAAGAATTGCTCTTAGCCTTCCACATATTGGAAGAGGACGCCAGTCTGTTGTTAAGACTATGTATCTTAGGATATGCAATTTTCAGGACTAAAGCCGTGAAAAATACATGCAGAAATTACCAGAAGCCCTTTGGAGATCAAAAAGCATGTCAATCTAAAAAGCAGAGACTAGGGCAAATGCTTTGTTAGATAACAGATAATCAGAGTTGGAAGGGACCTTATAGGTCATCTAGTCCAACCCCCTGCCCAAGCAGCAGACCTTATACCATTTCTGATAAATGGCAGAATTGTACCGACGCGATCGGTCACAATGCCAGCACAATCGGTGTCACAACACAGCATATCCCTTCAGCCTTTGCTGCATCTTGTAAATCAGGTAAAAATAGGATTGCATTTTGTGTGTGTGTGTGTGTGTGTAGAGGGGAAGTGGAGTAGCCAAGACTTGGTCTTTATCACTGCAAAATGCACTGATCTTGGTGATTGAATTAATTCAATTTAGGGCAGAAAACGCGCATTCCTTAAATAGGTTAAGCTTCACGGAGTGTGCTAAATGGCATAAATATACACAACTTGTAGTAGGGAGGAGCTAAAGGTAAGGTTGATGGAGTTATTTAGGAACTGTTCCTAGGTAGGGGTTGGCTTCAAAAAATTTGGCCCGTTTTCTGCCTTATTGCTGGGTGGGCGTGGCCTAGTCGGCCTGCACTACACTGGGGGGGGGGGTTGCCCTCCCCAGGCTCTGGAGGCTTTCCTTGAGCCTCCGGGAGGGCAAAAATGGCTTTCCCCGGGCTCTGGAGAAATGACATACGTGTTTCTGAACTTCAGAGAGACCCGTTTTTGCCCTTGGAAGGGCGGAGGTGGGGTGGGCGTGGCCAGCCAGTCATTGCAACTAACAGTTCGACGAACCAGGTATAAAATTTAACATCCGATTCGCCAGAACCGGTGCAAACTGGTAGCGGCCCTAGGCAAAAAGGACCTATTTTTTTTTTCTTTTTAAGTCCATAGAAACGAGATAAACCTTCAGAAGTGGATTTAAATAAACCCCTCACTGATTCGCCAGAGTACAGGTAGTCCTCGACTTATGACCTCAATTGAGCCCAATGTTTTTGTTACTAAAAGTGGGACAGTTATTACGTGCATTTTGCCCCATTTTATGACCTTTTTTTTGCCCCGGTTGTTACTTATCACTGCCCTTGATAAGCGAGTAACACCGTCGTCCCAGTGAATCTGGCTTAATCGTTGACGTGGCTAGTCCGAAGGGTGAAAAGGGGTCGTGTGACCTAAGGACACTGCAACTGTCATAAATACGAGTCTGTTGCCAAGCCTCTGGATTTTGATCGTGTGACTATGGAGATTCTGCAACGGTTGTAAGTGACCGACGGTCGCGTCAACTTTTTTTCAACCCCTTTGTCACTTAACAAATCGTTGCAAAGTTGAGGTCTACCTGTACGCCAGCACTTTTTGGTTTTTAAACTTGATGCCTGGTGGTCTAAATTTGATATAAATGACAGATATTGACGAGAATGATAAATGACTGGAGCCTTTTTGGAAACGGCTCTTTTAGAAGGCGAGGAATATTGAAAAAGTGAAATGTGAATGAGGAGGAGGAGGAACTGAGGAAAATCGGAGAAGGTGAAATAAAGGAATTAATTGCAGAATGCTTTCTTTCTTAACCAACCTGTGCCTTTTTAACGCTGAACATGTATCACATCAGTAGTGAACACTTAGTCAAAAGCTTCATCAGCCAGTGAAAATGTACAGTGTAGTAAAAATGTCTTTGTATTTCTCGATACATGTATGTTTCTAATATATATATATATATATATATATATATATATATATATATATATATATATATATATATATATATATATATATATATATATAAAAAACAGTTTCTGTAATGTTTACAGTTGTTCACTTTAGTGTTTCACTAGAAAAGTGATTTGTCGGTATGCATGAGATATGTCCTTTTTCTTTTCTTTTTTCTTCCGGAAATTGGAAAAAAAAAATCAAGTTTGGTGAGTGGATTTTGGTGCTGTATAATGAAGTTTTCTTTGGAACACTCTGAAACTTTTGGGAATTCCCATATTCTGTGGCAACGACCCCCACTTTCATATTTATAACAGTTTCTAGAACTCGGATGTAATCCTGACGTCGAAAGTGCTTCCCTCTCGCACCTCTGGGAATTTATACCAGAAAATGTAGATCAATGCTTCCATTTTGTATTTTTTTATCATTATTTTAAAGTCCCCCTTTTTTTAAGCAAAGAAAAAGAAGCAGGTACAAAACCTGTCGAAACATCAGGAATGGTCACTTCGAAGTTGATTCTCCAGGTCTTTCCTGCATGGATGGATTAAAAACTGAATAAACATTTTCTTCCCCTGTAAAAAGATGCATGAAATCAGTTGTCTACTTGTGGGTTTTATTTTGTTTTCAAAGAGTGTGTATTTGGGGCGTAAAAATCCTTTTTTCTAAAAAGAATGGAGGAAAGTAAATCTTTGCATCGAGCCCTTTTTCTTGCGACAGGCACCAAAACAGCCTCAAAGTTTAGGGGGAAAAAAAATAAAAATAAAGTCAGGTCAGGAAGTCCAGCTGTTTCATGCTTCCTGTCTCCAGGTGTTCAAAGCCATGCGCAGAATTGCGCCTGCACATACCTCAACAGATTCCCCTTTCCTAACTCCCAAGTGGTGTGGATGCAACAACAGGTAGTACTTGACTTACGACCACAACTGAACCCAAAATTTAAGTGAGACTTCCGTTAAGTGAGTTTGTCCCATTTTATGACCTTTCTTGACACAGTTGTTAAGTGAATCATAGCAGTTGTTAAGTTAGAGATTGGACAACCATTTGCCTGGAATGGTGTATGGTCTCCTGCTTGAGCAGGGGGCTGGACTAGAAAACCTCCAAGGTCCCTTCCAGCTCCTGTTCTATTTTCTATTCTATTCTATATTCTGTCCTATCCTATCCTATCCTATTCGCAATCTATTCCATTTAATTCTTTTCTGTGCTATTATCTTATTTCTATCCTATCATATCCAAAATCTATTCCATTTAATTCCTATTCTATTCTATTCTATTCTATTCTATTCTATCTTATTTCTATCCTATCCTATCCTTTCCAAAACCTATTCCATTCTATTCCCCATTGACTTTGCTTGTCAGAATGTCGCAAAAGGGGACTCCACAACTGTCATAAGTATGAATCCATTGTGAAGTGTCCAAATTTTGATCATGTGGCCATGGAGGATACTTTGGTTGAAAGTATGAACAACGGTTTTAGGTCACTTTTTTCAGTGCTGTTGTAACTTTGGTCACTAAACGAACTGTTGTAAGTCAAGGACTACCTACATTGGGGTTGTGACCAACACAAATGCTTCCCTGAGATCTAAGCCCATCTGATCCTGATGAAACTCGGATCTTTGGTTGAAGGAAATGTAGGTCATCCTTAAGAGATCAAGTTTGTGGTGAAAGTTGCACATAAACTGGATCGTATAAATTGCTCATACTGAGGAATTTTAAGAAATCTGCCATTTCAAATGTGCACAATGTCATTTTTTTTCTCTTTTTTTTCTTAAAAAAAAGCAAAAATTACTGGTTCAGGTTCAAGTAGTCTAAATATATAAATATATTTAAATATAAATACAAGTAAATAATTTTACGTGTAACAAAAAGCTGTATTTTCCATGATTGTGGTTTCTGTATTTATGTCACAGTGCCTCCTGTTTTTAAAATATTAACCACTCCTCTGTGTTTGTTGAACAGCTATTTCCAATAACTTAAAATTGTGAATTTTCTGATATGCCAACCAAGGCAGTATGATAATAAAGCAACTAATTGTCAGCAAAACTTGCTGTAGTTTTTCTATTATCCCAGCAAAATCTCCGATTCAGTTTCTACAAAATGAAAGAGAATTGGCTAATAATATTGAATTATTATTGATTTGAGCAGTGCTTAATTCATTCCAGAGAACAGCAGAGGTCTTTTTGTTAATGATCGCTTTGAAATAAGCAACCACACAGAATCTAAACAGGGCAGCCCCTTTATATTAGCAAAATTGAAGTGATAGGAAGGATCAAGCTAGCAATTTTATTTTACAAAAGACTACTCAAAAGGAGGAAATTATGAAATGCTGCTGTGATAACCTATATTTTATTCCAGTGATGCTGTAACTCTCTTAACAACCCTGCTTTGGTGCTATCTTTGGGGAATGTCACTTTTGCACCGGGGGGAAAACGTGGTTTTCTAGATAATTGCCAGCTGTTTCCAGTAGTAAAAATGGCAATATGTGGTATGTGATTTTATAACTTCATTTTGCCTGTAATTACAGTGACCATATGTCCTTGATTATAAAGTCCTTTATTTCAGAAAGCTTTTCCTTTAGATTTATTTATTCCCAAAAACTTCACTTTTGTCCTTTATTTGAGTTGTTTAACTTTTGCCATATGATTAGTACAGGTAGTCCTTGACTTAATGACCACAATTGAGGTCAGAACCTATGTTGCTAAGTGAGAAGTTTATGAAGTGAGTTTTGCCCCATTTTTCGACCTTTCTTGCCAAAGTTGTTAAGGGAGTCATTGCAATTGTTCAGTTACTAAGATGGTTGTTCGGTGAATCTGGCTTTCCCGTTGATTTTCTGAAGGTCACAAAATGGGATCGTGTTGTTATATTGTTCGAAATCATAATTGTGTTCATTTCCAGTGTTGAGGGGTGAGTGTAAGCCCCGAAACTGAGTGAACTAAGCTGCCCAGGGATACTTAAATACAGTTAGTCCTCATTTTGTTTAATGACAGTTGTCCCCATTTATATGTATTTACTCCCTTTGTTCTTGTTTATGTTGATACTTGTTATCTTGTACATGTTTGACAAATAAATAAATAAAATAAAACCAAGTTCTTCACACTTACGACCGTTGCAGCATCTCCATGGACACATGGATCAATATTTGGATGCTTGGCAACTGGTTCTTATTTATGACAGTTGCAGTGTCCTGGGGTCACGTGATCAGCTTTTGCAAACAAGCAAAATCAATGAGGAATCCAGATTCATTTAGCAACCCTGTTACTCACTTAACAACCGCAATGATTAACTTAACTGTAGCAAGAAAGGTTGTAAAATTGGGCAAAACTCATTTAAGAAATAGAGTTGGAAGGGACCTTGGGGTCCAACCCCCTGCCTAGGTAGGAAACCCTACACCACTTCAGGCAAAGGGTTATTTTAAAAACCTCCAATGTTGGAACATTCACAACTTCTGGAGGCAAGTAGTTCCACTGGTTAATTGTTCTAACTCTGGAAATTTCTCCTTAGTTCTAAGTTGTTTCTCTCGATTAGTTTCACTTTGTCTCATTTTGAAACAGAAATGTAGGGCTCAATTGTCGTTGTAGAGCTCACATAATGACGTCCTTCTGTTGGGTTAAAGCAAAATCTGGACAGAACATCAAAAGGAAAATAATCAGGTATGAAATATAAGCACTCTGTTCTGCATACTTGGTTTGGAGGCATGAGGTAATAATTGGTCTCTGTCCAGTTTTTGAACATATTTCTGCAGATGGCCGACTCTTCCATGGGGTCTTGTAAGGCGATGTCTACCAACTGAGTATGCTAATTTAAATTTATTAAATTGGTAGGAAAAAAAACAACCTATATTAAAACATTAAAAACAAACTGCAGTTAGTTTATTATTATTTTTTTGACAGAGGTTGCAATTGACGTTGATGACAATGCTTTCACGTGAGCAACGACAAATAAATAGGATTTCTAGCACGACTTCCCTTTTGTGTTACAACATCCAGTGGAAGAGACACACACACACATGTGACCTGTTTCTTCAAAGATTCTGAGCTGCATCCAAGATGTTTACATTTCGTTGCATGTTTTCAGAAATTGGCACATCTCCACATCAGCGGCCTTAACAAAACCCTGGAAAGTTTGCTGTTCAGCAGATGTCGCTGGCCTCACGGATACACACTTGAACACTTTGTGTTTTACATCGTATTTCCCCATGCATCTGTGGACGCGGCCTCTGATTAATCTCGGCAGCTCGCGATCCTTTTTTCCAGAGAAGGATAAAAGTGTTATTTCCATAGTTTTCCCCCCCAGGGGTGGGATTCTACTGGTTTGGACTAGTTCGGGCAAACCGGATGTTAAGTTTCCATCGGGTTCGTAGAACTGGCCCCGCCCATCCCTCCCCTCCCAGGAGTCTCTGTGCAGCCCATTTTCCATGCGGGTAAGTGCAGGGTCTGTGTGGAGGCTCTGGGAGGGGGGGAAAAATGGGCTTTTGCAGAATTCTGGAAACTGGCCTGTTTCCAGCTTCTGGTGGGAGACTGTTTTCGCCCTCCCAGAAGCCTGCGGGAAACCTCAGGACCTTTGGGAAGGCGAAAAATGGCCCTTCCAGTTCGCCTTCCTGGGATCCAGAGGGGGAACTCCCTCCGGCTCTGGAAGCCCACCAGAAGCTGGAAACAGGCCCATTTTGCAACTTCCAGTTTTTCCAGGAGGGCCGTTTTCCCCCTTCCCAAGGGCCTGGAGGCCTCCTTCAGGCCTCTGAGAGGGCATAAACGGCCTCTCCCGGGCTCTGGAGGCCTACCGGAAGCCAGAAACAGGCCCATTTCCGGTCTTCTGGGAGTTCCTGTAGGCCACATCCAGCAACCGGGCAGCAAACCAGGTACTGGGACTTTTGAATCCCATCTCCATTTTTCCCCCTTACTCCTTTCATGTAGAAATAGCACCACCACACAAGTCTTATTTATAATTTACAACTTATAATGTCTTTTGATCACTTTTCAAAGATTTATGGATAGATTTTTTTAATCGCAATGATAAAATTGACAAATTGCGAAATAAAGATATTATTCACAACCTTGTAAAATAATCGCTTTTTCCGAAGGATAACTTGGACAAAAGAACCTGCCAGAACCAGCATGAATTGATTATACAGGCAGTCCTCAACTTACGACCGCAATTTGAGTCCAAAATTTCTGTTACTAAGCGAGACAGTTGTTAAGTGAGTTTTGCTCCATTTTACGACCTTTCATCGTAATGATGACGTTTACAACATTTCATCATGAATCACTGTAATTGCTAAGTAACACGGTTGTTAAATGAATCTGGCTTCCCTGTTGATTTTGCTTGTCAGAAGGTCACAAAAGGGGATCATGTGGCCCTGGGATGCTGCGAACTGTCATAAATATGAGTCAGTTGCCAAACATCCAAATTTGGACCATGTAACCACGGGGATGCTGCAATGGTCATAAGTGTGAAAAATGGTCGTAAGTCAGAGGTGGGTATTCAGCAGGTTCTGACCAGTTCTAGAGAACCGGTAGCAGAAATTTTGAGTAGTTCGGAGAACCGGGCAATCCCACCTCTGATTGGAGATTTTACAGCCTCCTTCCCCTGCCACGCCCACCAAGCCACGCCCACAGAACCGGTGGTAAAAAAATTTGAAACCCACCACTGTCATAGGTCACTTTTTTCCAATTCCGTTGTAACTTTGAACAGTCACTAAATGAAAGGTTGTAAGTTGAGGACTACCTGTATTCATGTATTGGATTATAGTGTAGGTTGTCATGGATTCAGTGTACCTAGTACATCCTGGATTAAAGATTATACAAATATATATATATACTTACAATCTCATAAAATACGCATGTCACGGTTTCTTTTCCATCTCTCAAAAGGAAAGTTTTTGACCCAAATTGTCCAGGGGTAACAGCAGAATCCAGAACACCTAAATAATGCAGCACCATTATTGGTCTGAAAGCTTTTCAGAGCAAAGACAAAGCCTGTTCTGTGGGTTTTGTAAGAAGACACATGATAATCTAGTAATGTTAGCCAGGAGGTACGTCCAGATTTAGCACAGGTGAGGATTCAACTGTGGTCGTAAGTTGAGGACATATGGCCAGAGTTGAGATAATTAGCAGAGGTGAGGACTTGCCCAGGGCACACATGCTGACTGAACCCTGTACAAGGAGTCTCTTAGCTCAAGTGCAACTGAATGCCTCCTATTTTGTGGTTCCAAAGAGATAAACAAATGTGGGGTCCTTAGCACTCTCTAAGCTTGTTTTCTTGCAAATGTTTTATTACCTAACTAGGTAACATCATCAGTGCTGGTAAGGAGTGTTGTTTGCTGTCAGTTTATATTCTGGTGTCTTGCCTGTCTGTGCAGGTGGGGCTGGTCTTAGGGATTCTTTGCTTGGGCTGTTTATGGATGGCCCTTTGGCATTTTCTCTGTTGGGGTATTGTTTACGTGACTTGTTCTGACGTGACCCTAGGACAGGTGTCTCCAACCTTGGCTCCTGGAAGCCTGGCGGACTTCAACTCCCAGAATTCCACAGCCAGCTTTGCTGGCTGTGGAACTCTGGGAGTTGAAGTCCGCCAGGCTTCCAGGAGCCAAGGTTGGAGACCTCTGCCCTAGGAGTTAGTAATCTATGCTGATTACTGGTGGAATCTTCTCTCTCTCTCTCTCTTTTGGGCTAGGTGATTGTCTCTTTTGCATAGTCCACAAATGTTGTTAATGTCTACGTGTCTGTTTGTCAGAGTGCCAGGCTTCTAGAAATTCCCTGGCATTTTTGGATTTGGACTTGGGTCGGGGATGGTTAACTTTTCCCAATTTGTCACTTTAGCAAGAGAGATTTTGGGGTTATGTGTGGTCATATGTCAAGGACTATCTGTACAGAGAAGGGGTTCTATTGTAGTTTTTATTTAAGTAGAGTTTTTAACGATGGAAATTTGGATGCCTCCAGAAAATTCACTGTCATGGCAGGCCAGTAATTGGTGAAGAGAGGCACCAGGGGAGACAGGATAGCAATCTTCCAATATTTGAGGGGCTGCCACAGAGAGGAGGAAGGGGGTCAAGCTATTTTCCAAGGCACCTGAAGGCCAAACAATGAATAATGGATGGAAACTGATCAAGGAGTGAGATTCAACCTGGAAATAAGGAGAAATTTGCTGACAGGGAGAACAATCAACCCATGGAACAGAAGTTGCCTTTGGAAGTTGTGGGAGCTTCATCACTGAAGGCTTTTAGGAAGAGATTGGACTGCCATCCGTCATAAATGGTGTAGGGTCTTCTGCTTGGGCAGGGGGTTGGACTAGATGACCTACAAGGTCCCTTCCAACTCTGTTAATCTGAATCTGAATCTAATTGTGGATTTCTTTCCTGTAAATAATCTAACCTTTTCTTATCTCAGTTTCCCCACCCTGTTTTGACTCTAGGAAACTCAACGTTTTGGGTGGTTTCAGAGAGGACAGCCCGCATTGCTTGTAAAATGCCTTTTATTCGAAATGCTGAATAGGTTGGCTGAAATATTTTAAAAGTAATTGGCTCCTTTGGGATGATAAGACCAATATTCTTGTATGGAAAACTGCCCCGACACTCTTACTATACTCACCCAATACCTCAAACAACAGTGGAATTTTATTAGAATACTGACTCCAGTGCTTCATGCTTTCGATGACAGCAGATAAAATTCGGAGAGAATTCTCTTTTTCCTTCACTTTCGAGTGGCCTGCTGGCCTTTTCTTTGGAACAGGGACAAAAAAAAAGAAAAGAAGAAGACGATAAGCCAAAGATTATTGCCTCATATTTTGAGTTTAAGTGAGAATGTTGCTATTTACATTTAGTCCTCAACTTACGACCACAATTGAGCCCAAAATTTGTTGTTAAGTGAGATATTTAAGTGAGTGTTGCCCCCTTTTGCAATCTTTCTTGCCACTGTCGTTAAACGAATTACTGCCGTTGTTAAATTAGTCACATGGTTGTTAAGTGAATCTGGCTGCCACAAAAGGGGATTTACATGACCTCGGGATGCTGCAACCGTCATATATGAACCAGTTGCCAAGCATCTGAATTTTGATCACATGATTATGGGCACGTGAAGTGTGGTAAAAGGGTCATAAGTCATGTTTTTTCAGTGCCGTTGTTAACTTTGAAGGGTCACTGAATGAACTATTGTAAGTCGAGGACTACCTCTATAAGCCACCAAATGTTTCAATTCAAGCCAGTCTTTTTCAGTTTTGGAAAATAAGCCGGTTCGGAAGGAGATTCATGAACATCCTTATTAAAAAATATGTGCGTGCCTGAATCTTTTACCTGAATGGTTTTGTTGCTTTGCGCAGGGCCAGCTTTTTCCTTGCAGGTGTTTTGTGGGCCAGGGCTGGGTTTAAATGTGTAGGAGGGATCCTGAGTCTGCAGATTTCTCAGCCTGGCTGTTGGAACTGCAGGCCACTGGGAAGCAGCTGGATCCCAGTCTTGTGCCTCTTCTCTTCGGCTTCTCGGCAATGCCTGGGGCAGGCCAGTTGGTTTCTGGTACATGGCTCCTGGCTTCATCCAAGGACTGGGATGGTCATCCAGTTGTGAAAGCTTTCTGTCCTCTGTTCTGCGGCCGAAAGCTGGGAAGTCATTTCTTTTCCAAACATTAGTACTTTCTTCCTGCCTGGAGTGAAATAAGGCTATGATTATCTCATCGGTCTTTCTACCTATCTACCTATTTATCTGCCCATCTATCCAGGGGTGGGCTTCAAATTTTTTAGCAAGGGGCTCTCTGCAGGGGTGGGATTCGCATTTTTTAACCACCGGTTCTGTGGGCGTAGCTTAGTGGGTGGGTGTGGCCAACTCAATATCACTCACATCGAGGCACGTATCTCCTCGCCTGGCCTCTCATGACTGTGGGGATGCTGCAACAGTCGTAAGTGTGAAAAACGGTCATAAGTCACTTTATTCAGTGCCATCGTAACTTTGAATGGTCACTCCATACAAGCAAAGAACCAGCAAAGGAGGGGAAAAAAAACTCCAGAGAGGTTCCTGAGACAGGAAGTCTAGTCCTGCCAAGAATGTAACAAGGGTTAACGGAGAGGCAGTTTCTGTAAGCAATACAACAGAAGTCCATTTAAGTCAAGCTTCTCTTCGTTGCCACCTTTGGGGTGGGTTTCTGCCCCGAAATTTCACAGTTATTTTATAATCCTAGGATTTCCGGGTGGCCTTCCATCCAAGAATTAACCAGAAAAGAAAAACAGAGTTATCGGAAGTCTTCTCCAACCCACTGCTCAGGCAGGAAACCCTGTACCATTTTAGATAAAGGGTTGCCCAATCTCTTCTTAAAAACCTCCAGTGATGGAGCACCCAGAACTTCTAGAGACAAGTCACTCCACAGATTGATTGTTGCACTCGACCAGATGTTATAGGGTCTCCTGTTTGAGCAGGGGGTTGGACTAGAAGACCTCCAAGGTCCCTTCCAATTGTATTATTCTGTTATTCCGCTATCCCTCCCTCCCTCTCTCCCTTCCTTCCTTCCTTCCTTCCCACTGGAGGTTTTATAGAAGAGACTGGACAGCCACCTATCTGAAATTGTATAGGGTCTCCTGTTTGAGCAGGGGGTTGGACTAGAAGACCTCCAAGGTCCCTTCCAATTGTATTATTCTGTTATTCTGCTATCCCTCCCTCCCTCTCTCCCTTCCTTCCTTCCTTCCTTCCCACTGGAGGTTTTATAGAAGAGACTGGACAGCCACCTATCTGAAATTGTATAGGGTCTCCTGTTTGAGCAGGGGGTTGGACTAGATGACCTCCAAGGTCCCTTCCAATTGTATTATTCTGTTATTCCGCTATCCCTCCCTCCCTCTCTCCCTTCCTTCCTTCCTTCCCACTGGAGGTTTTATAGAAGAGACTGGACAACCACCTATCTGAAATTGTATAGGGTCTCCTGTTTGAGCAGGGGGTTGGACTAGATGACCTCCAAGGTCCCTTCCAATTGTATTATTCTGTTATTCCGCTATCCCTCCCTCCCTCTCTCCCTTCCTTCCTTCCTTCCCACTGGAGGTTTTATAGAAGAGACTGGACAGCCACCTATCTGAAATTGTATAGGGTCTCCTGTTTGAGCAGGGGGTTGGACTAGATGACCTCCAAGGTCCCTTCCAATTGTATTATTCTGTTATTCCGCTATCCCTCCCTCCCTCTCTCCCTTCCTTCCTTCCTTCCCACTGGAGGTTTTATAGAAGAGACAGGACAGCCACCTATATGAAATTGTATAGGGTCTCCTGTTTGAGCAGGGGGTTGGACTACATGACCTCCAAGGTCCCTTCCAATTGTATTATTCTGTTATTCCGCTATCCCTCCCTCCCTCTCTCCCTTCCTTCCTTCCTTCCCACTGGAGGTTTTATAGAAGAGACTGGACAGCCACCTATCTGAAATTGTATAGGGTCTCCTGTTTGAGCAGGGGGTTGGACTAGATGACCTCCAAGGTCCCTTCCAACTCTTGTTATTCTGTATTCTATAAATGCTAGGAAGACACCTCACTATTGGAATAATAAAGCAAAATGTTTTGATGACTATCTGTCCTGCACATACAACAGTTTCCTTATTTATTTGTTTGTTTGTTTGTTTGTTTGTTTATTATTTTATTTTATTTATTTATTTTGTTTATTTGTTTGTTTGTTTGTTTGTTTATTTAATATTGCCGTCTATTCGCCCATGGTGACTCGAGGCGGCTTACACAATGTAAAACCATATTTTAAAACAAAAAATAAAAATAAAAAACAATAAAAACTGTTAGGGATAACATTGTTTACCCTAACTGGTTTAGGTAAAATAATAAATAGGTAATCATGGTTTATAAGTTAAAGTGTCTGCAACTTTAAATATAGGAATGTAATGAAGGGAGTGGTTGTGAAAGCAACATAAAAGAAGCAAGGAACCTCAGCTTGCTCTCTCTGGCTTGATGATCCCTGATTACTGGATAGATTGAAGACTGCGTTTTTCCTTACTCCAACGGGAGAGAGAAAGGACTATTGATTTATTGTAAGTGAACTGACATAGGATATTCTACACGGACTTTGCTTACTGAATATCCTTGAATGGACTGACTAAAACGATACATGACTAATGGACTGTTATTTTGACTATGCTCTAAACTCTAAATGGAATAAACTATATTTTTGATAGCACAAGCGTATCTGTTATTTTTACTGTATGTTAACTAACATACAAACTTATATCACTCATTTATCTGTGTGCCTATCTGACTAACGCTGCACATTCTGTTTAGCTTGTTTCCTTAACCCTGGTTGGGGAACCCAGGCTTAACAAAAACTAACAAAAAGAATCAAATAAATTAGTAAAGTACAATAGAACAAAATTTGGGGGCAGGGGAAACCCCAACTCCCACTCCCCACCCCGAATATCAAAGCTCCTCAATATACAGATAGTCTTGGACTTACAACAGTCCATTTAGTGACCAAAGTTACATTGGCACTGAAAAAAGGTGTCTTATGGCCATTTTCACACTTACGACTGTTGCAACCTCCCCATGATCACGTGATCCAAATTCAGACACTTGGCAACTGGCTTATACTTACAATGGTTGCATCGTCCTGGGGTCATACCCTTTTTGCAACCTTCTGACAAGCAAGTCAATGGGGAAGCCAGATTCACTTACCAGCTGTGTTACTAATTTAACAACTGCAGTGATTCACTTTATAAATGTGGTGAGGAAAGTCATTAAATGGGGCACAGTTCACTTAACAAATGTCTCACTTAGCAACAGAAATGTTAGACTCAATTGTGGTTGTACCTCCATTATGATTTGTAAAAGTGCTCCTTGTCTTTATTAATATGGACAAGGGCTGCGAGGGGGTAGGGTAGTGATAGCACAGTGAACAAACCTGGCATGGAAGTATAATCAAAGGGGAAGCAGGATTGAATTGCTCTGAGTTGGATGGCGATGACTGTACTGTGGTTCAAATGCTCTCTGTCCATACCAAAAGCTCTCTCTCCCTCCTACCCACTTTGCAAGAATTTGTCTCCCTGTCATATCTAGCAAAAGGCCTGATCTGACAATTAGAAGCCATACGAAGAGCCACCCAACCCAGATCGGACACAAAAGGATGTAGTTCCAAGAGCTCAAAAATGATGACCTCAACTGTGCATCGATGTGTATTTCGGAGAATGTTGTCACCCACCTCCGGTTCTTCAAGTTGCTTCCCGCTTGAGGCATTGTCGGCTTTGATGTGTGTTGTTGCCTGGACAAAGTAGCAAGCTCGGTTGGGCTTTGGAGAAAAGGTTTAATCGTTAAGTATGAATGATGAAGATTAAAACATTACAGAGAGTATATGGGTAGTCCTTGACTTGCGACCACAATTTGAGCCCAAAATTTATGTTGCTAAGCAACTAAGGGAGTTTTGCCCCATTTTACAATCTTCCTTGCCGTAGTTGTTAAGCTAAATTTCTGCAGTTGTTAAATTAGTAACACAATTGTTAAGTGAACTTGGCTTCCCCATTGAGGAATACTACTCAGAAGTTCACAAAAGGGGATCACATGACCAGAGGTGGTATTCAGCCGGTTCTGACCAGTTCTGGAGAACCGAAAATGGAAATTTTGAATAGTTTGGAGAACCAGCAAATACCACCTATGACTGGGCCCGCCCCCATCTATTCTCTGCCTCCCATTGAGACCCAGCTAATAAGCTGGGTCATCTTTTGTTGTCCTGCACAGGAGAATGGAGCTGGAAAGCAGGTTAGTGGGGTGGGAATGGAATGGAGATTTTGCAGTATCCTTCCCCTGCCATGCCCAACAAGCCACACCCACAGAAGCAGTAGTAAAAAAAATTGAATCCCACCACTGCACATGACCACAGGACACTGCAGCCATCCGAAATACATGCCAGTTGCCAATTCGACCACAAATGGATGCGGCAATGGTTGTAAGGATGAAAAATGGTCATAGGACATTTGTTTTTCAGTGCCGTTATAACTTTGAATGGCCACTAAATGAATGGTTGTAAGTCAAGGACTATCTGTGGTCATATAGTATTGGTTTCCATAATTGTGAAATATATTTGATTTCAGGAATATAAAGAGGTAAAAGATGTGGGACTGACATACTTGGTGCCTACTGTTTTCTGCAGTTGGATCGATTCTGGCTTCTCAGTTTCCCATCCGAAATCTTGAAAAAAAAGTCAAAGGACACAGAATGACCAATTTGAATCAAAGTCCTGATCCAATTTGGGATATTAAGAAAGAAAACATGGAGTGTGTTATATAGGCAGGGTTAAGTTATTCCTTGTGAGCTGGTGCTCCACTTCTGAATTTTTGATTACCTAAGTTTTCAGGTAGTATTTCTTGATTTCATCAACTTTAAGATATGTCGACTTCAAATCCCAGAACTCCCTGTATGGCTAGCTGGGGAATTCTGGGAATTGAAGTCCACACATCTTAAAGCTGATGAAGTTGCAAAAGACTGCTTTAAGGGAATAGATCCATTGGTGGTGCCCCTGGTTTATGCTTTATTCTAACGCCTATGCTGTGGTGACGCAGTGGTTAGAATGCAGTACTGCAGGCTACTTCTTCCAACTGCTGGCTGCCTGCAATTTGGCAGTTCGAATCTCACCAGGCTCAAGGTTGATTCAGGCTTCCAACCCCTTCTGAGGCTGGTAAAATGAGGACCCAGATTGTTGGGGGCAATGTGCTGTAAACTGCTTAGAGAGGGCTGCAAAAGCACTGTGAAACTGTATATAAGTCTAAGTTCTATTGCTATTTCCAAAAAGGCTTGTCTGCCATCAACATTTTGGCAGATTTATTCCTAAGTGATTCCTTTAATGCAGCCATCTCCAATCTGAAGAGCTTCAAAGAAGATGTGACTGTAATTACAAGAATTCACAACCCAAAGAGATGAACCATCTGGAGCCACGCCCACAGAACCGGTCGTAAAAAAAATTGAATCCCACATTGATCTGGAGGGTGTCTTGATGGGAAAGGAGGGTCTACCTTTTAAAGGCCCCTTATGCAGGGGTGGGCCTCAGCCGCTTCACGCCAGTTTGGGAGAACCGGATGTTCATGTTATGTCCGGTTCGGCGAACCAGTAGTTGTGACGACTGACTGGCCTCACCCCAACTCATTCCGCTCTTCCCAGGAGTCCCCACACAGCCCATTCTGGATTCCAGGTAACTGCCGGAGGCACGTGGAGCACAGGGAGGTGGAAAACGGGCCCTCCCACAGCCTGTTTTCAGTGCCAGGATGGTGCAGGAGCCTAACGAGGCCATAGCTACACCCATCCAGCAAATGGGCAGAGAACTGGTTGTTAAATTATTTGAAGCCCACCACTGCCCTTATGACGGATCAAATTTAAACACCTGTATAATTCCACATTCTCTATTGCTAGCCGTTCAATTCAATTCTACATTACCACAATAATATGATGCTAATCATTGCAGGAATTGGCTATGACGTCTGATCTAGTAAAAAATAAAAACTAGGGGGGAACATGTTAGCCGTCTTCCAATATCTCAGGGGCTGCCCCAAACATGAAAGGGTCAAGTTATTCTCCAAAGCCCCTGAAGGCAGGACAAGAAGCAATGGGTAGAAACGAATCAAGGAGAGATTCAACCTGGAAATAAGGAGAAATTTCCTAACAGTGAGAGCAGTTAATCAGTTTGCCTCCAGAAGTTGTGGGTGCTTCTTCACTGAAGGCTTTTAAGAAGGGACTGGACAATTATTTGTCTGGAATGGTACAGGGTCTCCTGTTCAAGCAGTGGATTCAACTAGAAGACCGCCAACATCCCTTCCAACTCTGTTATACTGTATTTCATATTGTTTACCCCCAGTTTCTGGCAATCAGAAAAAAACGCTGCTTGTAAACATGGCTAATAATTCACGATAGACCCAACCCTCTAAATAAAATATTTTATAAGATGATACTTGTTTAATCTTTGAGTTCCAATTTTTTTATTCAAGGCATGGATGGGATACGAGTGAATGTCCTTCTGAAAAAAGCTGGGTTAGCAGTGATATTAAAGGTTATCCTATTATACATTTATATTTTTAAAATATGCTTTTGTAGAGACACAAGTCAAATGCAAGGTGAGCACTTTTCACTTTTCCCATTCCCTCTCTTTCAATAAGAAGAGAACTAATGATTATTCCAATAATTAATTCTGGCAGAAATGTGCAGAGACAGCTTTTCAAGCTGAAGAAAATGAGAAATATCTCTTTTGGCATTAATACAAAAGCACATTAAGGAATATTCCTTCCTGTGTAACATATAGACCTGAAATTTTAACTTTTAAAATGGGGGCGGGGGGGGGGCAGGAAGTAAAGATACAAGAGATATCATTTAAATGCCAGTCTTCTGTGGAATTCATAAGGGATTCTGGTGTCCAGAAATTTTAACCAGAAGCTAGAAAAATATTTGGGGGTGATAAAAGGATATTTTAAAAAGCGAAGAGCCCACCACTTACGTACCTGCAAGCAAGGCTGAGAAATTGAAATGATCAGCTGAATTGTTACTGCTTGGCTCATGTTTAAGTGGATTTGATGTGAGTGGTTGTTTGGTCCTTTTTTTCTGATTGAAGAGTGGGATTGGAAGACAGCCTAAGATTTGAAGGGGCAATACAAGGCACAATTAATAACATGCTAGTACTTTTGGTGCAGTAATATACACAGGTAGTGCTTGACTTGCAATGGTTCATTTAATGACCGTTCAAAGTTATAATGGCACTGAAAAAAGTGACTTATGACACTTTCCCACATTTATGAACATTGCAGCATCCTCGTGTGGTCAACATTCAGACACTTGGCAACTGACTCATATTTATGATGGTTGTAGTGTCCCAGGGTCATGCACCTCTACAGCAGTCTGGTTTGACTCTGCAACCCAACAAGACAGACACAAACTCCAGAGAGTAATGAGGACTGCAGGAAAAACAATGGCTACCAACCTGCCCTCCATCAAGGACCTGTATCCTGCACGAGGCAAAAAGAAGGCTGGGAAAATATCTACAGACCCCTCACATCCTGGACATAAACTGTTTCAACTCCTTCCCTCAAAACGAGGCAATAGAGCACTGCACCCCAGAATAACTAGACACAAGGACAGTTTTTCCCTGAACGCCATCACTCTACTTAACAAATAATTTCCTCAACACTGTTCAACTATTTACAAAGTCTGCACTACTATTACTGTTAATCTTCTCATCGTTCGGACTTCTGATTTGAGCTTCTTTGGCAACAGACAGAAATCCGCGATTGTGCGCAGTTTCGGTCTGAGCTCTCTGCTGGAATGCCCCAAGCCGGCTGGTTTCGGGGCTAAGCCACCCCATAGAGGTGGTGAAGAGGGGGGAGACTGCCAGCAGGGTTGAGGAGAGCCGCATCTCTCCTCCTCAGCTGGCCATTACTCCCTTTCCCGAAGGCGGTTGCAGCGGTGGTCAGAAATGGCCACCCCAAAGAAGAACTTGACAGGAAAAGAATGTGCAGGAGGAAGATAAGAAGTGAAAGTTCTGACTGACTGGGTTAAATTGCAAAAGCAACAACTAAGGTACCCTGGAATTTAAACTTAAAAAAAAATAACCTCGTTCCCAAAGAAGATTCTGAAGCTGTTAAGTCTGGAGCATGGGTGCGAATAACGGAGACGAGCCGGTAGAAACAGTGAACTTCAAACTCTTTATTTACATGGTGTGACAGCTCAACTCAATGGCTGCTATAGCCTTCCTTATATAGGCAACTTATTAACTATTCAACCAATAGCAATCCTGGAGCGCTAGCTCCGTTAACCAATGAGAATGGCCTGTTAATGGCCAATCAGATGCTCCTGAACGGACCAATCCGATCCTGCCATTAACAGCCAATCAGAAGTGCAGGGCCAGAACCCTGCACTTGACTTCAAGCTCAAGATAACTTTATTTGGCATTATTCATTCACAATAGAAGCAGCGAAGGAAAGGGAAAAGGGAAAGGTTTGGGGTTTTTTTCTTCTCTCCCTTTCTCCATGCTGACAACTAAGAGACTTAAATAAGAAATTGGGGAAAAAATCCACTTTGACATCAACAGGCAATTAAAGCTGAAAATAAAATAAAATGTCAAAGGGATAAAGATTTCTGGACACTAAAAAAATTTTATAAGCAGGAAAGGAGAGAAAAAGAATAAAAGGGCAGGATCTGGAAAAAAAGTGAGGAGACTGCCTGGAATTAAAAGGAATTTACAGTAAAACTTCAACAAGACTTCTAAAAGATACATTTTAACTGAAACTTGGCAACTAAATAATAGAACCCCAGGAAGAGAAAGTGAAAAAAAAAGCAAGAAGAAACAGCTTGTGTGTATTTGGATTACTTGGTGATCTTTGGATTCTTGCTTATTACACTTGAATGACTAAAATCAATCGGGTGGTTGTTTAAAAATTTATACAATGGCACCACTTCTGGATGAATTGAAAATGGAACTTAAAAAGTACAAAGAAGACGCACAAGAAGGGAGAGGTTCTTTTGGCTTCGTTTTTCAATTCTTAGAAATGGAAATTTGGAACTATGAGAAACAACAAGAAACGTCTGCAAAACAAGAAGACTGGGACAAAGAAGAAGCCATCTTTAATGAACAAGTAATTCTATGTGGGGAAGAAAAAGGAAAGGGGGGGGGGAGAGAATAGAGAATTTCAGATTTAAAAAAACAATCTTCTCATCATTCCCAGAGGTGGTATTCAACTGGTTCTGACCAGTTCTGGAAAACCGGTAGAGGAAATTTTGAGTAGTTCAGAGAACCGGCAAATACCACCTATGACTGGCCCCATGCCCATCTATTCTCTGCCTCCCATTGAGTACCAGCTGATTGTCTGGGTCTTCTTTTGTTGCCCTGCACAGGAGAACGGAGCTGGAAAACAGGTTACTGGGGTGGGGAGGGAATGGGATTTGGCATTATCTGTCCCCTGCCATGCCCACCAAGGCACACCCACAGAACTGGTAATAATTTTTTTTTGAATCCCACCACGGGTCGTTCCTATCACCCATCCCCTCCCACTTGTGACTGCATGACTGTAGCTTTGTTGCTTGTATCCTTACAATTTATATTGACTGTTTCCTAGTATGATTTGATTGCCTATTTTTACCCTATGACTATCATTAAGTGTTGTACTTGATGATTCTTGATAAATGTATCTTTTCTTTTTTGTACACTGAGAGCATATGCACCAAGACAAATTCCTTATGTGTCTAACCACACTTGGCCAATAAAGAATTCATTCATTCATCATCATCACCTTTTGAGACCTTCCGACAAGCAAAGTCAATGGAGAAGCCAGATTCACTTAACAATGGTATTACCAACTTAACTGTGGTGATTCATTTAACAACTGTGGCAAGAAAGATCACAAAATGGGACAAAATTCTCTTAACAACTGTCTTGCTTGCAACAAAAATTTTGGGCTCAATTGTGATCACAAGTTGAACACTAACTATGTATTCAGAAGCACAAACCTTGTATCCTAATATACAATTTTCTTGAATGTGACAGTGGTGTGACAGGGGCACACTGCAACTCATTCATTGGAAAGAGGTGCATCCCTGTTTGGAGAACTGCTCCACATCTGGAATCTCATGCATTCAGGAGATACAAAGGATCTGTACAGAACTCTTTATGTCGTTTCATTAAAACCTTTGTTATCAGAATTAATTTGCTTACTTGTGTCTGCCTAATTTATCATTCCTGTCTGACCTTGATCAAAGATGACTAAAGGATCCTCGCTCCGTGGAACTCTGGACCTCCCATGCTACCAATTCAATTTTATCAGTATTATTAATGTCTATTGAGAAGGTGTCCATTCTGATTATCCTTTTTGGCACTAGGCAAAAATCTCTTTCTTATCTGTCCAGGCATTTTCAACAGCCTCCATAATTATTCTCGCCACTGATTTATGCTTTGGTCAGGTTTTATTGGTGGTTGTGTTGCTCATTCAGGTTTATTGTATTGTTTTGTTGCTGATATTGTTGTAGCTGCTATTTTTATTATTCCCTTCAAGGTATCCTGGGAATTTGTGCTGAATATCCCCTCCTCCCATCAATCAGCCAACACAAAGTGTATTTGTTTTTAAGGATTGCACAAAGAATAATCAAGAGAATTATCCCTGTCTGCAAACTTGTCTGATGGTCTGTGTATAAGAGGAGAATGAGGGGAGGGGAGAGATAATGGTCGGTTGGAAGAAATGAGAAAAAAATTCTTGGTGAATTTTTCATAAAGGTTTATTATAATGGTTAAGGCTCCATTTTTAAGACCTTCCCTCCTGCTTTCTGGCATATTTTAATAGCCAAGGAAATATGATAGTTTGATGTTAATATTGATCAATGCGTGAAATCTACTCAGAGAACACTTCTTATTCCACCAATGAAAAATATGATAAAATAAGAATTGAGCCACATCGCTTTTCTGGATTACAGAGTCATGCTTGTAAGGGGAGTAAATTCTGGCAGGGAATCCCCTAAGAGGTGCGGATGTGGATGTGTTAAAAAAATGGTAAAATGGTGATGGAAGTCCCATTCTTCTTTTTATGTGTGTTGTAAAAAAAGAGTCTGGGTTTTAATGATACAATCACACCTATCATTTTGACTTTTTGATGCTCCCTACAACTGGAGAGAGATTTAACACAATTTAAAAATCACGTGCAATGTATTTATCAGGATTTCTTCTCCCAAGGAAAATGGTATAAGGTGTCCTGCTTAAGCAGGGGGCTGGACTAGATTAGAAGACCTCTAAGGCCCATTCCAATTCTATTCTGTTCTGTTCCATTCTATTCTGTTCTACTCGGTTCTATTCCATTCTCTTCTGTTTCTATTTCTATTTCTATTTCTATTTCTATTTCTATTTCTATTTCTATTTCTATTTCTATTTCTATTTCTATTTCTATTTCTATTCCATTCTATTCTATTCTATTCTATTCTATTCTATTCTATTCTATTCCATTCCATTTTATTCTGTTCTATTCTGTTCCTATTTCTATTTCATTCCATTCCATTCTTAATTCTATTCTATTCTATCCTATCTTATCCTATTCTGTTCCAATTTCTATTTCTATTCCATTCAATTCCATTCCTAATTCCATTCTATTCCACTCCACTCCACTCCACTCCATTTCATTCTGGAAGAGAAGAATGGGAGAAATACAGGTAGTTCTGAACTTATAACCATTCATTTAGGGACCTTTCATAGTTACAAAGCAAGTGAATGACTTATGACCAATCCTCACCATTACAACTATTGCAACATCCTCAGGGTCAGGTGATCAAAATTTGGATGCCCAGCAACCAGCATGGTATATATGGAAGTTGCAGCATCCCAGGGATCATGTCATTTGTGACCTTGCCAGCCAGCTTCCAACAAGCAAACTCAACGGGGAAGCTGAATTTGCTTAACAACCGTCTGACTCACTTAACAACTGCAGTGATTCGCATCACAACTGCAGTGATTCCATTACAACTATGGCAAAAAAGGTGATAAAATGAAGCATGGCTGGCCTAACAATCACCTTGCCTAGCAATTAAAATTCTAATCCCAGGAGGTCAAGGACTGCCTGTATTACAGAAATGTTCCCTCATAGGAGAGTGTTTTGGCCCCCTTTTTTCTACGCACTGCAACCTAAAACCCTATTGCAACTTAAAATAATATTGCTCACTCTACTCATCTTGCTGGTCATTGGTTGAAAATTACAATAACTCTTTCGAATTCCAGCCCAGTAAAAGATGGATACCTGCTGTGCTACGCATCAAAAAACCGTCACTGAAATTTCTCTTCATGTTTTTATTTCTAGATAACTGCACCTGAGAAAAAAAATATATAACTGACTTAGTAGCCTGTTCTAGAGGATATAGGTCAGAAGATAGTTGTGATACATTAGCAAAGTGTTTTAAATTCCTACTACAGACCTCTCCTGCACATAAACAGGCACACATTAACTTCCCATTTTCTGAAAGTACAGAATTTATTATTATTTAACCATGCAATTCTATTCTGCTCTCGATAGTATGGAGGAGGGGAGAAATGATTCTAAATATTTCAGTGGGAAACTTAATGCCAGTTGTCACCAACTAAGTTTTATTTCAATTTGTTTCTTTAGATTTCTTCCAAATCTGCAGTGCACCATCTTGTCTACTTTTGAAGCACCAAAAATATGAAAATATTTAGCAATATGCTGTAGGAAAAGCTCATAACCCCTTTAAAACATTTTTATTAGTTTAATTAATAATTTAGTGGTTATGTTATATTGTTTTGCTAATACAGTTGTGCAAAACTTTTTCCCCTGTTCAGAAGTTAAACATAATGGCTTTTTTAAAAAGCAAAATGATTAGTTTTCATGGCTGGATTGGGGCTTTTATGTGATCAATAATTTCAATATTAAAGTGTTCTTTTCTTAAAAGAAATGGATGGGGAGAAGAAATCTGAAGGTCTTTAAGGGCCTAAAATTCTGTAGATACTCTTCTGGAAAAAAAGCGAGTTTCCATTTAGGGAACTTTAAAATTAAAACATCCTTTTAAATGGTAGTATTACCTCTTTAAACACTGCTGGAAAATATGTGATTAAGCTTTTTTTTTTAAAAAAGCTGTTATTACAGAATAAGTTATTTATTTATTTTATAAATTATATTTTGTGTGTGTGTGTGTGTAGTGTATACATGTATACTCTGTGTGTGTGTGTGTGTGTGTGTATGTATATATATATGTATATGTATTTGTTTTCTGAGGTTCTCGCGGGTATATATATGTGTATATATATATATATATATATATATATATATATATATATATATGTTTTCTGAGGTTCTCGCGGGTATTTGTATGTGGATCTTTGGTTATTCGGGTTTTCTCCCGCGTAAGATTGGAAGTATCTAGGCAACGTTTCGATGAAGTCTCATTCATCATCTTCAGGCTTGGTCTTCAGCTCTGTGCTTCTCAGAGTGAT
This sequence comes from Hydrophis major, assembly GCA_033807585.1. NCBI lineage: Eukaryota > Metazoa > Chordata > Lepidosauria > Squamata > Elapidae > Hydrophis > Hydrophis major. The sequence continues at coordinate 430,415,879 of CM066328.1, forward strand.
GTGAGCTTGCAGCTGCTAGCTCACATCACTCTGAGAAGCACAGAGCTGAAGACCAAGCCTGAAGATGATGAATGAGACTTCATCGAAACGTTGCCTAGATACTTCCAATCTTACGCGGGAGAAAACCCGAATAACCAAAGATCCATATATATATATATATATATATATATATATATATATATATATATATGGCATTCAGCTTTGTTCGGGTATTTTCCCACGTCATCGTCCATCATCAGGCTTCTGTATAGTGTTAGTCATATATATATATAGTTGTGCTTTTAAAGTTGTAGCAATGTTTCGGCAGATGAGATTCTGCTGAAACGTTGCTACAACTTTAAAAGCACCACTACTATAATGTGGGAAAATACCCGAACAAAGCTGAATGCCATACATATAAGTACCCGCGAAAACTTAAGAAAACATACACACACACAGTATCTTACTGTAATAATATACATAGTATGCATCCTTATATACATAAATAATATGCACTTTATATATACATATAAATATATATATAGTTGCAGTTTTATGTGGCTATCAAGCAAGCTACTCAAAAGAAACTAAGGTAACATAGATAAATATTAGATAGATGATAATGATAGACAATAGATAATGATAGATGATAGTAATGGGGAACAGATAATTTAATAGATAGTAAAAGACAATGATTGATGGGTGATATATAGATAAAAGATCAAAATAGATGATTTTATATATATATATATATATATATATATATATATATATATATATATATATATATTTATAAAATGATAAAATAATGATAAAAATGAGAAATGAATCATAGATTTATAAAGATGGATGGAGGGATGGAGGGATAGATAGATAGATAGGTGAAGTGAGAGAAAGAGAGATGATAGACAGATAGACAGACAGACAGATAGATGATAATAGCTAAATGATAGAGGTGACATATTGTTATTTATTTTGTATATCAAGTTTTAAATGATTGAAAAATGAGAAATAATAGATTTAGATGATAGATAGAGATTATTGCTAGATGATAGATTGAGTTATGATAGACTTTTTATTGATTTTATTTAATAAATTTTGAAACTGCCAATCTCCCTTGCAGAGGAGCTCTAGTTAGTATAGATAGGCAGACACACAGACAGAATTGGATTTTAACAAAAGCTGTAAACCTCGTCCCCATGATTTACAAACCACAATTGTTGGCTTTGAGGCCTAAACCCAATTCCAGTTTCCTTGTTCAACCATGGTTAATGAAAAACCAAACCAAAGAGAAATAGAAGCCTCTGGTTCAAGTACTTGTAAAAATTGAAAAGAGCTACAAATCATCATGGCTTAGAGTTTGGAGACAAAAATGTCAAGAATAATCTGACCCTTTTATCAATTTAAGGACGATTTGAGGTTTCTTATCTGCCTCTTTGCTTTATACCCTGTCAAGCTGTCCTCACACAAGCTTATTTGAAACAATCCCAATAAGGTTTTGTCTTGTGTCCCTGAGGCTGAAAATAAAAAATGGTTAAGGCAGAAGACCGTTTTTGCTTCCCTTTCTGAGAGGAAAAAATCTACACCTGAATAGATCAAGGAGGAAGATGAGGGGAAGGAGCCAAGATGGATGGTGGGGGGAAAATGGCGGGAAAATGGCACCACTGAGGGGAAAAAGATGCACCAATATTTTTCACTCTTTTTCTTTATCTTTCTGAGTTTGGTGTGCCACCTAGAGCCCACAGGAGTTGGACAGCTCATAAATTTAAATAAATGAGGATGAGGATGATGAGGAGGAGGAGGAGGAGGAGCAGGAGAAGGAGGAGGAAGAAGAAGAAACAGACCTGGGACATGAGGGGCCTCAAGGCAGGAATGGCGGGATTGGTGTGGTGAGGACGGAGAAAAAAGAAAAAGCGAGAAAAGATCCCTGTTTCTTCAGGCTCCAGGAGAAAGAAGCTACTGAGGAGTAAAATGGGGGGAGGAGGAAGGAAGGAAGGAAGGAAGGAAGGAAGGAAGGAAGGAAGGAAGGAAGGAAGGAAGGAAGGAAGGAAAAAGAAAAATATAGATAAACAAGGGAGGGAAGAAGAAAGAAAGAGAAAGAAAGAAAGAAAGAAAGAAAGAAAGAAAGAAAGAAAGAAAGAAAGAAAGAAAGAAAGAAAGAAAGAGAGAGAGAAGGATTAACAAGGAGGGAAGGAAGGTAGGAAGATAGAAAGTGAAAGACAAGGAAGGAAGGAAGATAGGGAAAAGAAAGAGGAAGGAAGGGAAAGGAAAGGAAAGGAAAAAGGAAGGAAGGAGCAAGGAAGGGAAGAAAAGAGCTGCAAAGGGAGAAAAACAATGGCATCAACACTGGCCAAAGTTGGCACCGTAATCTCAGCTTGTTTGCTTTTGGGTCCCCAAAGAGGACGGTGGCGAAAGGGGCTCCAGAAGGGACTGTCCAGCAACGTAGACACCAAGCAGGACACCAGTTGAAGGGAACTCTAGCCCACAAGACCACTTATTTGGGTTGGAAACTAGGCATCATGGTTTGCAAACCCTGGCTTATGCTTGTCAGGCTCTGGCTGGGTGATGCCTGAGGATAAGCTGTGATGATGTCATGGGGTGATGTCATAGTAGATCACAGGGTATCATTTATGGCTGGATTTGCATAATTGCTGTTTTCCAGTGATGTCATCATGCCGGTGATGATGTCATTTTCCTCCTATAGGATTCAGCTCATGTTCACTTTCCTCTGTTTCATTCATGTCATGTGACCAGTGACATCACAATTCAGGTGATATCATTTAACCAAACTAGAGGTAATCCTCAAATTACAATCTTGCATTTAGTGACCATTCAATGTTACAACGGCACTAAAAAAAAGTGACTTACGACCATTTTCACACTTACAACTGTTGCAGCATCCCCGGGATCATGTGCTTCATATATATGACGGTCGCCGTATCCCCACGCTATCCCCTTTTGCAACCTTCTGCCAAGCAAAGTTAATGAGGGAGGCAAATTCACTTAACAACCATGTGACTAACTGAACAACTGCAGCGATTCACTTAACAACCGGGCCAAGAAAGGTTGTAAAATGGGGCAAAACTCACTCAACTGTCTTCCTTAGCAACCAACATTTTGAGTTCAGTTGTGGTCCTAAGTCGAGAACGACCTCATACTGTACTACTGTACATATTGCACTTTTCTTCAAGATGGAGCAGGCTGGGAGTTGTCATTCTTCTGGGATGAATGTTTATTTCAGTGCAGCCTTAGCAGATTGCTTTAAGATGGCTGGACCGACTCCCAGAATTCCCCAGCACGCAAAAATTTGCCAAGGTGAAATAATACTGATTTATCTTCAAATCTGATGAAGCCTGCCTGGATTCCTGTCTATGCAATTTTCATTTTTCTTTCTTACTTTGAGACAGACCTAAATATATGCATTGTGCATCTATGGGAGGCTGTAAAACCTACTATTCCTTCTTGGTTCATTTTACCTCTTTTCTTTATACATTTTGGACCAGCGTGTGTCAGCTCTCTCTCTCTCTCTCTCTCCCCTTCCCTCTCTCCTGCTCTCAAAGGTTATTAAGAGAGAACCTGCTATTTTTTACATGGATCATCTTGCTGATTGTTTCTATTACTCTCCTTGCTATCCTATCTTCCTGCAGTTAAAATGCAAAGGACGTTGCAGGAAATTCTAAACAATGGCTGCATTCAAGCAATTACACCCAGCCTGCATGTGCAATTAATCCACTTTCTGGATTTGCGCCATCCAGAGCACATGAAACTAACCAAACTGGATTGGTTTGTGCAACTTGTAAGATTAAAAAAAAGAAAGAAAGATGAAGATTAACCAAGCATGCACATGTAATGCCTACACAGCTGCAAAGGGGTGTTATATGAACAGAGCTTTTTTTTAATAAAAAAAAAAAAGAACAGATTCTCCCTGCAGTTTCTATTTGCTAGTGAAGTCTTCCAACCAGCATTCTCCAACTGCTTATCACTCCCAGCCAACAGCAACTCCTCTGGTTGGAAATCATGAGGAATTTACTTCCAAGAATGTGTTGGACGTGACTGGCTGAGGAAAAAACTGCTGTAATACAATTTTCATAAGGCACAACCTCTATGAGAAATGGCTGCATTTCAACCCTTGCCTTCTAAAGCCAGTCCTCAACTTACAACCATTCATTTAGTGACTGTTTAAAGTTACAAGGCCACTGGGAAAAAAAAAAAGACTTATCGCCGGTTTTCATACTTTAGCACCATTGCAGCATTCCCAGGCTCAGGGGATAATTCAGTTAACAACTGTGGCAAGAAAGATTGTAAAATAGGACAAAATTCACTGAACAACTGTTTTGCTTAGCAACAGACATTTTAGGCTCAGTTACAGTCGTAAGTCAAGTGTCAACTAAAAAGACTATCCACAATCCACATTTTGGAAGTTGGCTCTAAAAAATAACCCATGTGTATTAAAAATGTGCATTTTAGGATTTAACGTTGAAGGAATGCATCTACTTACATAATTTATATCCCAAACATCACTTTTCAAATTGTATTTCTTTCCCCTTTTTAAGGTACAAAATTAAAGGGACCAGAACTGAATTCCTATTGTCTATCACTCGTACTAGGGATGAAGAAGAAAAAAATTCCACAGTGAAAAATAATTGTTGGTAACTTAAAATTGGGTCATTTTCTTAATTAATGAGGCCTTTATTGTCTTACAGTAACTCGTAGCCAGCTTCAAGCCTTTAGGAAAGCAATGGATTTGGCTCCATGTGTGAGAATGACATCTCCTTTGGATGCAACCAACCTGTTTGAAGAATGAATAGAAGTTTCTATGGTTTTAACCTGTTTAGAGTTGCTCTTTTCTCCAGACAAAACTGCTGAGCTTTGAAAGAAATAAGGAATGGGGACAATTTGTCCAGCTAAAATAATCTCAGCCTTTTGGAGAGAAAGATTTCAAGACAAAAAATGGAATAAAGGTTGCTATTTTTATAGCACCAGTCAATATATTTTATATTAACAGATATATAATGTGCCATTCATATACTGAGGAATTTACTTCTGAGAATATCTCAGAAGTGGCTGGCTGAGAAAAACGGCCGTAATACAATTTTTCAGTAAGCCACAACCTCTGTATGAATGGCTGCGTTCCAATCCTTGCAATCTACAGATAGTTCTCAACTTACAACAGTTCATTTAATGACCGTACAAGTTACAACGGCACTGAGAAAAGTGACAGGACCATTTTTCATACTTATGACCGTTGCAGCATCCCTATCAGGGGTGGGATGCAAATTTTTAAACTACTGGTTCTGTGAGCGTGGCTAGGTGGGGGTGGCTAGGTGGGCATAGCCAGGTGGGCATGTGACTGGGTGGGCACTTTTTTATTTTTTGTCCCCTGGGCCTCAGGGAAGCGTCCTGGGCGAAGCAGTACAGCAGTGAGGGAGAGGATCAACTGTGCCACGTGATTTAGATTAGCTAGAAAGCAAGAAATCTGACGATTTCCTGCTTTCTAGCTAATTTAAATCGCGCGGCACAGCCAATCTTCAGAAATCAGCTGATTGATGGGGAGGAGTTTGCTCCCAGCTGCTCTTTGGAGCTACCAGTTCGCCAGAACCGGGCAGAACCAGTAGAATCCCACCTGTGATCTCCATGGTCTTGTGATCAAAAATTCAGATGCTTGGCAACTGGCTCATATTTATGACGGTCACGGTGTCCCGAAGGTGATGTGATCCTCTTTTGCGATCTTCTGACATGCAAAATGAATGGGAAAGCCAGATTCACATCACAACCGTGTTACTAACTTAACAACTGCAGTGATTCACTTAACAGTGTCAAGAAAGTGTCAGGATTCTAGCAATCGCTCTAATTAAATCATGATTCTCGAGCTAAACTTCAAAAAACTTCAAAGGATTCATTAGAGGCGACATGCTGGCACTGCCCTGTGTGAAGTCAACTCTGGCATATGTAATTTACTGTGACCCTGTTTCCCCCTCTCCCTCCTGGGTGTCTCATAAACCAGATTCTCCAATTGAGCACGTTCACGGCTGGGTGTCATCAATCACATTCTCCAATTAAATTATTCGAGGACAAAAGCTCTGGTATTTTAATTACAATCTTTTAAAGATAAGAGTTGGAATGTACCTCCGCTTTCAAACGGCTGCACTGCTCTTCCAGATTTCCTTCCTCTCCCCCTTTTTATGGCAACTACTAAAACAGGCATAGGAATGTTTTATGAGTTGACAGAAAGGTCTTAAAATGAGGCAAAATCCACTTAACCCTTGTCACACTTGGCATCAGAAGTTTGGGGCTCAATTGTGGTCATTAAATCAAGGATTACCTGTAATTTCCCCCAGGGCTGCATTATTCCAGTTGTTCACCATTGTTTTGATTCTGGGAGTTTGTTAATTAACAACCTTGAGAGATTAGGTCAAAAGTAAATAGCAATAGTACCTTGGCATCAAATACAGCTCCCCTGTTTAAATAATGATTGAGCAAATTTTTCTACAAATTTTGAAAAAGAGAGGGGATGTAATTGAAATAAACAGCATCTATCTCATGTAATAAATTGGCAGGTCCCAAAAATTTTTGCCCCTGTCACTCATTGTGCAATTTACATACAACTAATTTACAGGTTGTAATCAATCTAAGGTTTAGATCTGGTTATGCCTTGAATGGTGTGGGAGAAAATTGCAAGCTCTAAGCTAGATTTTTCCAATCCTGTAATACTTAAAATCTTTTTAAACCTGCAATGTTTTACATTCCTGCAAGAAAGCAATAGCAATCAACAGGTATTCCTCGAATTACAAACAAAATTGTGCCCAAAATTTCTGGTGTTCAGTGAGTTTCACCCCATTTTTCAACCTTTCTTGCCATAGTTGTTAAGTGAATCACTGTGTTGTGGTTCGTCGGCAGCCTGTGCAGATGGCAGCAGAATTGGACAGTGGGGAAGAACAGGGACCAGTCTGGGAATCTGGGGAGGACATTAAGAGTTGTTAACCTAATCCTGTGTAGCTTTCTCTCCGGTAATATCGCACTACTAACTAGAGCATACAAAACATTTGCTAGACCAATACTTGACTACAGCTCATCAGTCTGGAACCCACATTACATATCAGATATTAATACAGTCGAGAAAGTCAAGAAATATTTCACGAGAAGAGTTCTCCACTCCTCTACTCATTGCAGAATACCTTATTTATTTATTTATTTGATGTATATTGTCGCCTATTCACCCATGGTGACTGATGCCACCAGACTTGAAATTTTAGACCTAAACAACCTAGAACTATGACGCCTTTGGTCCGATCTAAGTGTAGTACATAAAATTATCTACTGCAATGTCCTACCTGTCAATAAATACTCCAGCTTCAATCACAATAATACAAGAGCACACAATAGATACAAACTCAAAACCTCACCAAACTTGATTGTAGGAAATACGACTTCAGCAACAGAGTGGTCAATGTCTGGAATACTCTACCTGACTCTGTGGTTTCTTCCCCAAACCCCAAAAACTTTAACCTTAGACTGTCTACTATTGACCTCACCCCTTTCCTAAGAGGCCTGTAGGGGGCGTGCATAAGCACACCAACGTGCTTACCGTCCTTGTCCTAATGTTTATTTTTATTCATATCCATTTATGTATTCATACCCATGTTCATACTTATACCTGTTTTCTAATACTTGCTTGACAAATAAAATAAAAAAAAAACCCATTGCAATGAGGTCCAGAGACAATAGCTAGGTCCAGCAAGGAATAGCTACGGCCAATGGCACCAAACTCATCCTAAAACATTCTTTTTATACTTTTCTGCACACATTTCACAACTTATTTCCTTGTTCTTTCTTACTGACCGTCTCCACGTATACCCATGTACATCTCAAACCTCTATCCAGCAGCTACTTTCAGTTCCTTATTTCTCATCCTTCTATGTCCAAATAGATTTATAAAGCTACAAGCTTTGCAAAAGCATGTTTCACAATTAGCAACGGCTCAACAGGATTACAAATAGTTCTGGTACATTTTGAAATCATCCTATCTAAAACTTTGGTTCATGTTCCTTTATCCTGGGGCCTGCTATCACCCATAGGCTTTATTGAATCTAATAGATCCATAGCCTATATTTTTGTTTCCCACAATTCCTTAGCTCGGCTTTTTCATTTTATGCCTTCAATGCTACACACAGTATGCTAATTTTTTTGAAAAAAGTCATCACTCCGTACTGCAAAAAGAGAGAAAGCAAATGTTCGCTCTTCTACTGCCACTGAAAAATATGCAAGTTATTTGCGTGATCTCAGGGCAATCGGGCAAAACAAAGGAAAAATTGTTCTCCCTCTCCTTTTTGCTGAGTTGTGTGTTTTTTCTTGTCCTCAGCGCTAGAGGGCACAGAAAGCAACAGAGTCTGACATACACACACACACACAAATGCAAAAGCATACACACACACAAACCTTTCTCATTGGTGACACATTCTTATTATTAGTGCTGGCAACATATTTCTTTAGACCTCTGGACCCAATCAGCTCTCTTGTGATTGTGCAAAGTCAAATTGCAAAGCGAGAGAAAACTGTTTCTTGCTCGTTTATATTACCATAGATGATAAATTGTGTGTGTGTGTCTGTGTCTGTGTGTGTGCATGCACTTATGTGTGTGTGTGAGAGAGAGAGAGAGAAAGAGAGGGATATATATATACATATACAAATACATATACATATATAAATACACACACACATACATACACACACACACACATATATATATATTAGACAAGAGATAGATAGATAGATAGATAGATATAGATAGATTATAGATGATAAATAAATCAGAGAGATGGATAAAGTTGATAAAGATTGTCCCCAAGTTATGACCACAATTGGGAGCAGGATTTCTGTTGTTAAGCAAGGCAGTTGTTAAGTCATGCCTCATTTTATGACCTTTTTTGCTATTAAGTAAATTACTGCAGCGTTAAACGAACCCCGTGGTCATTAAGTGAATCCAAGTTGCTTCATTGCCTTTGTTTATCAGAAGCTGGCTGGGAAGGCCACCTGTGACCATCATGTTGCCCAGAGATGCCACAAACATTATAAATACATGCCTGTTACCTAGCACCCAATTTTTGATCCCGTGATCGTGAAATTGTTGAAAAAACTGCCGAGTTGCTTATCAACCAGGCCAAAAAAAGGGTCATTAAATTGAACGTGATTCACTTAACAACCTCCTTTTGCCATGAAAATTCTGGTCGTAAGTGTAGGACTGCTTCTATTTTTTTTAAACCCCGCAGCCTTATCAATCTCCCTGATATTATTTGCACCACCGGTGAATTTGAAAATAAAATTATTTTGCACCACCGGTGAATTTGGAAATAAAATTATTTTGCATCACTGGTGAATTTGAAAATAAAATTATTTTGCACCACTGGTGAATTTGAAAATAAAATTATTTGTACCAGTGAATTTGAAAATAAAATCGGGTAGGTTTTTTTTGAGTCTAAAACACAAAACACACCTCCTGTTGCTTCTCTCCAAGTTTGTTTCAAGACGTAACTCTCCAAATATAGCAAGAAGGGAGTGGCATCAAAACTCTAAACTCAGAAGAGTTTAGAAAAGAGGTTTAGTTTTTCACTTCCCCGGCCCATCCAGCAGACCAAAGTCCTCTAGCTGTTCAAACTTTTTATTTCCTCGGAATCATTTTCTGAGTTTGGTGGCAGCTGACCAGCAGAATGAATCCTGGCCAAATTCTTCAAGACGTCCCCGTCCGAAAAATTGCCATCTTCGGCGGCACACACGGCAATGAGCTCTCGGGGGTGTTTCTGGTCAAATCTTGGCAGGAAAATGGAGCAGAAATCGAAAGGCTGGGGTTGGAGGTACGGCCTTTCCTGGCTAACCCACGAGCTGTGGAAAAATGCTGCCGATATATAGACTGTGACCTGAACCGGGTGTTTGATTCCGAAAATCTTGGGTAAGCTTAAACCGAGTGTGGGTTGTGCGAATGAACGCGTGCGCAACGCTAGAACGCTGGACTGGGTTTAGATATCCTGAGGTATCATCTTTATTTATGTATGATTTAGGGAATAGATATTATTTATGTATTTAAAAGGTTTATGAAGGTTAGTTCTCAACTTACAACCACAACAGGGGGTTGGGTTAGATGACCTACAAGGTCCCTTCCAATTCTGATTATCTGTTATCTGTTACAACGGAGCCCAAAATTTCCCTTACTAAGCGAAGCAAGTGGGCGAGTGTGTTTTGCCCCGTTTTGCAACCTTTCCTGCCACTGTTGTTAAGTGAATCCCTTATCAAATGCCGGGGAAATCAGGAGATTCAGGCAGTTCAAATTAGTACAGGTTAGTCCTTGAGTTGCAACCACAACAGAGCCCAAAACCTAGGTTGCTAAGTGAAACATTTGCTTGCCCCCACTGGACATGCATCATTTTGTATTTATTTATGTATGTATTTTGTCATGTTCATGTAATGCACGGGTGTCAAACTCAATTTCATTGAGGGCCGCATCAGGGCTGTGGTTGATCTTGGAGGGGGCTGGTCGTGGCTGACTGGGTGGGTGTGGCCGATTGGATGGGTGTAGCCAGCTTGACGCGACTCCCAGCCTGCTGGCATGTTTCCTGTTCGCACTGAGTATACTGGGCCAAAGCGATGCGGGCTGGCCCTGTTACAAACTCGCAGGCTCGTAATCCTGCAAACCTAATTGGCCCGTCAACAGCAGGCTCGTAATCCTGCAATCCTGATTGGTCCATCAACAGCGGGTCGTGATTGGTCACTCCAGACTGATCCAATTGGCTAGTTAACGGGCTGCCACGATTGGATGCTCCAAGCGCAGCAAGTTGAATCATTGTCATTGGACGCTTTGGCAGCAGCCAGCTTTATAAAAGGAGCTGCTGCTGCCAGGCTCATTGCTCTGTTCTGAAGTCACTAATAAAGAGTTGAAGTTACAATCCGATGTCTCGTCTCCGTTATTACGCCCATCCTCCAAGATATAGCAGGCCCCTTACATTTTCCAGGACAGCCCTGCGGGCCAGACACCCCTGCCCTATATACCATCTCAAACAAATAATTGTCCAATCTCTTCTTTAAAAACCTTTAGTGACGGAGCACCCACAACTTCAGGAGATAAGCTGTTCCACCGATTAATTAAGACAGTGGTGGCTAACCTTTTTGGGCATGCCAGCATCCAGAAGCAATTCCCACCCACTGACCCACCCTCCTGTCACCCCATTACCGCACTGCGCCTCACAGCTGATTTGAGGCCTTTTTCGACCTCCCAGAGGCTTGAGAAAAGCTTCTGCAGGCTTTGCAGGCTGAAAACTAGTCCCGTTTTGTCACTTCCTGTATTGTTGGAAAAACAGGAAGTCATGAAACGGGGCTAGTTTTCGGCCTGCGAAGCCTACAGAAGCCTGCAGAAGCCTTCCTCAAGCCTCCGGGAGGCCGAAAAAGGCCTCAAACCGGCTGAAAATCAACTGTGAAGCACGCGCAGGCGCAGTGAGGTAAGTTTGCCTGCAGCTTGCATGCCATAGGCTCTCCATCACAGAAGTAAGATAATAACAGAGTTGAAAGGGACTTGGAGGTCTTCTAGTCCAACCCACTACTCAAGCAAGACCCTATATCCAGCAATGGGATTAAAAAATGGTTACTACCGGTTCTGTGGGTGTGGCTTGGTGGGCGTGGCTTGGTGGCCATGGCAAGGAAAGGTGCCTGCAAATTCCCCATTCCCTCCCCAGCCCACTAACCTGCTTTCCAGCTCCGTTCTCCTCTGCAGGGCAACCAAATAAGACCCAGCCCATCAGCTGGGCCTCGATAGGAGGCAGAGAATAGATGGGGTTGGCGGGGCCAGTCAGAGGTGGTATTTGCCGTTTCTCCAAACTACTCAAAATTTCCACTACCGGTTCTCTAGAACTGGGTCCGAATCGGCTGACTACCACCTCTGCCTATCTCCAGGGGTAGGATTCAAATTTTTTAACAACCGGTTCTGTGGGCGTGGCTTAGGTGGTCATCTGACTGGGTGGTTATGTTATTGGCTGGGCGTGGCCAACTCAACATCACTCACATCGAGGCATGCATCTCCTCGTCTGGCCCCTCCTGACTGTGGGGATGCTGCAACAGTCGTAAGTGTGAAAAACGGTCATAAGTCACTTTTTTCAGTGCCATTGTAACTTTGAATGGTCACTCCACACAAGCAAAGGACCAGCAAAGAAGGGGAAAAAAACCTCACATCCCATTTTGGAATTCCAGAAGAGACCTCAAAGAGGCCACAGCAATTAAACTTTTGCAGCGTTTTTTGTAATTTAAGCAATTGGGTGCTGCTTAGTGAAGGAATGTTAGACGACACACCCAGGTTGGGAAGCTGCCCCTGGTGACTGGAGTCTTGTGCCAATGCTGGAATCTATCTCCCTGGCAAATACATCTGGCTTCATCGGGCAGGAGGTTAATTAAAAGACATTAAAAACTGATTAAAAAAAAAAACAGGAAGAGAAATAAGGGGGTTTTTCCCCAAATTTTGTTCTGTTGTACTTTACTAATTTATTTGATTCTTTTTGTTAGTTCTTATTGTTTGTATTTTTATTTTTTGTTTTAAATATGATTTTACATTGTGTAAGCTGCCTTGAGTCGCCATGGGCGAATAGGCAGCAATATAAATCAAATAGATAAATAAAAATAAATTTCTATTTGCTGGATGCAATACTGTTGAAGACCATTACAATATATTTTTACTTGAAGTCAAAAGAGTCATCAAACTATATGTACCAATAACAACTCCTAAAACCAGAAAAAAAAGATCAGCCATAACAATAAGGAAGCTTCAATCCAAAAAGAGATCACTTTGGCGGAAAAACAAATTTGGTCACATTGTCAACTTCCAAAGCTGATACAAAAATTTATGCCACCAGATAAAGACTGAATGCACCAATTATCACATCAAACAAGAGGAAAACCTTCTACGCACCAATTCCACCCACGCTTTCTACAATTTTTTAAACAACAACAAACTAAAAGACTCAAGGTCCATCCCACCCCTGAAAGGACCTAATGGTAAAGACTGCAACAACGACACCATTAAAGCCCACCTCTTTAACATATTCTTTGGCTCAGTATTTGTAAACAGCAATGGTTCATGCCCAGTATTTCCTAGTCAACTACAATGATCTATTATGTATTGATTTTACAGTAGACAATGTTGAAAAAGCACTATGCAATCTAAAACCAACTCTATCTATTGGACCAGATGGAATATGTGCCTACTTCTTAAAAAAGCTATCCATTGCCATAGCTGAACCTCTAAGCATAATCTTTGAAAAATCTTTCAGGATCAGCTCCTCCAACTATGATCACAAGCCACGGTCATCCCCATCTTCAAAAAGGGAGACCCCAGCCTAGTTGAAAATTACAGACCAATCTCTTTATGTTGTGTCACCTGTAAAGTCATGGAATCAATTATTAACCAATCCATCATCCTCCACTTAGAAACAAACAACCTACTCTCTAATAAACAATTTAGTTTTAGAAAAAAAACTATCATGTAATCTGCAACTCTTACACTGCAAAAACATATGGACTAAACAACTCGATTAAGGCAAAACAATAAACCTACATAGACTTTTGTGAAGCCTTTGATTCAGTGGTACACGACAAACTACTACTAAAACTAAAATCTTATGGTATTTCTGGATAGAGAAGGGTTATGGAATGTAGTTCATGACCTACTGGATGTAAATGCTTGGGATCCAGAAAATGAGGATGATGCCAAGAAGCTTGCTGATTTTAAACAGAACAACGAACGAGCTCTTTGTATAATTAGACTAACACTGAGTGATCAGCAGCTAGTCCCTATTTGTGGAGAACAGTCTGCTGCTAGGTGTTGGGAGAATTTGAAGAGGATTTGTGTTCGTGACAGTGTAGGGGCACACATACATCTTACACGTAAACTGTTTAGATCATGTCTTCTGAAAGGTGGAGATATGTCAGCTCATTTGAACTTCATGAAAAGAACTTTTCAAGAGCTACTTGAAAAGGAACTGATATTTTTAGAGCTGCATCAAGTTTGCATCATTCTTTCCTCATTGGATGAAAGTTATGATGATTATGTATCTTCACTGGAAGTCCTGACCAAAGATGAACTAACATTGACTGACATAACCGGAAGGTTGTTAGAAGAAGCAAGAAGACTGCTGGATAGGGACCAACTAAAGAAGGAACAACCATAAGAAGAGGCTTTGTGTTCAACTGCCTATACTGTTAGGAAATGTTTTTCTTGTGGGGCTAGGGAAGATATAGCTAGATTCTGTAAGAAGGGAAAACAACAGAATACTGGTAATCACCAGAAGGCTAAAAAGAATGTTAGTTTAGCTATGTCTAGCAATTCAACTGTAAACCATGATTTGTGGGTTGTTGATAGTGGAGCATCGCAATGCATCACTAAAGATAGAAAAAGGTTTATAAAGTTGTCCAGGAGTAAACAACATGTATCATTGGCAAATGGACGGAAGATGAAGGCCTCTGGTGAAGGTACTGCATATTGTTCTTGTATAAATGAACATTTAACTATGTTATATGCACCTAAACTGAAATTTAATTTATTATCAGTAGGGGCTTTAGTTAATCTTGGTTATGTAGGAACCTTTAGGGGAGATAACTGTATAATAGAGAAAGAGGATAAAAGTGTTACTGCTACTTTAGAGAATGATTTATACGTGATACATGATGACCAGTTGAAGATGGCTAACTCAGTTTATAATAATGTTAAGCCACATGATGAATGTATACATTTATTGCATAGATGTCTAGGGCACATTAATTTCAAAATGCTCAAACAAACTGTTAAATTGTCAGAGGCAGTAAAATTAAAACCCTGTAGCAAGTATTTAAACTGTAATGCCTGTAGCCAAGAGAATAGCAAGTTTACTCCAGCAAACAGACTAAATGGGTTTAAGACCAAAGAACCTTTAGAGGTTGTTTTTGCTGACATAATTGGTCCTAAGAAACCTACTTTAGGAGGTGCCTGCTATATTTTGGGTATTATAGACCATTATTCACGATACGGTTTCTGCTATCTTATGAAAAACAAAACAGAAACATTCCAACATTTCTTTAACTGGCTAAGGTTTGCTGAGAGAAAAATGAGGAGTAAAGTTGTTAGATCGGAGGCAGATCGGTTCAACAGAGACGCGAGACCGTTTACTAGCAGGTCCAGGTGGCTGTTTTATCTAACAGCCTATGTAGCGGTTCCGCCACGGTCGCCTTTTGAGGTAGGAAGACATTGTAAAAGTTTAACAGTCCCAAGAAAGCCTGTAATTCCGTTTTGTTTTTTGGTCACGGTGCTTCCCTTATGGCTCTCAGTTTCTTTTCTGTGGGGTGAATCCCTTGTTTGTCTAGGAGGTACCCCAGAAATTTGACCCTTTCGGCCCGTAACTGGCACTTCCCTTTCTTTAAGTCCCGAGTCTCTGAACTTCTGCAGTACCTCCCTCAACCTGGCTTCTAGTTGTTTCTCATTTTTCGCGGCCACCAAGACGTCATCAAAGTAGGGCAATACCCCTTCTATTCCCTGGAGGAGTCTTTCCATAAGGCTTTGGAAGACCCCAGGTGCCACGCTGACTCCAAACTGGAGCCGGTTGCAGCGGAAAGCCCCTCGGTGCGTTACGATGGTTTGGGCTTCTGCTGTCGTGGCGTCGACTGGCAGTTGCTGGAAGGCTTGCACCAGATTGAGCTTTGCGAAGATCCGGCCTCCCCCCAGTGAGTGCAGAAGATGCTGGACTACTGGAACGGGGTATGCACTTTGTTGGAGCGCATGGTTTAGGGTGGCCTTGTAGTCACCACAAATTCTCACTGACCCATCTGGCTTGATGGGGGTGACAATTGGAGTGTCCCACCGGGCATGATCGATCAGTTCTAACACCCCTTGCGCAATGAGCTTATCGAGTTGCTCATCGATCTTGGGCTTGAGTGCAAATGGCACTCGCCTGGGCTTAAGGCGGATTGGCGCGATGCTTGGGTCTATGTTAAATGCAATAGGGGACCCCCGGTACTTGCCTAACTGGTCGTTGAAGACTTCCCGGAAGTCCCTCACGAGCGCCGCTTCCCAGTCTGCCTCTCCGATGTGGTGTATGCCGGTTACTTCGATGCCCAGGGGTGCGAACCACTGCAGTCCCAACAGGCTTGGTCGATCTCGATCGACGATCATCAGGGGTAGCACTTCTGTGTGGCCCTTGAAGGTGACTTTAAAATGGCCTCCCCCGACTACAGGGATTCGGTTTCCCTGATAGTCTTTGAGGGTAAGTGTTTGGTCTTCCAGTTCTTGGCGGCGGATGGTGGGGACCAGGCGCCTGAATGTGCGCCAGGAGACCATTGAGAGGAAAGACCCTGAGTCCACCTCCATGTCGCATTGCTGGTCTTTTATCCCGACCGTCACGTATACCTTTCTGGTGTCGCTGGTGGGGGAATGGTCGATGACGACAGTCTGGTGCGTTTCCTCTCTCGGTCTCGTCTCCTGGAGTCGCCTGTTCCGACCTTCCCGGCTCCAGTGGTTCTCTGTCTGGTGATCTCGGGTCCTGGTGGGGGTGCTATCTCTCCATCGGGGGCTGGCATCTCGTCGCTGCAGGCTGTAGTGCTTCTTATTCCGGCACACTTTGGCAATGTGCCCCCGTTTCTCACAATACCTGCAAATGGCTTTGAGAAAATGACAGTCCACTCGGGGGTGATCGCCGCTGCAGCCAGCACACTGGAACCTCGACTTACGACCTCGTGGTTCCCGCCGCTCCCGCGCTGATTGGAGACGGTGGATCTCCTCCTCCTCATCTTCAGTTTCTGAGAAGGAGTCGATGTCGCCATGGTGTGTGGTTGTGTGGTCTGTCGCTGGCCTCCTCTCGGGGGTCGACGTTGCCTCTCTGGTCGCCGCTCATGGCATGATGCTCGATTGTCGCATCCGAGCCGCTGATTTCTTGGCCACTTCCGCTGCAGCGGCTTCGGTGAGGGCATCAGTGAGGGAGATGTCTCCCTTTGCCATGATGCGGCTCTGGAGGACGGGGTCTCGGAGTCCCAGGACGACGCGATCTCACAGGGCCTCGTCCAGGTCAGTGAACTTGCACAGACGCCCCAGGTCCCGTAGTGCCACTATGAAGTTGGCCAGCCCTTCACCCTCGCGTTGATCCCGCCTGTAGAAGTCATGCCGCCGGATGAGGATGGGCACGAAGGGGGCGTAGTGGCTCCGCAGCAGGGGCTCAAGATAGTCCCACTCCATCGCCTTGACATCCATCGGTTTGGCCAAGGCTTTGGCCATTTTGAAGACTGCGGGCCCGCAGTGCGTGAGGAACACAGCTCGTTTCTTGTGGCCGTTGGCGTCCTTGAGGTTGCTACTCTCGAGGAACATTTGGAACCTATTGGTATAGGATTCCCAGTCCTCAGTAGCAGGGTTGAAGGGAGCAGGTGGTGAGTTGATTCCGGCCATGTTGCTGGTTGCTGCATGCCGCCTCGCCACGTGCTGGATGGTCTCTTTGTCTCACGATCCCATCCTCGTCGCCAGTGTTAGATCGGAGGCGGATCGGTTCGACAGAGACACAAGACCGTTTACATGAGTTCAGCTCTTTATTAGGTATAGGTAAAGGGTCTGAGAATGCAAGCCGCGGCAGCCGTTCATATAGGGCTGGCTCGCGGCTCGGCAGCCAATGGCAGCACTTTGAATCTCCTGCGATCGGCACAGCCAATCGCGGTAGATTCCCAGTGCTCCAATCACGGCCGACCTGTTGACCAATCAGGTCTCCGCTGTTCCGGACCAATCGGGTGCAAGGGTTTCGGAGTATGCTAATATTGTACAAAAGTAATTACTTTAGTTACTGATAATGGGACTGAATTTGTTAACAAGATTCCAAACAATGTTGAAATTGGCTGGTGTTGAGCATAAACGCTCTGCACCTTACAGACCACAACATAACTCCTTTGTAGAACAAAGAGGGCAAACATTACAAGCCATGGCTCGCACTATGTTACCTGACTCAGGTTTGCTTGAAACACTGTGGGGTGAGGCCATAATGTGTAGTAACCATGTTTTGAACAATGTAGTTACTACAACAACTGGAGAATTGCCATTCACTCGTTGGCATGGCAGAAAGCCAAATTTAAGTTACCTACACACATTTGGAGCTCCAGCATGGGTGCATATTCCCTCACAAGTAAGATTGAAAGGGCAACATAGAGCTAAGAAGTTATTTTTTGTAGGTTATGAAGCCAACCATAGATAGTTTACACTTCCAACATTTGGGTGACATATTGGGGAACATTCTAGCTAATTTTGCTGGAGGGAGGAGAGCATCTACAACTTCTAGAGGCAACGTTGATTCATTGTTTTGTTGAGAAATCCCTCCTTAATTCCAAATTGCTTCTCTCCTTGACTAGTTTCCACCCATTGCTTCTTGTCCTGCCTTCTGGTGCTTTGGAGA
Organism: Hydrophis major; assembly: GCA_033807585.1. Lineage (NCBI taxonomy): Eukaryota > Metazoa > Chordata > Lepidosauria > Squamata > Elapidae > Hydrophis > Hydrophis major. The sequence goes on from CM066328.1 coordinate 430,434,280, forward strand.
ATAGCTTGACCCATGATTTTCCCTTCCAGTAAGAATGTATGCCTCCAAAGTTCACAGGCTCTGCAATCTTTTATGCCATTATTTGCATGCGCCAAAGAATCCGTAAAATTTGGGAATCAAATCTGACACTTCTTTAACCCCTGACGTGCTCCGTTTCTGTCTTTGGCCTCCCCGATGTTGCCTGCACTCACTCGAAGAGCTGGTGGGGACAGCAATTTGAAACTTCAGTGTTGAAATAAGTCATAATCCTCGGCAGGAGAAAATCCTGTTTTTACAGCTTTTGAAAATGCTTTCCTTGGCTCACAGCCTTTTTGCTAAATACCAAGAACGGGGCAGCCAATTCCATGCAGCTAACGATTATTTGGACACAGCAGGCAGGTACTGCAGATTGCACCTCCTAAACTAGGTTTCTCAGGACCAATTATGTCAGCAAAAACAACCTCTAATGTTCTTTGGCCTTAAATCCATTAGTCTGTTTGCTGGAGTAATCTTGCTATTCTCTTGGCTGCAGGCAGGCCGAGAGGCATGTTTTTTGAACATACATTTTGAAAAAAAGATAAATTTGCAAAAACTGCTTGCTGGATGCATTTGATTGCCCTGGAGCCCCTAAAATAGATCTTATATTGACAGTGGTCTATTTCACTCATTTTCCCCCCTGAGTACATTGAATTGTTGTGGAAATTGTTAAGTCTGGAGCATGGGTGCGAATAATGGAGACGAGCCGGTAGAAACAGTGAACTTCAAACTCTTTATTTACATGGTGTGACAGCTCAAACTCCAGGGCTGCTATAGCCTTCCTTATATAGGCAACTTATTAACTATTCAACCAATAGCAATCCTGGAGCGCTAGCTCCGTTAACCAATGAGAATGGCCTGTTAATGGCCAATCAGATGCTTCTGAACGGACCAATCCGATCTTGCCATTAACAGCCAATCAGAAGTGCAGGGCCAGAACCCTGCACTTGACTTCAAGCTCAAGATAACTTTATTTGGCATTATACATTCACAACAGAAATCTGTACCTGCAGAATAAATTTGGGTGGCTGAAGCAACCCAAATTTTAGTTTGCTTATTCTGGAGGTGCTTGGACTTCTCGTTTTCTTTGAAGACGTCTTGTTCCTCATCCAAGAATCTTCTTCAGCTCTGATTGGATGGTGGAGGATGGAAGGATTGATATTCCTTGCAGACAGCTGGTCATTTGCATCCTTTTTAGAGGGTCGTTGAGGCCACCTGCAGGTTTATCTGTGTCCTCAGGGTCACCTGAGTGGTGCAAATTGTTCTGTCCTCATTAACATACTCGAAATCCCCGCGCTTTGATTGGCCAAAGCGCGGGGCTTTCTAATTGGTCAGGCGAGCCGCGCCGATTGGCTCGTTTAGAATCTCCCGCAATTGGCTCGTTCAGAGCGCGGGAGATTCGAAGCGCTGCCATTGGCCGCGGCCGCGGCGGCGAAAGGAATACAAGCCGCGGGCTTTTTTCCTTTCGCCGGTTCGGTTCCAGTTTTCCTAATAAAGAGCATTGCATGAAGTCACCGACTCCTGGCGTCATTTTGCGGACACGACACTGGCGACGAGGATGGGATCCAGACCCTGAACCGAACCCCGTGTCCGACGGAATCCAGACAAAACACCGAGATGGCGAAAATCGCACCGCCCGCCCCCTTCAACCCCGCCACCGAAGACTGGGAATCGTTCTCCGACCGATTCCGCATGTACCTCGAGTGCACCGGCATGAAGGACGCCTCGGGCCCGCTAAAACGTGCCGTCTTCCTCACCCACTGCGGAACTGAAGTTTTCCAGATGGCCAAAGCGTTGGCCAAGCCCGCCGACGCAACCGCAATGGACTGGGACGTCCTTGAACCTATCCTTCGGTGACATTACGCCCCCGAGGTCCCCATCCTGATCCGGCGCAACGAATTCTACCGGCGGGACCAGAGAGCGGGTGAGAAATTGAGCGACTTCGTCGCCGAGCTGCGGCGACTAGGGGGGCTCTGCGAATTTGATAACCTGAACAATATCCTGAGAGACCGAATCGTGCTCGGTCTGTGGGACCCCGCCCTCCAGAGCCGGCTGATGGCTAAGGGCGACATCAGCTTAGCAGACACCCTCACCGCAGCCGCAGCCGCAGAAGCAACCCGAACTTCCGCCGATAGCATGCGCAGACCTGACACGAAGGACCGCGGCGGAAACAACAACCCGGCAAGGTCGACCGAACAAAAAACTGAAACAACTACACACCACGGCGATTTCCACTCTGCATCCAGCACGTCCGAAGACGAAGAAGACATCCATCGACTTCAGACTGGGCGCGACCAACAGAACCGGAAAGGTCGTAAGTCAAGGACCAACTGTGCCGGTTGCGGCGGCGACCACCCCAGGTCGGAATGCCGGTTTTTCGATTCCATCTGCCGGCATTGCGACAAAAAGGGGCACATTGCCCGGGTTTGCCGCCTGAAGAAAAACCGCAGTCCAGCTCGATGGGACCAGAACGACCAGAGAAGGGAAAGCACACCACCCCGGCCCAGAGATCGCCACTCGGACAGCCGATGGGACCGGACCGGACGATCCTCGCGAGGCGGCGACAACCGGCGGAGAGAGGAGACCCACCAGACGGTCACCATCGGCCACGCCATCACCAACGATGCCCAGAAAATCCATGTCGAGGTATGCATCGAGGGCCAGCCGTGCAAAATGGAGGTAGACTCTGGGTCCTACCTCTCCATGATTGCATGGCACGAGATAAAGCGGTTGGTGCCTACTCTCCAAAGGAGAAACGTAGACAGCCAAAGACTCATTGTAAAGGACTACCAGGGAAACCGCATCCCGGTAGTCGGCACCAAAAACTTTAACGTAACATATAAGGGGCGCACCGAACAACTCCCCCTAACGATCGTCGACCACGACCGCCCAAGCCTACTGGGACTGCAATGGTTCACCCCGCTCGACATCACTCTCTCGGGAGTCAACCACGTCGCCGACGACGACTGGGAACAGCGACTAGCCCAGGAGTTCCAAGAAGTCTTCGACGGAAGCCTGGGCAAGTACCAAGGGCCCCTTATCTCATTCGACCTAGACCCTAACGTCCCCCCCAAACGACTGAAACCTAGGCAGGTGCCATTCGCCCTAAAACCCAAAATACACGAGCAAATTGATAAGCTCGTCAAACAGGGGGTATTGCAGCCCATAGACCACGCCCGGTGGGAGACCCCCATAGTCACCCCAATCAAGCCGGACGGGTCAGTGAGGATCTGTGGGGACTATAAGGCCACCCTAAATGGCGCGCTGCAACAAAGTGCCTACCCCGTCCCAATAGTGCAACACCTACTGCACTCACTGGGAGGGGGCAGGGTCTTCGCCAAGCTCGATCTCGCCCAGGCATACCAACAGTTGCCGGTCGACGAGCAAACGGCAGAAGCTCAGACCATCGTCACCCACCGGGGAGCTTTCAAATGCAACCGACTCCAATTCGGAGTCAGCGTGGCACCAGGCATATTTCAGAGCCTGATGGAAAGGTTGTTGCAAGGTATCAAGGGGGTGGTACCTTATTTCGATGACGTTCTAGTGTCGGCGCCCAACCAAGCCGAACTAGAAAGCCGACTAAGAGAGGTCCTAACTAAATTTAAAGAAACGGGACTTAAAGTAAAAAGGGAGAAATGCCAACTGTGCACGGAACGAGTGGAATTCTTGGGCTACCTCCTAGACCGGCACAGCATTCACCCCACGAGTAAAAAAATCAAGGCCATCAAAGAGGCCCCCACCCCTAAATCAAAAACTGAACTACAAGCATTCTTGGGGTTACTGAACTTTTACTATGTTTTCCTACCCCAAAAGGCGACGGCAGCGGAGCCTTTGCATAGGCTCCTGGACAAGGCGGCGACCTGGACTTGGGGGAAATGGGAGCAAGCCGCCTTCCAAAAAACTAAGGACCTCCTCACCTCCGACGCCGTCCTCATACAATTCAACGAAACCCTGCCTCTGGCCGTCACTTGCGACGCATCACCCTTCGGCGTCGGCGCTGTCCTCAGCCATACCCTTCCTGACAGAAAAGAAGCGCCCATCGCGTTCTTTTCAAGGACCCTCACCAAACCGGAGCGGAACTATAGCCAACTGGACAAAGAGGCTCTGGCTATAGTTGCCGCCATAAAACGGTTCCACGAATATCTCTACGGCCGGCCCTTCACCATTATAATGGACCACAAGCCTTTGCTAGGCATCCTTGCAGGAAACCGGGCCACCCCGAACATTCTGTCTCCCCGAATGACAAGGTGGTCCGAGTTCCTGGCGGCCTACAACTACGAACTCATACACAGACCGGGTAAGACGATCTCACATGCAGACGCATTAAGCCGCTCGCCGCTACCAGAATCCGACTCTGACCCAGCACCCACAACGACCACCCTCAGCATCGAGACCCTACCCAACCTGCCCATAACCGCGTCAGACATTGCCCGAGAAACTAATAAAGACAGGCGTCTGGCGCGGGTTTTGCATTGGGTAGAAAAAGGGTGGCCGGAAAAGGACAACGACAAGTCCGTCAAGACATTTCGCAACCGCCAAACGGAACTTTCATTGTTAAAAGGGTGCATCTTGTGGGGTGACAGGGTGGTCATTCCGGACAAACTACAGGGGAAGGTTTTGGACATGTTGCACGAAGGGCATCCTGGCATCGTAAGAACTAAAGCCCTGGCCAGAAGTTACGCTTGGTGGCCAGGGATGAACAAGCAGATAGAGGCCTGGGTAGCTAGGTGCCAGCGATGCCAGGAGACTAGGCCCAGCCCACCCACAGCACCCGTCCTAGAGTGGGAAACCTCAAGGGGTCCCTGGTCCAGAATCCATATAGACTTCGCCGGGCCCACAAATGGACACACCTTCCTCATAACAGTTGACGCTTACTCCAACTGGCTGGAGGTAAGCAACATGAAGACAACCACGGAGGCCGTGACCAAAGAACTCTGCAAACTCTTTGCAACACACGGCCTCCCAGACGTCGTCGTCTCGGACAACGGGCCCCAGTTTACCTCCCTGGAGTTTGAGAAATTCCTGGCGGAAAGGGGCATCCGCCACGCACTAACAGCACCGGCGCACCCGGAGGCGAACGGTAGGGCGGAACGGATGGTCCAATTCACCAAAAAAACCATCCGGAAAATGGACCACGGGGAGATCCAAGAAAAAATCAACAGACTTCTCTTTACACAACACATAACCCCGAATACCACTACCAACAAAAGCCCAGCCGAACTGCTAATGGGTAGAAAGCTGAGGTCCCCTCTCGACAGGTTACACCCTACGTATAACCCGGAGCGGCCCCCAGACTCAAGCACGAGATACCGAACATTCGCACCCGGGGACCTCGTATATGCAAAGAACCTAACGGGAGACCCCCTATGGATCCCAGCCGTCATCACCCAAACAACAGGGCCACGCTCGTACCGGCTACAAACGGCAGACGGACGAGAGTGGAAACGACACATCGACCAACTTAGGTCAAGGACAGCAAACGAACCCACCTCCCAAAACGCAAGCCAAGGGGGGAGAGAATACCCAGGTGACCGATTACAAGAAAAAATAAACCAGCAGTACTTACCGAAACGCAGCCATCGCGACCCCTCGCCAGAAAAGAACAGCCAAGCCAGCTCGACCGACCCGGAAAGAACGAGCGGGAGCGGCGAAACCCGTAGCTCAACCAACCCGGAAGGCCCAGGAGGGAGCCACGGAGAAAGAACCGGCCCGATCGACCAGCCGGTTCTCACAGAAGCAAGAGCAACCAAAAACCCGACCGAACCGGCCGGGATCCCACTGACTACTGAGTTGCGCAGGTCAAGTAGGACCAGACAGAGCCCCGCCTACCTACGTGACTACGCAATGTAAGGACTGAACCAAGAGGGGAGGGGTGTTCTGTCCTCATTAACATACTCGAAATCCCCGCGCTTTGATTGGCCAAAGCGCGGGGCTTTCTAATTGGTCAGGCGAGCCGCGCCGATTGGCTCGTTTAGAATCTCCCGCGATTGGCTCGTTCAGAGCGCGGGAGATTCGAAGCGCTGCCATTGGCCGCGGCCGCCGCGGCGAAAGGAATAAAAGCCGCGGGCTTTTTTCCTTTCGCCGGTTCGGTTCCAGTTTTCCTAATAAAGAGCATTGCATGAAGTCACCGACTCCTGGCGTCATTTTGCGGACACGACACAAATGGTTCCTGTAGTCTGCATTTCTTTTCTTCTAGAAATCCATTCATACTTCCACACCATTCAAAGAATAGCAGGGTTAGAAGGGTGTGTGTGTGTGTGTGTGTGTGGCTGTCAAAACTCCAAAAATAGGTCAAGTAGCTCTGGGGAGATCAGTCATAAATTAAAACACTTGCTAAGCAACCGGCCATTAAGCGAGGACCACTTGTATTTGATTTGCCAGTCACATGGTCACTTGGCCACGCCTACCCAGTCACATGGCTATCAAGGTATGCCCACCCGGTCATGTGACTGCCAAGCCATGCCCACCCAGTCACAAGACCACCAAGCCACACCCACAAATTAAGCCACGCCCACAGAATCGGTTGTTATAAAATTTGAATCCCACCCCTGGCAGGAATATTGGCTTAGGACGGGTCAGCGGCTGGAGGAAATGTTAGTTTTTAAAGTAGATCACTTACCAGAATGTTTTCTCTTAGGAATGATGTCAAAAAAGATACAAGAAAGATGAGCTTTATTTGATTATACACATTATTACTGCAGCAAGAATAGCATTTGCCTAGAACTGGAAAGAGACAGTTATACCAAGTGAAGAAGAAGTAATAAACAAAATCTTGATATGCGCTGAAATGGACAAGTTAACGCTAGAAATGGAAAACAAAGATGAATCGGCATACTATGCAATTTGGAATAAATTCTATCACTGGTGGGAGCAGAGAGGAAGGTCTTAAGTTGAGAAAGGAGTTGCTGAAATGATTGGATGAGATAAAAAAAGACGAAGGATGTTAGAAATGTAATATATGAATGAACCAATGGATATATCTATATAGTTGAATAATTGTTTATAGGAATATATATATATATATATATATATATGCGATATCAACCCAAAATTATGTCAAACCGACCTGACCGGGTTCAATGTTTTTAATTGTTTAGTTCAATAAAATATTTATTTAAAAAAAACCAACCCTTTAAAAGGATGCAAATGACCAGCTGTCTGCAAGAAATATAAATCCCTCCATTCCTCAGCATCCAGTCAGAGCTAAAGAAGCTTCTTGGATGAGAAGCAAAACGTCTTCAAAGGAAGGATGGAAACTGAACAAGGAGAGATTCAACTGGAAATAAAGAGAAACTTTCTGACAGGGAGAACAATCAACCCATGGGACAGAAGTTGCCCTCGGAAGTTGTGGGAGCACCATCAATTGAGGCTTTCAAGAAGAGATTGGACTGCCCTCTGTCAGAAATGGTGCAGGGTCTCCCGCTTGGGTGAGGGGGTTGGACTAGATGACCTATAAGGACCCTTCCAACTCTTGATTATCTGTTTTCTGTTATCTAAAAAACTAGAAAGTCCAGTTGCCTCCAGAATAAAAACCTTTTGGGGACAACCATGACATGGATGACAGAGAATCTCTACAGACATTAAACCGAATTTTAGGTTTGAGGCTCACTTTGGCCTAGTGATTAGGACACCAAGCTACAAGCCAGGAGACAGTAAGTTCAAGTTCTGTACCAATAAAGGAAAATATTAATAGCTCAGGGTTGAAATGAGGAGTCCTTGGTGCTCTCTGAGCTTGCTTGTTTTTTGGGGGAGAGGAATTGTAAAATGGGGCAAAACTTACTTCACAAAAATCTCACTTAGCAACATAAATTGCCATGCCCCTGTTGGAATCTGATTCTGAGGGGGAGGTCGAGCAGCTGACAGGGAGTGGGAGTGTAGCTCTGATGGCTGTGGAGGAAACTGGTGAAGGGCACAGTCTGGCTGGGCATTCAGAGGAAGACCCAGGGCCACCCCCTTTTCATCCTAGGGCACGCAGGGAGGAACGGAGAAGGGAGCAATGTGGGTTATGTAGTTTACGGGGGAGGAAAGGGCCCTGATCCTCTTCATTAGCTGCAGCTGGGGAAACAGGAAAAGAAGCGGTTTGCACACAGCACCTTGCTGGAAGCAAAGCTTGTATTATCTTTGTTTGTTAAGTCTTATCTGGGTTCTGGCGTCCTCCCAACTGTGTGGGTTTCATTATCTTTTGAAGTCTGCAATTCCTCATCCTGCCCTGTCTCATTAATTGCTGCAGCGTGGTTTGTGTTGGTTTTTATTTATAATCTAGATTTACTTTGGGTTCGACTGAATTTCTTCCCTTTAAAAACTGTTCTTGGGAGAGTTTTTTTCTCCAGCCAAAGATAACTGGACATTGGGGGCCAAGTTGGAGGAATTAAAGGGACTTTACCTACTTTTGTGACTGTTGCTTTTGTGCCATGCCCCTTTGGGCCATCACATAAATTTTGGGCACAATTGTGGTCATAAGTCAAGTCACGTTATCTCCTTTTGCAATCTTCCCACCTGACGTCAAACAAGCGAAGTCAATGGGGAATCCAGATTCACTTAATGCCTTTTTGATTCAATTAACAACTGCAGCAATTCACTTAACAACCGTGGCAAAAAAGGTCCTAATATCAGACATGATTCACTTAACAGCTTCCTTGTTTGGAGACGGAAATTCTGGAGTAGGAGACTTCCAAGTTCCCTTCCAACTCTGTTGATCAGTGAACTGAGGAATGAGAAAGGCGCTGACAGAAGATACTTTTCCAATAAAAATATTGGGTTCTGAGATATTTTGGAAGAAAAATTGGGGGAATTTCTTTCTTCCTACCCCCCTAACAGCTGCTCAGTGGAATTTCTTGCTGATCGCACATAATGATGGTTTTTCTTAAGTCCTTCTACAACCAGGAGGGCTGTAACCCAAGAAACTTTGAAATCAATTCGTTTTGCCAAATACCTTTCTTTTGCTATCGTGGCTCAGTCCTCCCCTCTCCTATTTCAGCTCACAGCAGCTGCTTTTCATTTCAAAATGCAAGAGAGAGAGAGAGAGAGAGATTTATCTTGTGTGTAATTTGATTCTCCGTATCTCTGCAAATTATAACTAGAGAAATAATTTATGATATAACAAAGGAATGGAAAGGAAAAGGAAAGGAAAGGCAGGAAAAAGGGAAGGGAAGGGAAGAAGGAAGGGAAAGGAAAGGAAAGAGGGAAGGAAAGAAAGGAAAGGAAGGGAGGGAGGGAGGGAAGGAAGGGAAAGAAAAGGAAGAAAGGAAAGTAAGAGAAGAGAAGGGAAGGGAACGGAAAGGAAAGGAAAGGAAAGGAAGGAAGGGAGGGAATAGAAGGTGTTCTGTCATGTTAGTCTGTGTGCAGCTCGACATGCATCTAAACCCACCTATCCTCCAATAAAACGGACTGTGTGCATAGATCTGAATGCATTGTTGAAAGAACAGAATATGGTGAAACTGGGGAAACTAGGGATACATACGAGAACCAAATACAAAATAGGCACTACTGAGTTACTGCTGAACATAACAATTAATAAATAAAAATCCAGCGATGCTCTGTGTGTGGAATGTGGGTTTGTCCTTGGATGATCAAGTGCCACAGATTAAGATGGATTCTTCTTTGTGCTTCTGCCTTCTCCAATGCTAAAGGAAATAGGCTCTGGCATGCATTTGGTTTGAGAGTGCGGGCTGATGGGTAAAATGGGTTGAGTCAGCTTCAAACAATATAATTGGCATTTGTCTATCTGGCCACTAAATGGGGCTAGGAAGCAACAACAGTATATAAAGATCCTATGTTGGGGCATATTTGTCCCTCCAGTCACTAGATGAGGCTAGAGAGCAACGTATATAAACAGTATATTCTGGGGCATGACAGAAGGGTAAGGATTAGGCATTTACCTCTCATGAAAAGCACGCATTGGGATGAAAAAAGGGTTATAAAATTGGATCTATATCTTGTGGGTGTCTCAAGTTATGGCCGTCATGAGTTACAACCAGGGGTGGGATTCTACTGGTTTGGGCTGGTTTGGGAGAACTGGGTGTTAAATTTTCATCTGGTTCACCAAACTGGTATTTGAACCGACCGGCTGGCTCCACCCAACCACCCCTCCCCTCCGAGGAGTCTCCATGCGGCCCATTTTTGACGTAGGTAAGCCTCCATGCAGAGGCTCTGGGAAGTGGAAAAATGGCCTTCCTGGAAGTTCCGGAAACGGGCCTGTTTCTGGCTTCCGGAAGGCCTCCAGAGCCCGGGGGAGGCCATTTTCAACCTCCCTGAGGCCTGAGGGAAGCCTCCGGATTCTGGGGAAGGCAAAAAAAACCAGCCCTCCCAGAAGTTTTGGTAGGCCCCACCCACCCAGCAACTGGGTAGCCAACTGGTTGCTGGGATTTTTGAATCCCATCACTGGTTAACAACACAAAATTTCAAGTTCCATTATGGCCGTAAGTCATAAGGGCTACTGGTAGAGTTTCACCAAAGGCAAGTTTGCATCCTTTTTTTTTCTTTTTCTTTTAATGATCAGGCTAAGTAATATTTCTTTGGGTTTTTCTGACCCACAGCAAAGAGCTGGCAGACAACATCCCCTATGAAGTCCGACGGGCCCAAGAAATCAACAGCCTCTTTGGTCCGAAGGGTCAGCCTGGCGCTTATGACCTGATCTTCGATCTTCACAACACGACCGCTAGCATGGGTGGGACCCTCATCCTGGAAAGCTCCAGCGATTGCTTTGCCATTCAGATGTGCCACTATATCCAGGTATTTCCCCCCGCCCAAAAAAAAGAGGGGGATGGGGGGAGACCACAACGGAGCCCAAAATTTATCTTGTTCAGGGAGAAATTTGTGAAGTGAGCTTTGCCCCGTTTTTACAACGTTTCTCTCCATATTTGTTAGGTGAATCACTTGTCCTCATCTTTTAATGACTCCATACTCCCTTGTGGGGTGGAGTCTGGGCAACGGAATGGAGCTAGCTGAGTGTTTCCTGGCCAGATGCCCTTCCTGTCACCAATGTGGAGTTTTGTTCAGCAGATGTATTCTTGGTGTGCCCAGAGAGGGAGAAATATCTGTGTCAACTCATAAAATATTCCTATGCCTGTTTTAGTAGTTGCCATTAAAAAAAAAAAAATGGGGGGGGAGGGTCTGGAAGAGCAGTGCAGCAGTTTGGAAGCGAATGAATAGAACCGGAAGGGATCTTGGAGGTCATCTAGTCCAATCCCCTGCTCAAGCAGGGGACCATAGACCCATGATGGGGAACCTATGGCAAACGTGCCACAAGTGGCATGCAGAGCCATTTGTGCCGGCACTCGAGCTACAGGCAAACACCTCACTGCGCATGCACATGCCTCACAGCTAATTTTTCTGCAGGTTTCAGGCCTTGTTTTGGCCTCCCAGAGGCTCAGAAAAAGCCTCTGCAAGGCTTTGCAGGATGAATAGACCCGTTTCGTCTCTTCCTGTAACACCAGAAGTGACAAAATTGGCATATTATTTGTCCTGAAAAGCCTTGCAGAGGCTTTTTCTAAGCCTCTGGAAGGCCAAAAAAGGCCTCAAACCAGCTGAAAAATCAGCTTTGAGGTACAATGCAGGTAAGGAAGGAGCGGGGGGATTGCACACACATTGCATTTTTTGGCACAGGAGCTGAGAAAGGTTAGCCACCATTGCCTTTGACCATTTCAGACAAATGGGGGTCCAATCTCTTTTTAAAAACCTCCAGTGGTGAAGCACCCACAACCTCTGGTGGCAAGCTGTTCCACTGGTTAATTGTCCTCACTGTTGGATTAATTAAGTTTCTCTTTAATTCCAGGTTACTGTTCTGACCAAGGCTTCCTGAGACAGTAACAATCACACACTGTTCCCCAAAACTCTTTGTTTTGTTTCAATGGCTGTGAATTATAAGTATTCACAACCTATAATGAGTCCCAAACAGTCCAACAGAAGTTTGCCACAGTCTTTTGGGATAAGGCTGATAAGCACCCACCTTTATCTCCCTTGCAATGCTGCCAACGACTAAATTGCCAATTAGCTGCACTACAAGGCCAAACGGAGCACAGAGTCAGCATGGAGCTTTGGATTTTAAAGCAACCAGAATGAACAAAGTTGCTTCCTGCAAAGATTCCTGTCCCTTTGTACCTCCTTTATGTCTTGTGGGAGGGGTCAATCATCTCCAAGCCTTACTCCCGAGTCTTAACTATTGTTGTCTTCTGACAGCTCTGCGCAAGTGCACACTGGTAACAGGCCCCCACTGTTCCTCTGCCTCACTGATATTAGTTTCTGGAGGCTCCGGTGTCAGCACATCACTCCCAAATGGCCCTGGCCCCACCTCTGTGTCAGACGCAGATCCCTTGTCCGAGCCTTCTTCCAGGACTGGCCCCTGTTCCTTCCCACTGTCCGACTCTACTGCCAGTTCCGCAGGCCTCCATTGGACCACAACAGTTGCTTCTCTCTTTGGTTCGTTTCCATCCATGGGGAAGTCAGATTCACTTAACAACCAGGTTTACTAGCTGAAAAACTGCAGTGATTCACTTAATAACTGTGTCACTCAAGGTCATAAAATGAGGCAAAATGCACAACTGTCTCGCTTAGCAACAGAAATGTTAGTTGTACAATTGTGGTCATAAGTCTCCATAACGAGAACATTAACCTGATGTTTTCTGCAGCATGCTGTGTCCCCAGACAGATGTCCAGTCTTACTTCTCGAACATCCCAATTTGAAATACGCAACGACCCGATCTGTAGCAAAACATCCAATTGGTAAGTATTTATTATTATTTAACCCTGTACCATTTTTAGCAGTGACGTCAGTGGTGGGATTCAGCCAATTTGCACCACTTCAGGAGAATGGGTTGTGAACTTCCTGAGCAGTTTGGTGAATTGAGTTTTGGAAGAAATCATTAGGGCGGAGAACCAGTTGTTAAATTATTTGAATCCCACCACTGGGTGACGTGGTGGCTCAGTGGCTAAGATGCTCAGCTTGTCAATTAGAAAAGGTCGGCAGTTCGGCGGTTCGAATCCCTAGCGCTGCGTAAGAGAATGAGCTCCTTGTCCCAGCTTCTGCCAACCTAGCAGTTCGAAAGCATGTAAAAACAAATGCAAGTAGAAAAATAGGGACCCCTTTTGATGAGAAGCAAACACCATTCCATGCACCTTTGGCCTTTAGTCACGCCGGCCACATGACCAAAGAAACATCTTCGGACAGTGCTGGTTCTTTGGCTTTGTAATGGAGATGAGCATCACAGTGGTGGTATTCAGCCGGTTCACACCGGTTCAGGCGACCTGGCAGCAAGAATTTGGCAGGGGTCATTGAACTGGTAGTAACTTCTGGCTGGCCACGCCCCAGACTCCATCGCCCTGTTGCTGCTCGCTTGCTTGCCCAGCCCACCTGATGCTCACTCACCCCATCCGCTTGACACTAGCCCACCCAGTCACTCCTTAAGACATTTATTTTTCCCCCCTTCCAACGATCAGCTGTTCTGATGATCAGCTGTGCTGGGATTCCCCTTGCTTCCTTACTGCTTCACCCAGGCGGCTTCCCCGAGGCCCAGGAAGGCAAAAAACAACAACAACCACCCTGTGCCCCCCCTCCATTTTTTTTTTTGCCTTCCTGGGCCCTAGGGAGGCCCCAAAACGATGTGTGGGAGGTGCTGTGCCCCCCTATGCTCCATTTTTTTTCCTTCCTGAGCCCTCAGAAAGCCTTCTGGGAGCAAAAATATCCCCTAGGACAGGGATCCCCAACCACCGGGCCGCGGACCAGTACCGGTCGGTGGAACATTTCCGACCGGGCCGCCGGTTTGCTGGGTGCCGCCATCTTGTTTGATGAGAAAGTTCTTCCAGGTGAGCTTTTCCGGTTGGAAAGCGGCGTTTGGGTGCTGAAAGAATCCTCGCGCCTTAGTTTCATCGAAGGGGGGGGGCGGCTTCGAATGAAACTAAGACACGGGGATTCTTTCAGCACCCAAGGCAAGGTGAGCCAAGCGACCGTCCGGAAGCCCATCGACAAAGGTACAAAGGAGGAGTTGAAGGTGGCGGGGAGAAGTGGGGGATGGCTGGCTGGCCGGTCGCTTGGCTCGCCTTGCCTTGTCATGCGTGCTGATGCCGGTACCAGGCCACGGTTCATTTTGTGATGCCGGTACCAGGCTGTGGCACACAAAAGGTTGGGGGCCACTGCCCTAGGAGGCTTCTCTGAGGCCCAGAAGGCCCCAAAATAGGGTGGGGTGTTGCTGCAAAAAGCAAAAAAAAAAAAGAAGAAGCCACGGCCACCTAGTCACATGGCCACACCACCTAGCCACGCCCACAGACCCAGTAGTAAAAAAAATTGAATCCCACCACTGGAGCACTGCCCCCTAGAGCCGGAATCGACTAGCACGTATGTACGAGGGGAACCTTTCTCTTTACCTTTACTATTTTTTAGCAAATGTCCTTGGGTTTCTGGACACGTTTTTATAATTCAATGATCAGGTAGTCCTCGACTTTCAACCGTTCGCTTACCGACTGTTCGACTGCCTACCAGTATCCATCGGTATTCATCTGGCTAGCATCCTATCAGTGTGCGAGAGAGTTGAGGGCTGTTTGGAAAGTGAAACAGTGTTTGCTATGTGAGCAAGAAGGAGACAGCAAGGATCCTGGGCATGGCTTAGCTCAACTGTTCTGTACTAAAGCTGCTTGGTGCTCTGAAAATGAAACTGAAACAAACTCCTCTCCTCTGCTTGTGTTTTGCATTTGGAAGAGATTTCTTTTCAGGTGGGAAGGGGGAGTAGAACTCTTTAGCATCAGAGCGTGTTAATAATAATAATATAGGAAATACTAATAGCTCTGGTGGTCATTTCAAAAAATCCTTTCTTAGTGAGCCCCTAGAAGCCAAGATAGATAGATAGATAGATAGATAGATAGATAGATAGATAGATAGATAGATAGATAGATAGATGATTGATAGATAGATGATTGATAGACAGACAGACAGACAGACAGACAGACAGACAGATAGATAGATAGATAGATGATTGATAGACAGACAGACAGATAGATAGATAGATAGATAGATAGATAGATGATTGATAGACAGACAGGCAGACAGATAGATAGATAGATAGATAGATAGATAGATAGATAGATGATTGATAGACAGATAGATAGATAGATAGATAGATAGATGATTGATAGATAGATGATTGATAGATAGATGATTGATAGACAGACAGACAGACAGACAGACAGACAGACAGACAGATAGATAGATAGATAGATAGATAGATGATTGATAGACAGACAGATAGATAGATAGATAGATAGATAGATAGATGATAGATAGATGATTGATAGACAGATAGATAGATAGATAGATAGATAGATAGATAGATAGATAGATAGATGATTGATAGATAGATGATTGATAGATGATTGATAGACAGACAGACAGACAGACAGACAGACAGACAGACAGACAGACAGGTAGATAGATAGATAGATAGATAGATAGATAGATAGATAGATAGATAGATAGATGATTGATAGATAGATGATTGATAGATAGATAGATAAATAGATGATTGATAAATAAATGATTGATAGATAGATAGATAGATAGATAGATAGATAGATAGATAGACAGATAGATAGATAGATAGATGATTGATAAATAGATGATTGATAGACAGATAGATAGATAGATAGATAGATAGATAGATGATTGATAGATGATAGATAGATAGATAGATAGATAGATAGATAGATAGATGATAGATAGATAGATAGATAGATAGATAGATAGATAGATGATAGATAGATAGATGAGAGAGAGAGAGAGAGAGAGATATTAATAAATAATTAATATATTGCAGAAGGAAGGCCTCTTTCTGGTTGGAAACACATGGAGAAGACCTTCATTCTGCAGTGGATAGACAAACGCTAAAATGATGATGATGTTGATATTAATAAATAACAAATATTTATTAAAAATAAATCATAGATAAATAAATAAAAACTGGGCAGCCCACAAATCTCTTGAGGGCCACCACAGAGAAGGAGGACTATATCTCCTCTGGTGTCCCCATGGAAGAAGTATTAATGGTTTCTTGGTTTTTTTTCTCTAGGTGTTGAAGTTGGCCCTCAACCTCAAGGCGTTCTGAGGGCCGACATTTTGGATAAAATGAGGACGATCGTCCGACATGGGCTGGATTTCGTGGCAAAATTCAATGCAGGTACAGCATTTCTAAGGTAGTCCTTCTTGTCATTTATGGTAGCACACAATCTGCGAGTGGAAATGTCATTTTTAAACACCACCAAACCTTCTTCTAGAATGTTCTCAGCATCTTCACTGTTTTGAGGTATATTTTTATGCTGTTTGGTTTTTAAAAAGTAATAAAATTGAGCATTTAGAATAGAATAGAACGAGGGAGTTGGAAGGAAGGGACCTTGGAGGTCTTCTAGTCCAACCCCCTGCCCAGGCAGGAAACCATAACACCACTTCAGACAAAGGGTTCTCCAACATCTTTTTAAAAAAACTTCCAGTGTTGGAGCGTTCACAACTTCTGGAGGCAAGTTGTTCCCCTGATGAATCGTTCTAATTGTCTGGAAACTTCTCCTTATTTCTAAGTTGCTTCTATTTGCTCGGCAAGAAAAGTTAAAATGACTTAGAATAACTGTCTTGTTCTTTTGAACGTAACATTAATCGGCAAACATTAAAATGAAATTTTGTTGCCTATGGCTCTCAAATGTACTCTACGTAAACATGACAAAATGAATGAATTAATAAATAAATAATGCATATGCCCACATATATTACATGACATAGATGCAAAACATCAAAATATTGGGAAAAAAATATTGAAAAAAAAAAGATGGTTTCACTGGTTAATTGTTCTCACGGTCGGGAAATTCCTCCTCAGTTCCACGTTGCTTCTCTCCTTGATTAGTTTCCATCCGTTGCTTCTTCTTCTGCCTTCAGGGGCTTTGGGGAATAGCTTGACTGCCTCTTCTTTGTGGAAGCCCCTGAGATATTGGAAGACTGCTCTCATGGCATTCCTGGTCCTTCTTTTCCTTAAACCAGACCTACCCAATTCCAGTAACCGTTCTTTAGATGTTTTAGCTTCCGGTCCCTTAATCATCTTTGTTGCTCTTCTCTGCACTTTCTCCAGACTTAACTGACTTGCCTAGCAATAGAAGTTTTGTTTCCAATAGTGTTTGTAAGTCAAAAGCTACCTGTAAAATATATATATATGGATCTTTGGTTATTCGGGTTTTCTCCCGCGTAAGATTGGAAGTATCTAGGCAACGTTTCGATGAAGTCTCATTCATCATCTTCAGGCTTGTGTCTTCAGCTCTGTGCTTTTCAGAGTGATGTGAGCTTGTAGCTGCTTCTTCCTTTTAACTGCTAGTGGGGGTGTGACTTGATTGGGTGGGGGCTTGGATGTGTTCTGATTGGGTGGGGGTGTGTTCTCATTGGTTGGTGGTTTGGCTGTGTTCTGATTGGTTGGGGGGTTGGCTGTGTTCGGATTGGCTGGAGGTGTGTTCTGTTCAGGTGGGGGCTTGGTTGTGCTCAGGTTAGTCTTAGTTGCTGGAGGATTTGAGCTGGTGAGCTGTAATCTTGCTGTTTGGCTTCGAGTTTGTGGTCGTGCTGCATCTTCATGGTGGAGGTCAGTTCGCTTCATGTATGGCTCAGAGGGGTTTGAGGTGGGTAGTGATGCAGCTGCAGTGCAAGCTCACATTACTCTGAGAAGCACAGAGCTGAAGACCAAGCCTGAAGATGATGAATGAGACTTCATCGAAACGTTGCCTAGATACTTCCAATCTTACGCGGGAGAAAACCCGAATAACCAAAGATATATATATATATATATTAAAAAAGACACTCCCTACATTATTAAAGAATGGACTCTATGCTTCCTTCTTTGCTTATTGGGTCAGGGAATAGAATAGAATAGAATAGAATAGAATAGAATAGAATAGAATAGAATAGAATAGAATGGAATGGAATGGAATAGGATAGGATAGAACAGGATAGAATGGAATAGAATAGAATAGAATATAGAATAGAATAGAACAGAATAGAACAGGATAGAACAGAATAGAACAGAATAGAACAGAATAGAACAGAATAGAATAGAATGGAATAGAATAGAATAGAATAGAATAGAATAGAATAGAATAGAATAGAATAGAACAGGATAGAATAGAATAGAATAGAATAGAATAGAATGGAATAGAATGGAACGGAACAGAACAGAACAGAACAGAATAGAATAGTAGGATAGAATAGAACAGGATAGAATAGAATAGAACAGAATAGAATAGAACAGGTTAGAACAGGATAGAATGGAATAGAATAGAATAGAATAGAATAGAATAGAATAGAATAGAATAGAATAGAATAGAATGGGACGGGACGGGACGGGACGGGATGGGATAGAACGGAATGGAACAGAACAGAACAGAACAGAACAGAATCGAACAGGATAGAACAGGTTAGAATGGAATGGAATATAATAGAACAGAACAGGACAGGACAGAACAGAATAGAACAGGATAGAATAGAATAGAATAGAATAGAATAGAATAGAATAGAATGGAACAGAATAGTAGAATAGAATAGAACAGGATAGAATAGAATAGAATAGAATAGAACAGGATAGAATGGAATGGAATGGAATAGAATAGAATAGAATGGGACGGGACGGAACGGAACAGAACAGAACAGAATAGAACAGAATAGAACAGGATAGAACAGGATAGAACAGGATAGAACAGGATAGAATGGAATGGAATGGAATAGAATAGAACAGAACAGAACAGGATAGAACAGAACAGAACAGGATAGAATAGAATAGAACAGAATAGAACAGGATAGAATGGAATGGAATAGAATAGAATAGAATAGAATGGGACGGGATGGGATGGGACGGAACGGAACGGAACAGAACAGAATAGAATAGAACAGGATAGAACAGGATAGAATGGAATGGAATGGAATAGAACAGAACAGGACAGAACAGAACAGAACAGAACAGAACAGAACAGAACAGAACAGAATAGAATAGAATAGAATAGCAGAGTTGGAAGGGACCCTAGAGGTGTTCTTGTCCACCCCCTGCTTAGGCAGGAAACCATACACCACTTCAGACAAATATAAATGATACAAGTTTTTTTTTAAATCTACCTGTCAAAGAGCAGTTGAATTGTCTCACACAATATAAAATGTTCCTTTCTGGAAAATTATTGCTAAACATAAATATTTCTTATGGGTTTTTAGCTCCATGACATCAACTTCTAACCTTTTATGACAAAATGAGAATTAAAAAAAATCTAATTTCTAAAGTTCATCCGATGCAAATCAAAGAGGTTTTTTTTTTTAAATTATTGCATGCACAATGCAGAAGTTTATAAGCTGTGGCATGAAAATTTCACCTTTCAGCATCCCAACTGTAAGAAAAAGGGTTTATTGAGACGTTTCCAAATCTAATTGCAACTTACAGACTTAGTTTGCTTTAACAAATAAGTTTAGTTTAGTTTAGTTTATTATTGCACCTTGTACAATGAAATCAAACACCATCTTTGGTGCACATCACAACCATGAAAATAAACACAACCACACATCCTTCACACTCCACACATTGAATGGAAAACCCTTGATACTGCATTCATATTGCACCATACAGCAGAATTCAAAAGAGCTCCTGCCCTGGGATAGAAGCTGTTTTTCAGCCTATTTGTCCTTGTTTTTATTATCCTGTACTGTCTGCCAGATGGTAATAGTTCAAAAAAAAAGAAAAAAGATTCCCAGGATGAAATGGATTTGAACTTTCTTAAGGCAGCGGGAGCTATAAAGCTCTTCCAAAGAGGGGAGAGGGCAACCAATGATCTTCTGGGCAATGACATTAACCCTCTGGAGCGTTGTCCTACCTGCCCTGGAGCAACTGGCGAACCCTTCACAGGTGCAGTAAGTTAAGATACTCTCTATGGTGCAGCAGTAATCTACAATAGTCCATTGTAGTGGCTGAAAACATTATCAACAATGGCATCTCTAAAACAAGGTCAGTTGTTTGGCCCGAACACTTGAAGATATGTACTGTTTTCTCTGTAGGACAAGAATTCCCTCCATGTACCATTGAGATCTATAAACTATTGGAGAAAGTTGATTATCCCAGGAACCCAAGAAATGAGATTATGGCTGTCATTCACCCAAATTTACAGGTAAACACGTGTGATTCTTCTTCTCTTTTTAACAGCAGTGGTGGGAAATCTAATGTGTATTGTACAGATAGTCCTCGACTTACGGCCACAACTGAGCCCAAAAAGACTGAGTTTTGCCCCGTCTTATGACATTTCTTGACACATCTGTTAAGTGAATCACTGCAGTTGTTAAGTTAGTATCTTCCAAATGCAAAACGCAAGCAGAAGAGTTTCAGTTTCACAGCACCAAGCAGCTTTAGTACAGAACAGTTGAGCTAAGCCACGCCCAGGCTCCTTGCTGTCTCCTTCTTGCTCACACAGAAAATACTCTTTTGGTTTCCAAACAGCCCTCAACTCTCTCACACACTGACAGGACACAAGCCAGATGAATACCGATGCCTGCTGATAGGCAGAGGCAGAATTTCTCTCCCTCCCCTTATTTTCCTCCCCCAAAACTGAGCCCGATCACATAGTTCCGTAGCGAAGCACAGGTATCCAGCTAGTATTTTATTTATTTTTAAGTTTAATTTTTGTCAGATGATGGACACGTATTTATCTTAAGCGTGTTTAAAACTCAGTGCCTGATGAAGCTTGGCTTGTTCGTATGAGCTGCTTGTTGTCGTTCAATGATACCTCTTGAGATGTACTTTAGGCTTCCTTTAAACAGCCTTATCCAAATGGTTGGCACTGTTATTTTGCAAGATTATTTTTTCTGTCCCGTAGGATCGAGATTGGCAGCCGCTAAATCCGGGTGATCCCATATTTTTGACTCTGGAAGGAAAGGCCATCACGTACGATGGAGAGGCGAAGGTATACCCAACTTTTGTGAACGAGGCCGCCTACTACGAAAAGCAACAAGCCTTCGTAACGACGGCAAAAGAAAAATTGAGCGCAAAAAGGCTCCAAGTCTCTTTAAACTTCCTCTAAAGTGCCTGCAAATATTTCTCCTCCCAGCTCCTAGACCGAAAATTCAATTTATTGTTGTAAGCAGTGGTGCGATTCAGCCAGTGTAACAACCGGTTTGGTGAATGCACGCTTCGTGTGGGTGCAGCATTTTTAAAAAGCCAATTTTCAGCTCTAATACTTACCTTCTACTGCCGCGCGAATCAGATATGCTCTAAAATAGAGGTCCTCAAATTTGGCAACTTTAAGACTTGTGGACCAACTCCCAGAATTCCTTAACCAGCTGACTGTGGAATTCTGGGAGGTGAAGTCCACAAGTCTTAAAAGTTGCCAAGTTTGGAGACCTCTGCTCTAAAAAAATGAAATAAAGCACAGAAATGCTCACTGGAACTACCGGTTCGCCTCAACTGGTCTGAACCGGCAGAATCCCACCCCGGGTTGTAAGAAATAGAAAGTACTTGCTCAGAAAACAATTATAATTTTTTATGCACTTTACAGTTGCTGTTTTTAATGATACTTTTAAATGGTTTTAAATGGTTTTGAGGCTGCTGATAATTCTCGATTTACAGCAACAATTGAGCCCAAATCTGCTGAATTGTTAAAATGAGTTTTGTCCCGTTTTACGACTTTTCTTGTTAAGTGAATCGCTGCAGTTAAGTTAGCAACACCGTTGCTAAGTGAATCTCGATTCCCTGTTGACTTTCCTTGTTAGAAGGTCACAAAAGGGGACACTGCAACAGTCATAAATACATACATTCATTTTGTGACTGTTCAAACTCACAACGGCACTGAAAAAAAGTGACTTTTTTCACACTTCCCACCGTTGCAGCAACTTCGGACGTTTGGCAACTGTCTCATATTTATGACGGCTGTAGGGTCCCTGGGATCTTGCGACCACCAGACCAGCAAAGTCAATGGGGAAGTCAGATTCACTTAACAACCGTGTTACTGATGGAACAACTGCCGCAATTCATTTAACAACCGTGGCAAGACAAGTCGTAAAACGGTACAAAACTCACTTAACAACTGTCTCAAAATTGGGGGCTCAATTGTAGTCGTAAGTCAAGGAATACCTGTAGTTCAGAATTTATGTGTGAGAAGAAAAATTGCTTGAAGAAAACAAGGAAGAACTGGGATAAATAAATGTTATAAATGTTTTGAACCTGGATATATAAATGTGAATGGAATGGAATAGAATAGAATAACAGAGTTGGAAGGGACCGTAGAGGTCTTCTAGTCCACCCCCTTGCTTAGGCAAGAAACCCTACACCACGTTATTTATCAAATAAGGAAATGTTATAAAACTGACATTTTAAGCCACTCTAGTTTCAATCAGAGCACTGAATCTAGAAGATACTTTAGATCGGAGAAACCAGACACGGGAAATCCTTGACTTATGACCAGTTGCTTAGCAACCCTTTGAGCTTATGATGGACTCCTCCCCTGCATAGTCACATGACCTCAATTTGGGCCACCAGCCCCCCTATATGTGCAGCATCCCACATGACTGCATTTTACAATAGTTTTTTTTTTTTTTTTTTGCCAAAAACTGAGGTAAACTTCCAGTTTTCGGTCAAACTGGCTGATAATGAACCATTGATTTGTTTTAACACCCGTTGCAAAAAAAAAGTCATCAAATTGGATGGATGACCCATTTTATGTCCATCCCAAATCCAATGGGCAAGCTTCATTATGGTCGTAAGTTGAGGACTTTCTGTAAGAGTGAAAATTTCTCCTCAGAGTGAGAAGGATGTTTCTTTCCTTGGCCGTCACAGAATTGCACACTTAGGGAGATAGTCGTGCTTATAAAACAATTGATTTTATTTCTCTTATTTGCAATAAATTATATATGTATATATATATATTTTGAAACACAATCCCGGGTCTGATAAATCCCTGGATAAAATCGTCAGGTTTGGAAAAATGACAAATGCCACATGTGGGTCTCTCTCGCTTTTCCGCAGGGAGATTTTTGCCCAATTGCACATCTGGCTGTAAAGTGCAGATCAAAAAGCAGTGATTGGCTCTCTGGCAATGCTCACAAAACTTCACTTATAAAACAAACAAGAAATACTTGAATAAATACTGCACATACTTGGAATTCAGGAATATCCTTTGCAGATGCATACATCTCTTTATTTCTCTTTCTTTATTTCTCTTTTCTTTTACTCTTTATCTCTTTTTCTCTCTCTCTTCTCTCCTTTTCTTTCTTTCTCTTTTCTTTTACTCTTTATCTCTTTCTCTCTCTTTCTTCTCTCCTTTTCTTTCTTTCTCTCTCACACATAGTGTACACTTTCTTTTCTTTTTCTTTCTTTCTTTCTATCTCTTTTTTTCTTTCTCTCTCTCTCACACACACAAAGGTACAATTTCTTTTCTTTTTCTTTCTCTTTTTCTCTTTCTCCTTTCTTTCTCTTTTTCTCTTTCTCGCTCCTCCCACCCCCCCCTCTCTCTCACACACAGACACACACAAAATGTACAAAAATGCCCCCAAATGTCACCTCCCCAAATTTACCGTGTAAAAAAGTGATGTTTTTTTTCAAGGTGAATACACAAACTCCTGGAACACACTTATCCAGGAAGTGTCCTTAGGAATCCGGGTGCTGCAAAAACTTTTGCCATCTCCACCCTCCAGATGTTTTCCCCCGAAGACTACTTCTTTCCATCTGTGCACAAACCAGGATCGATCCTGGTTCGTTTCCAAGATTAGCCAAAATTGGCTTGAAGTCACCTCCAGCCAGAGTACTGTTAACCATAGATGCAGGAGAGAGAGAGAGGGAGAGAGAGAGAGCCTTGGGGCTCATCCTGACCTCCCCTTTTGCTTACTCTCTAGCCTGCCAAAGAGCAAAGAGGAGAGCTGGTCCCAATCCACCAGGAAGCTTCACCCCCCCACACACAAGGTGCTCAGTGGCGGCTCATTTTGTCCTGTGGTTTCTCTTGAAAGCTGAAATACATTTCCTTCCCTTGTCCGCCAAGGAAAGAAGTCAACGTCTTCACACAAAGTTGAGACAATCTAGGTTAGGAGCCTTATTCTCCCTGTTTGCCACTCTGGGTCGACACTCTTGCGACAGAATGGGGTTAAACCGCTCCCCCTTCCATCTGGATGCGAGTCTGGCTGAGCTTGGGGTGCATCCTGCCCTTTGCGTCTGCTCCCCTGAAGGCTTCACAAAGTTTAAAATTTCCCCCTGCAGGGCACAGCTTAAACTGTAGTTTCTGGCAAATCGTAAATTTCTTCATAGACGTTCAGAGTGGTTTTGCTGTTATTCCTGGAGGTGTCTTGCATTCTGCTGCACTCTGGAAGGAAAAAAGGAAAAGCAGGTCCATTCTGTTTACTCCTGGAATAAAGGATGGAATTGGACTAGACTTCTGAGGAGGGCAGGCAGCAGAGTCCTTCTCTACCTCAGGGACTTTAGGGGGCGTGGACTACAACTCCCAGAATTCCCCAGCCGCCCATGTATTCCTAACGTAAATTTGGATAGATAGATGAGAGAGAAAGAGAGACAGAGATAGATGATAGCTATAGATAGAAATAGATAAATAGATAGATAAATAATAAATAAATTAGAGAGGCAGAGAGATGAATAGATAAATGATATAGATGGATGACAGACAGACAGACATAAAGACTGACATATAGAAAGACAGAAAAGGGGAAGGAGAGATAAGAGAGAATGATAGATACATGATTGGATAGATTCGGTAGACAGACAGACAGACAGACAGACAGATAGAAATTGACATATACAAAGACATAGAGAAGGGGAAGCAGAGATAAGAGAGAGATAGCTGATAGATACATAATTTAGATGGATAGATGTAAAGAGATTGACATATAGAAAGACATAGAGAAGAAGGAGAGATGAGAGAGAGATGATAGAAACACAGAAATAGAGAGAGAGAGAGAGGGAGAGAGAGAGATACGTTAGATATGGTAGATAGAAAGAGAGATGAGATATAAGTTGTCCACCTGTATGTATTTCTATTACCTGGAATTGATTATTAAATTGTAACCGACATATGGACCTCTATTATCAGCAAATGTTTTTAGGGAAAAAATATCTAGGCTTTGTTTTTAAAACTATGTTATTCCTTGGGTAGTGGTGTTCAGTTACCTGTTCCTGGATCCTCATTGATAAAGGCCACGTGGGTTTTCCACTCCGTCCATTTGACTTCGTTGATTCTAGATGCAGAGCAAATAAATTAATTTTAAACGATGTAGAAAGCAAAAGAGACAATCAAAAAGCTAACAAGAAGCAAAAAGACCAAAACACCTTCTTGCCACCAATCCATACCCAGAGATTAATGCCACGATTAATACTAACTAGAGTAACAATGAAGAAGTAAACAATACTCCAATCAAGGAACTGCCAGTTCAGATAAACAATAATACAATAGCCCATTCAAGGAAGACACCAAGAACACTCCTACACACACTGACAGGGCAAGCTATGATAAATAAACAGGGCAAACCCCTCTCCCTTCTAGCACTGATGATGTTATCTAGTTGGGTCATGAAATGTCTGCAAGAAAACTAGCAAGCTCAGAGAACACCAAGGACCCTAGAGTCCAACTCTTAGCTACAATTATTCTCTTCTACAAGTAATTCATCCTTACATTTCATCCTCATTATTACAGAAACACTTTCTGTACCTCAGTATTCATCAATTAATCTGCAATTCCATTTTCCCCTCTTCGTTCCCGCAGAGCAAAATCCCTCCCGCCTGCCCCATCGCTCACCTTAAACACAACCGGGTGTCGTTGTCGGCCACTTTGCACCATTCCCCGAGTTCAAATTTCCTCCTCAGAAACTTGGGGAGGAGTTTTTCGATCTCCACAATCGTCCTGGCTCTCTGGAGGCAAGAGGGATAACCAAGAAGGTGTGGGAAATGAAAATATAGCCTTATTGGAATCAATCGTCTTAAAGTAAGAAGTATTGTTTGTGCTGCTGTCCTTTGTTTCTTTACTGGAATTTTCTTATGACAAGGGAAAAGTTCAAAAGAGATCCCTGAATGTTTTTTCCATCTGCTGGTGAAGGGAGGCGACGAAAAAAAATAGAATCTGCTCTGAATTCAATCGCCCCAAAGGTTCTATTGCAACAGGCAACTGGAGTTTTTTGTTTCGTGTTGTGGCTCCCCAGCAGCCGGTGCAGATGACAGCAGAATCGGACAATGAGGATGAGTCAGGGAGTCTGGGAAGGACTCGGACGAGGGTCCTGCATCCGATGCAGGGATGGGGCCAGGACCATCTGGGAACGGGGTGCTGCTTTCAGAGCCTTTGGAGCCTGGCAGCAGTGAGGCAAAGGAACAGAGGGAGCCTGTTCCCAGGGCACATATGCGCAGAGCTGCTAGAAGGCGAAAGCAGCTGAAGCAGAAAGGGCGACTCGGGAGTAAGGCTGGGAGGGGATTGCCCTTCCCATCAGGGATAAAAGTCAGACCTCGGTGACAAAGAGCTTTGCAGGAAGCAAAGCAGTTCAATTAGATTCCGAGTCCTTCTTGAAGCCCTGTCCTCGGGGTGTTTTTTTTCCTGATACTTTTGGGTGGGTTCTGTTATAATTACTTTGGAGACTTCTTTTTTTGGCAGCATTCCCCAGCGCCGACAAGTGTGGGCTTATCTTGGGGAACTGTTTTAAGATGAGTTCTGGCTGGAAAATGAAAGCAACCCCAAGCATTGCATTAAAATGGATTTTACTTTTCAAACAAGCTTGTGTTTCAGTACGTTTGACGAAGCCTGGGTCAGAACAAGCTGAATGGTGGAGAATGGAAGGATTTGTATTCCTTGCGGTCTTCTGGTCGTTAGCACTCTCTCTGAGAGCCGTTGAGGCCACTGGGAGATTTCCTGGTGCCCTCAGGGACCCCGGAATACAGGTAGTCCTCGACTTATGGCCACAATGCAGCCCAAATGATCTGTCGTTAAGTGAGACATTTGTTGAGCGAGCTTTGCCCCATTTTTGTGAACTTTCTGGCCACAGGGGTTCGGTGAATCACCTCAGCTGATAAGTTAGTAACATGGTTGTTAATGAATCGAGTTTCTCCATTGATTTTGCTTGTCCAAAGGTCAAAAAAGGGGATCCCACAATGGTCATAAGTATGAGTCAATTGCCAAGCATCTGAATTTTGAACACATGATCATGGGAATGCTACAAAGGCCTTCTTCATGTACTGAGAGCATATGCACCAAGACAAATTCCTTGTGTGCCCAATCACCCTTGGCTAATAAAGAATTCTGTTCTGTTCCTTCCCTTCCCTTCTATTCTATTCTATTCTATTCTATTCTATTCTATTCTATTCTATTCTATTCTATTCTATTCTAATTCTAATTCTAATTCTATTCTATTCTAATTTGTATTCTATTCTACTCTCTATCCCGTTCCATCCCATTCTATTTAAATTCTATTCCTATATCATTCTATTCTATTCTATTCTATTCTATTCTATTCTATTCTATTCTATTCTATTCTATATTCTATTCTACTCTCTATCCCGTTCCATCCCATTCTATTTAAATTCTATTCCTATATCCTTCTATTCTATTCTGTTCTGTTCTGTTCTATTCTATTTCTATTCTACTCTCTATCCTGTTCCATCCCATTCTATTTAAATTCTATTCCTATATCCTTCTATTCTATTCTATTCTGTTCTATTCTATTCTATATTCTATTCTATTCTACTCTCTATGCCATTCCATCCCATTCTATTTAAATTCTATTCCTATATCCTTCTATTCTATTCTATTCTATTCTATTCTATTCTATTCTATTCTATTCTATTCTATTCTATTCTATTTCTATTCTACTCTCTATCCTGTTCCATCCCATTCTATTTAAATTCTATTCCTATATCCTTCTATTCTATTCTATATTCTATTCTACTCTCTATGCCGTTCCATCCCATTCTATTTAAATTCTATTCCTATATCATTCTATTCTATTCTATTCTATTCTATTCTATTCTATTCTATTCTATATTCTATTCTACTCTCTATCCCGTTCCATCCCATTCTATTTAAATTCTATTCCTATATCCTTCTATTCTATTCTGTTCTGTTCTATTCTATTTCTATTCTACTCTCTATCCCGTTCCAACCCATTCTATTTAAATTATATTCCTATATCCTTCTATTCTATTCTGTTCTGTTCTGTTCTATTCTATTTCTATTCTACTCTCTATCCTGTTCCTTCCCATTCTATTTAAATTCTATTCCTATATCATTCTATTCTATTCTATATTCTATTCTACTCTCTATCCTGTTCCATCCCATTCTATTTAAATTCTATTCCTATATCATTCTATTCTATTCTATTCTATTCTATTCTATTCTATTCTATTCTATTCTATTCTATTCTATATTCTATTCTACTCTCTATGCCGTTCCATCCCATTCTCTTTAAATTCTATTCCTATATCCTTCTATTCTGTTCTGTTCTATTCTATTATATTTCTATTCTACTCTCTATCCCGTTCCATCCCATTCTATTTAAATTATATTGCTATATCCTTCTATTCTATTCTATTCTGTTCTGTTCTGTTCTGTTCTATTTTATATTCTACTCTACTCTCTATCCTGTTCCATCCCATTCTATTTAAATTCTATTCCTATATCATTCTATTCTATTCTATTCTATTCTATTCTATTCTATTCTATTCTATTCTATTTCTATTCTATTTCTATTCTACTCTCTATCCCGTTCCATTCCATTCTATTTAAATTATATTCCTATATCCTTCTATTCTATTCTGTTCTGTTCTATTCTATTATATTTCTATCCTACTCTCTTTCCCGTTCCATCCCATTCTATTTAAATTCTATTCCTATATCCTTCCATTCTATTCTATTCTGTTCTATTCTATATTCTATTCTATTCTACTCTGTATGCCGTTCCATCCCATTCTATTTAAATTCTATTCCTATATCCTGCTATTCTATTCTATTCTATTCTATTCTATTCTATTCTATTCTATTCTATTCTATTCTATTCTATTTCTATTCTACTCTCTATCCCGTTCCATCCCATTCTATTTAAATTCTATTCCTATATCCTGCTATTCTATTCTATTTCTATTCTACTCTCTATCCCGTTCCATCCCATTCTATTTAAATTCTATTCCTATATCCTTCTATTCTATTCTATTCTATTCTATTCTATTCTATTCTATTCTATTCTATTCCATTCTATATTCTATTCTACTCTCTATGCCGTTCCATCCCATTCTATTTAAATTCTATTCCTATGTCCTTCTATTCTATTCTGTTCTATTCTATTCTATTTCTATTCTACTCTCTATCTCGTTCCATCCCATTCTATTTAAATTCTATTCCTATATCCTTCTATTCTATTCTATTCTGTTCTATTCTATATTCTATTCTATTCTACTCTCTATGCCGTTCCATCCCATTCTATTTAAATTCTATTCCTATATCCTTCTATTCTATTCTATTCTATTCTATTCTATTCTATTCTATTCTATTCTATTCAATTCTATTCTATTCTATTCTATTCTATATTCTATTCTACTCTCTATCCTGTTCCATCCCATTCTATTTAAATTCTATTCCTATATCCTTCTATTCTATTCTGTTCTGTTCTATTCTATTTCTATTCTACTCTCTATCCCGTTCCATCCCATTCTATTTAAATTCTATTCCTATATCCTTCTATTCTATTCTATTCTATTCTATTCTATTCTATTCTATTCTATTCTATTCTGTTCTTTTCTATTTCTATTCTACTCTCTATCTTGTTTCATCCCATTCTATTTAAATTCTATTCCTATATCCTTCTATTCTATTCTATTCTATTCTATTCTATTCTATTCTATTCTATTCTATTCTATTCTCTATCCCGTTCCATCCCATTCTATTTAAGTTCTATTCCTATATCATTCTATTCTATTCTATTCTATTCTATTCTATTCTATTCTATTCTATTCTATTCTATTCTATTCTGTTCTTTTCTATTTCTATTCTACTCTGTATCCTGTTTCATCCCATTCTATTTAAATTCTATTCCTATATCCTGCTATTCTATTCTATTCTATTCTATTTCTATTCTACTCTCTATCCCGTTCCATCCCATTCTATTTAAATTCTATTCCTATATCCTGCTATTCTATTCTATTCTATTCTATTCTATTCTATTTCTATTCTACTCTCTATCCCGTTCCATCCCATTCTATTTAAATTATATTCCGATATCCTTCTATTCTATTCTATTCTATTCTATTCTATTCTATTCTATTCTATTCTATTTCTATTCTACTCTCTATGCCGTTCCATCCCATTCTATTTAAATTCTATTCCTATATCCTGCTATTCTATTCTATTCTATTCTATTCTATTCTATTCTATTCTATTCCATTCTATTTCTATTCTACTCTCTATGCCGTTCCATCCCATTCTATTTAAATTCTATTCCTATATCCTTCTATTCTATTCTGTTCTGTTCTATTCTATTATATTCCTATTCTACTCTCTATCCCGTTCCATCCCATTCTATTTAAATTCTATTCCTATATCCTTCTATTCTATTCTGTTCTATTCTATATTCTATTCTATTCTACTCTCTATGCCGTTCCATCCCATTCTATTTAAATTCTATTCCTATATCCTTCTATTCTATTCTATTCTATTCTATTCTATTCTATTCTATTCTATTCCTATTCTACTCTCTATCCCGTTCCATCCCATTCTATTTAAATTCTATTCCTATATCCTTCTATTCTATTCTGTTCTGTTCTGTTCTATTCTATTATATTCCTATTCTACTCTCTATCCCGTTCCATCCCATTCTATTTAAATTCTATTCCTATATCCTTCTATTCTATTCTGTTCTATTCTATATTCTATTCTATTCTACTCTCTATGCCGTTCCATCCCATTCTATTTAAATTCTATTCCTATATCCTTCTATTCTATTCTATTCTATTCTATTCTATTCTATTCTATTTTATTCTATTCTATTCTATTCTATATTCTATTCTACTCTCTATCCTGTTCCATCCCATTCTATTTAAATTCTATTCCTATATCCTTCTATTCTATTCTATTCTATTCTATTCTATTCTATTCTATTCTATTCTATTTTATTCTATTCTGTTCTGTTCTGTTCTATTCTATTTCTATTCTACTCTCTATCCCGTTCCATCCCATTCTATTTAAATTCTATTCCTATATCCTTCTATTCTATTCTATTCTATTCTATTCTATTCTATTCTATTCTATTCTATTCTATTCTCTATCCCGTTCCATCCCATTCTATTTAAATTCTATTCCTGTATCTTTCTATTCTATTATTTTTTGTTCTGTTCTGTTCTGTTCTTTTCTATTTCTATTCTACTCTCTATCCTGTTTCATCCCATTCTATTTAAATTCTATTCCTATATCCTTCTATTCTATTCTATTCTATTCTATTCTATTCTATTCTATTTCTATTTCTATTCTACTCTCTATCCTGTTCCATCCCATTCTATTTAAATTCTATTCCTATATCCTTCTATTCTATTCTATTCTGTTCTATTCTATTCTATTTCTATTCTACTCTCTATCCCGTTTCATCCCATTCTATTTAAATTCTATTCCTGTATCTTTCTATTCTATTATTTTTTGTTCTGTTCTGTTCTATTTCTATTCTACTCTCTATCCTGTTTCATCCCATTCTATTTAAATTCTTCTCCTATATCCTTCTGTTCTGTTCTGTTCTGTTCTGTTCTGTTCTATTCTATATTCTATTCTACTCTCTATCCCGTTCCATCCCGTTCCATCCCATCCCATCCTATCTTATTCTATTCTATTCTGCCTTATGACTATCATTAAGTGTTGTACGTGATGATTCTGGACTCTTGACGAATGTATCTTTTATGTACACTGAGAGCATTTGCACCAAAGACAAATTCCTTTCCAATCATACTTGGCCAGTAAAGAATTCAACTGAACTGAACTGAACTAAACTCCATTCCACTACACTCCATTCTATTCTTTGGAAAAATGTCCTAAATAATTTTTCCCCAGTGTCATTGCAACTTTGAATGATCATTACATCATTAAATGAACTGTTGTAAGTCAAGGACTAGCTGTAGTACAAAGGGGTGTGGAAACATCTTGGGGCTGCTGAAAGAACTGTGTTATAAGCAGGAGATAGGTAAGAAAGAGGGGTCAATGAGGCCATCTACATTAAGATGCCACTATTTGAGGGGCTGCCCCAAAGAGGAAGGAGTCAAGCTATTCTCCAAAGCACCAGAAGTCAGGACAAGAAACCATGGATGGAAACTGATCAAGGAGAGAAGCAACTTAGAATTAAGGAGAAACTTCCTGACATTGAGGACAATTAACCAGTGGAACTGCTTGCCGCTAGAGGTTGTGGGCGCTACATCACTGCAGGTGTTTAAGAGATTGGACAGCTGCAATACTGGAGCTGTCCAATCTTAAGAAGACACTGGACAGCTACTTATCTGGAATGGTCTAGGGCTTCCTTGAGCAGGGGGTTGGACTAGATGACCTCCAAGGTTCCTTCCAGCTCTATTCTGATTGATTGGAGATTGAACATCCCTCTCGCAATGGGAAGGGGTGTGTGGGATACGACACCCCCTACCTCCTGTTTACAACCCAGTCCTTTCAGCAGTTCCAAGAAGGCTCCACACCCATTTGCACTACTCAGGTGACCCTGAGAATACAGATAAACCTCCAAGTGCCCTCAACAACTCTCTATAAAGGATGCAAATGATCAGTATGTCTGCAAGGAGTAGAAATCCTTCCAGCTTCCACCATTCGGTCAGAACTGAAGAAGCTTCTTGGATGAGAAGCAAAATGTCTTCAAGGAACAAGCAGCCTCTTGGGAAAAAAAGCAATCCTGGGAACACTTTGGGACCTGCAGGATGTCAGGGTTCCGGCAGTTACTCCAATTAAATCATGAGCCTCGAGCCACACTCCCAAAACTAAAAAGGATTTATTTGAAGCTACCATTCTACGTCCCAGCACTAATCTGGGCGTAGCCAACTCTGAGATACGTAATTCAGTGTCACCCTTGATCCTGCTTCCCCCCCAACCCCTCTGGGTGTATCATCCAACGAAAAACGTCCATAGCCAAGAGTCATCAATCATGCCCTCCAATTAGATTTTTGAGCGGCCGATGCTTCAGTCATCTAAGCAGTCTCTGAAGAAAATATGAACGGAATGTACTTTCGATTCCACACTGCCGCCTGCTCTTTGAAACTCCCCCCTCCTCTTTCTGTTGTCGACGATAAAACGTGTGTACAAAACGTTTTATGAGTTGACAGATGACTTGGGGATCTCCCTAGACATCTGGATTCAATCCCGTTTCCCTCAAAGGAACACCCTCCATCCCCGGGGGCCAACCTGCAGCCGCCAGATGTGCTCGCTCTCTTTGGAGATGTCTTCCACCGTTTCTCCCATCAAGGCGATCAGCATGTTGAGGAGCAAGACAAAGGTCAGGATCACGAAGGAGATGAGGAGGAGGAGGAACAGGATGGGGTACTTGGCGTTTTTCGGGACATCCAGCTCGCCGAGGCCCAAGGTCAGCATGAATAAGTCGACCTCGATGCTTCCCAAGACGCTGTACTCACTGCATTTGCTGTCTTCGGGACAAGAGTCCACCAAGGCTGCAAGAGCTGGGCAGAGAATGGGAAGGAGGAGAGGATTAGAGACTTTTAAAAAACCCAAAACTGACAACATCTTCCTGAAGATTCAACGCTCCCCCAAAGGGGTTATTAGATTCCGAAATGGGGTGTCTGCAGGAAGGAGTCAAAAACATGAATTGTGCAATTTGGGCAGAGGTGGGATTCTAACCGGTTCAGGTGAACTGGATGTTAAAATTACAGCTGGTGTGTGTTCTGACCCAAACCTTCTTCCAAGGAAAGAAACATCAAATGGAGGTAACTTTTAATGATTCTTTACCTAATTCCATGCCTTCCCGGTTCAAAGGCTGTTTCAAATTCATTGTCTCTGATAAGAACGAGCCTTGCTAAGGTTGTGCAAGGCTGCCAAAACACTAGATAAAGTTGCCCAGA
>CM066328.1:430475840-430633340 GCA_033807585.1 Hydrophis major
GTTAAACTAGGATATGTAGTTACCTTTAAAGGAGATAACTGCATAATTGAGAAAGAAGATAAGAAAATTACTGCATCTTTAAGAGGTGAATTATATGTGTTAAATGATGATGGTTTAAAGGTGGCTAACACAATTTATGAAAATAAGAAACCTCATGATGAATGTATTCACTTGTTACATCGAAGGCTAGGGCATTTAAATTTTAAAATGCTTAAGAAAACTGTTGAATTATCTAAGGGAATAAGTTTGAAACCTTGTAATAAGTATTTGCAATGTAATGCCTGTAATCAAAGTAAGAGCAGGGTCACACCTGCTAATAGAGTTGATGGATTTACTACCAAAGAGCCTTTAGAAGTAGTATTTGCAGATTTAATAGGTCCTAAAAAACCAAGTGTAGGAGGAGCTCGTTACATACTAAGTATAATGGACCATTATTCTAGATATGGGTTTTGCTATTTAATGAAGAGCAAAACTGAAACGTATCAAAATCTCTTTAATTGGATTAAATTTGCAGAAAGGAAAACTAAAAAGAAATTAGTAACTCTTATAACAGATAATGGTACGGAATTTACAAATAATAAATTCCAGAACAGACTAAGAATGTTAGGTATTCAACATAAAAAGTCTGCACCACATAGGCCACAACATAATGCCTTTATAGAGAGAAGAGGCCAAACATTACAATCAATGGCACGAACTATGATGTCTGATTCAGGATTACCTGACAATTTGTGGGGAGAAGCAATAATGTGTGGTAATCATATATTAAATAATGTTGTTAATTCAACAACAGGTGAATTACCATTCACACTGTGGCATGGTACAAAACCTGATTTAAGTTACATGCACACATTTGGAGCACCAGCATGGGTGCATATCCCTTCACAACTTAGACACAAAGGACAGCATAGAGCTAAAAGATTATATTTTGTAGGATATACATCTAATCATAGATCTTATAGATTCTGGGAACCAGGTACATCTAGAGTTTACACCAGTGCCAGTGCTAAATTCCTAGAACATGTAGGATGGAATAGATTAGAGCAAGATTTAAATAATGAAGTAATTATTGAACCCTTCAAAAGGCAGAAAGATCAGACTAGTTATAAGAAGAGTCCAATTAAAGAAGAAGTCCACGAAGAGCAAATAGGACCAGAACAAGAGGAAACAGTTGATCAGGAAGAGTTAGATAATCAAGAAGAGTTAATAAATGAAAGTCCACCTGTAAGTCCTGTAATACCTAGACGTACTACACGTGTAACTAGACCACCTGATAGGTATCAAGCAAGTATAGTTTGCCAAGTAACTAAAGTTCCAACTAGTGTAGATGAACTTAGGATGTATCCTGCTAAGGATCGGGAGAATTGGCAAAAGGCAATGGAAAAAGAACTAAATTCATTAAAGGTAATGAAAGTTTATGAAGATGCTAAATTACCTCCAGGAGAAAAATCCATTGGGTGCAAATGGATATTTAAAGTAAAAACTGGAAATGATGGGACTGTTACCCATAAAGCTAGGTTGGTAGCTCAAGTATTTAATCAAACTGCATCTGATTACGATGAAGTTTTTGCACCAAGTCTTAAAGCAACATCTTTAAGAGCAGCATTAGTGTGGGCAGCTAAGAAAAACTATGTCATTAACCATTTAGATGTAGAAACTGCCTATCTGCATGCACCATTGCAGCACACTATATATTTAAGAAAACCAGTAGGTATAAAAGACAATAAAGTAAATAGTAATGATTGTTGGAAACTCAAAAAGAGTCTTTACGGGTTGAAACAATCTGGGTTTGAGTGGAACCAATATATTGTGAAAGAGTTAAACAATATAGGTTTTAAATCTGGTTTAGCAGATCCATGTGTGTTTAAAAGAGAAAATAATGGAACGGTGTCATTATTGTTATTATTTACAGATGATATTGCTTTGATAACTAAGACTAATAATGAAGCTAATGAGATTATATCATTATTAGCCAAAAAGATAAAATTAAAGCATTTAGGTGAAATTAAAAAGTATCTAGGATTGACAATTAACAAAACAAAAAATGGTTTTAAGATATCTCAAGAAGATAAAATTTGCCAATTAATTAAAACGTTTAAAATGGAACTTTGTAAACCGGCAAAGACTCCAATGAGTCAGGAAGTTTGCCAAACTGATGATCAAAGTCCCAAATTTGATAAGTCCATATATCAATCTTTGATTGGCAGCTTATCATATATAAGCAATTGGTCTAGGCCAGATATAGCTTATAGTGTTAATCAGCTGGCATGTTTTAATTCGGATCCACATCAATGTCATTGGCAATCATTAAAGAGAATTTTAAGATATCTTAAAGGAACAATGAACCATGCATTGTATATAGAACCAAAGGGTGATTTGAGTCTTAGTGCCTATGCAGATGCAAGTTTTGCAACTGATATAAACACTAGAAAATCAACATCTGGGATGGCTATATTATTTGGTAAGACACTAATAGGGTGGAGGTCAATCAGACAACAGCATATCAGTTTGTCCACAATGGAAGCGGAATTTTCATGTCTGTCATTACTATGCACTGACTTGATTTTGTACAAACAGTTATTATTAGACATGGGTATAACTGTAAAAGATTCCATTATTGTGTATGAGGATAATCAAGCAGCTATAAAATTAGCTACTAGTATTGCTGTAAAAACTAGATCAAAGCATACTGACTTAAGATACTTAAATGTTAGAGAATCTGTAAAGAATGGGCTAATTAAATTGGAATACTGCATGACGGAAGAAAACATTGCAGACCAATTTACAAAAGCTCAAGGAGTAACTAAGTTTAAAGAAAGTTGTAACAAATATGATTTAAAGATGTAAATAGTTATATTTATTATTATTTCCTAAAAGGGGAGAATGTTAGGGATAACATTGTTTTACCCTAACTGGTTTAGGTAAATAATAATATGTAATCATAGTTTGTATGTTAAAGTGTCTGCAACTTTAACTGTGGGATAGTAATTAAGGGAGTGGTTGTGAAAGCACTTTAAAAGAAGCAAGGCTGCAGCTTGCTCTCTCTCTGGCTTTGATGATCCCTGATTACTGCAAGGACTCAAGACTGCATTGCTCGAATGGGAGAGAAAACAAAGGACTGACTTGTAAGTGAACTGACATAGGATATTCTAAACGGACTTTGCTAACTGAATATCCCTGAATGGACTGACTAAATGATACATGACTATTGGACTGTTATTTTGACTATGCTATGAACTCATAATGGAATAAACTATATTTTTGATAGCACAAGCGTATCTGTTATTTTTCCTGTATGTTAATAAACATACAAGCTTAGCTCACTCATTTATCTGTGTGCCTATCTGACTAACGCTGCACATTCTGTTTAGCTTGTCTCCCTAACCCTGGTTGGGGGAACCAGGCTTAACAATGACAGAGATAGAAAGAGAGAGAGAGAGAGAAGGAGAGAGATAGAGAGGATAGATAGACTGAGATAGAGAGATATAAAGATAAAGAGGTAGATATAGATAGATGATAGATAGTTCAAGACCTCTCTCTATTGAACTGTAAAAATATCCTGTTAACCCAATTAAAATCAATAACAGAAGCAAGAAAAGATACAAATGGTAAACAGTACAGTAAAAGAATATAAAAAGGATATAGAAAAACAGATAAAATACTAATAGTGATTACAGCATACCCAGCTTTTTTTTTTTTTTAAATGCTTTAAATAGTAAGATAAGGGTGGTTAAACAATTATTCCTTTTAAAGATCCATGAATTAGAGAATCTATCACCGCTAAATAAAACTGACAGGGCAATGCATTTCCCTAATAGCTGATTAAATCTAGGGGCTTCTGAACACAAGAAACATTGATGGATTAGTGACCAAATCTGGAATAAACTCTGATTTGATTAAATTTAACAGTTATTTAGGCAGAAGGAATGTTTCTCCAAGATGCAAGTCTGTGTAAAACAGTGTTATTTTTCAATCTCTGCCAGTTTGGCTGGCTGAGGAATTCTGGGAGTTGAAGTCCACCCGTCTTAAACTGTCCTGAGATTGAAAAAAAAACCACGGGTTTAAAAGGAAGATTTCTGTAATCTTGCAAACCTAGGTTGGTTTTTGGGGTTTGAGGCAAATGAAATATCCTTCAAAGAGCATGCCTACAGGTAGTCCTTGACTTATTACCCTAATGGAGCCTCCCATCGCCATCATAAATCGTGAGGATAGCAAAGCAAAGTCATCGCATTACTTACAAGGCAAAATGGAACCAGGCGTCCGAGAGGATCGTTTGCAGATCGGAAGGCCGTAGCAAGAATATGGCTACACTCTGCAGGAGGAAATACACACAGGATACAAAAGATTTATTTATTTATTTATTTTGTAATTTTATTTTTTATTTTTAATACAAACAATCCATCATCCATTAAACAGTATACTGGTTGGGTGCAAATATCTTGTGCAATAACAATTGAAGTTTCCAGCCATAATTATTACATTAGTATTAATTCTCTACTCTTAACTTATTACCAGAGGTGGGATTCATATTTCTTAACAACCGATTCTGTGGGCGTGGCCTAATTTGTGGGTGTGGCTTGGTGGTTGTGTGACTGGCTGGGCATGGCTTGTATGTAAATATTATAAATATGTATGTGAATATTGATTTTTTTAATATAAAAAAGCAACTCTTACCCAAAATTACACAAAGCAGGCAGGCAGATTGAATTGCTCACAGAATCACAGATTCACTCAGAGATATACCATTCTGCAATCTGCTACCTGAGTCTGTCACATAAAATTTGCTTGCAAGCAAACTCATAAAATTTGCTAGCAAGCAAACTCACAAAATTAACTCACAACACACCATGTATGTAAATATTGATTTTTTTATTTAAAAAAGAGCAACTTTTACCCAAAATCAGGGAAAGCAGGCAGGCAGATTGGGTTGCTCATAGAATCACAGATTCACTCAGAGATCCAACTTTCTGCCATCTGCTACCTGAGTCTGCACTGAAAAATAGAAGCTTCAGTCCTAAGGAAGGTTCAGCTCTGCTTTTAGATTAGCTAGAAAGCAAGAAATCCAACAATTTCCTGCTTTCTAGCTAATCTAAATATCCCAGCACAGCTGATTGTCAAAACAGCTGATGGTCGGGAAAAAAAAGGAAAAATAGCAATTTATCAAATGCAGGCAAGTTTGATGGCGCGCACGCCAGGTAAAGAGTGGTTGGGACCAGCCAGTGGCGCAATTTGCCGGTCTCCCAAACTGTGCAGAATCATAACAACTGGTTCTTTTGAACCAGTCTGACCAGGTAGAATCTCACCCCTGCTTATTACTGATATACATAATATATCTAATTACTATAAAATCCTTATCTTAGGATATTTATCTCTATGAATATATTTTCTATATTTCACTCATCTTCTTTTGTTTCTAACTTTCAAACTTATTCTCTAACCATCGATGGAATGATTCCTATATCATACAATACTCAGTTTGTTCCTTCTCTTTAATTTGCAAGTGTTAACTTATTCATTTCTGCACATTCTACTAATATTTTCCTGATCACATTCTCTTCGGTAGGAATCTCTTCACTTTTCCAATTTTGTGCAAATAGAATTCTAGCTGCAGTTAATACATGAATAATCAAACATACTGTCAACTCATAAAATATTTCTATGGTCTTTTTAGAGTTGCCAACAGAAAGGGAGGGGAGGAAAGGGGTTTGAAAGAGCAGTGCGGCAGCTTGGAAATCAAAAGTGAATTCCATAAATGGCTTTTCAAAGATAGTAACCAGGTAACTGAAGCTTCTGCATGGAAATATCTAACTGGAGAGCATGATTGATGATTCTGGGCTATGGATGTGTCCCATTGGAGAATATGAATGATGATACACCTGGGGGTGGGGGGAAACCAGGCTCAAGGGTGACAATGAATGATGTGCTTCAGAATCGGCTACACCCAGGCAGTGCCAGACACGTTAACTCCCAATAAATCCTTTTGAAGTTTTGAAAGTTTGACTTGAGACTCATGATTTAATTGGGGCAACTGCCGGAATCCTGACACATACATTCTCTTTACTATAAATTTCATGTAAGATCCCCAATAAGAATATTAAATCCTCTGTTAGTGAGAGAAATAGGTAAAATTCCAGCAGGTATCTGAAAACTCAGAAGACAAAATCTTCCCTCCCAGTGACCAACCCCAGATTGGATCCTGCAACTTTTATCCTGGGACGTGTAAATTCACTTTCATTCATGAGGAATATTCCGATCAGTGCTTACCTCTTTAATAGCAATAAACACGGCTCCCAAAATAACCATGGCTTGTCCCGCCAACTGCAGCCAATTCAGTTCTCCGATCAGCGCCAGAGGGTATGGGGGAGGCTAGAGAAGAAAAAGAAAATCAGTGTTGTGAATGAATAAATGTTAAATAAAGTTATCTTGAGCTTGAAGTCAAGTGCAGGGTTCTGGCCCTGCACTTCTGATTGGCTGTTAATGGCAAGATCGGATTGGTCTGTTCAGGAGCATCTGATTGGCCATTAACAGGCCATTCTCATTGGTTAACGGAGCTAGCGCTCCAGGATTGCTATTGGTTGAATAGTTAATAAGTTGCCTATATAAGGAAGGCTATAGCAGCCCTCCAGTTGGAGCTGTCACACCATGTAAATAAAGAGTTTGAAGTTCACTGTTTCTACCAGCTCGTCTCCGTTATTCACACCCTTGCTCCAGACTTAACAATCAGAAAAAAATCAGAATAGAGGTAGTCCTCGCCTTACAAACATTCATTCTGTGTGACTTCCTAACAGTGAGAACAATTAATCAGTGGAACAGCTTGCCACCAGAAGTTGTGGGTGCTTTATCACTGGAGGTTTTTAAGAAGAGACTGGACAATCGCTTGTCTGAAATGGTATAGTATAGGGCAC
Organism: Hydrophis major; assembly: GCA_033807585.1. Lineage (NCBI taxonomy): Eukaryota > Metazoa > Chordata > Lepidosauria > Squamata > Elapidae > Hydrophis > Hydrophis major. The sequence continues at coordinate 430,482,746 of CM066328.1, forward strand.
CTTTTGGACCTCAGGGAACACCAAATTCAAACCAGAGACCCTGGGAAAATCCCCCAAAAAGTCTGCAGGAAAATTCCCCATCCCGTTTTCCTACCTATTGATCGTTCTTTATTTGGGATCGCAGGATACCCTCTCCAGTCCCGCTCTCAGAGAGAGAGAAGGGAGGGAGAGAGAGAGAGAGAGAGACTTTTGACTTCATGCAAGGAAAGCAGCAGAAGCCGCAGAAGTCTTTCTTTCTCTCCCCCAAACTCTGCCAGAAATGAGTCTTTGCCGGCTCAGCCTCTTGGGGCAGGAGGCCTTGCAGGGTCCCAAAGACTCATTTCTGGTGGAGTTTGGGGGAGAGAAAGAAAGACTTTTGCTGCTTTCCTTGCATGTAGCCAAAAGCAGAAGAAAGAAAGAAAGAAGCGGAGAGAAGCAACCTGGTGGCCAGGCCAGGCGTGTGGGGCAAGTGGGGCAAGTTCCCCCCCTTCCTCCCTTTCCCTCCTCCCCTCACTACCTCGTGTTGTTCCTAATGCAAGCAACGCAAGTCTTGTGTTCCCGTGGGCCATGTGGGCAGCGCAGCCTCGTGTTCCCACGCAGCCTGGATTAATTGCTTTGGGGGTGACATTTCTCTGCGGACCACCAAAATTTTCTCGCAAACCACCAATGATCCCCGGCCCACTGGTTAGCCACCACTGGCATCAGATCTCCTGCTTGAGCAGGGGGTTGGACTAGAAGACCTCCAAGGTCCCTTCTAGCTCTATTCTGATTCTGACTACCTCTCTATTTATAATCCTTGCCGCATCCCAGCGTTACATGATTTGCCCTTTGCAGCTTCCCCAGCCAGCTTCCAACCAACAAAGGCAGTGGAGGAAACCAGATTCGCTTAACAATGCCGTGATTCACTTAACAATGGCAGCAATGCACTCAGCGACCATGCCAGGCAAGAGGTCATAAAAGCAGGCGCAACTCACTCATCAACCCACCTCGCTCAGCCATGGGAATTCTGCTCCCAGTTGCGGTCGTACATTCTAGGACTACCTATAGATGGGAGTTTATGAAAGATGGCTCCCCCGGGGATCCACCTGCCCAGAATACCTGCTTCGTGTGAGGCCTGTAGTAGGAGATCAACGTCAAGATGAGGTTGTAGATGAAGTATAGGCAGCAGGAGAGGAAGAAGAGGTGCCGGGCGAATCTTTTCCACTTCATCCGGAGTAAGGAATGAAGCGGTTCCAGAGCCAGCATTTCATGACGATTCTGCTTTGTGGGGGAGTGGAAATGGATTAAAAAGGGAGAGAGAGCATTTATCTCTTCAGCTGTTCTGACCCACGCCCTTTTCCAACAAATCAAACACAATCCAAAGGGAACAGAAACCTTGTAATGCTTTTGCAAAATAATCAGCTGTGATAAGCACAAGCCTTGCCAAACTGTGCGAGACTTGCCAAAAGATAACAGACAAGAAATAATTTGCAAAATAAGAATCTTCCAATACAAACTCAGGATACTGGAATGTCCACGAGGCTGGAGTTTCAAAACGTCTTTGCCTTCTGCAAAGAAGGTTTGTTTCACAGCTGGCTTTTATCTCCTTGAAGGAGGGGCCATTACCTTGCAGCCTTACTCCCGAGTCACCCGTGCTGTTGTAACTGCTCTTTCCTGCGAGCAATCCTGCGCTCACGCGCACTTAGCACAGGCTCCTCGGGAACCTCCTCATCGCTGCTGCCAGCCCCCACAATCTCTGAAGGCAGCAGTCCACTCCCTAATGGTCCTGGCCCTTCATCTGAGTCCTCGCTCTCCTCCGCCGTCCACACCTGCTGCTGGCTAACCACAATATCAGATTAATCCAGGCAAAATAATCAGTTCGGGTGAACCAGTACCTAATTTTACTATTTTTAATTACCGGTTCGGTGAACTGGTAAATCCCACCCATCCAGAAGGCCCATTTCTCCCTCCTTCCAGAGCCTCTGCACGGATCCTGCACTTACCTCCACTGAAAATGGGATGCTTGGAGACTCCTGGGAGGAGAGGGGTGGGAAGGGCTAGTTGGTTGAAATATCAGTTCAGCGAACCAGCTGTAACTTTAACATCCGGTTCACCTGAACCGGTCTGAACCGGGTAGAATCCCACCCCTGCTTCCCATCAAAATGGCCCCTATTTTTCTACTTGCACTTTTTTTTACATGCTTTCAAACTGCTAGGTTGTCAGAAGCTGGGACAAAGAACAGGGGCTCACTCCGTTATGCGGCGCTAGGGATTCGAACTGCCGAACTGCCGACCTTTCTGATCAACACGCTTAGCGTCTTAGCACTTGGGCCATTGCATCCCTACATCCATACATAAAACCAGTTAGTCCTCGACTTATAACAGTTTATTCAGTGACTGTTAGAAGTTGCGACAGCACTTGAAAAAAGTGATTTATGGCTGTTTTCACACGTATGACCATTGCAGCATCCCCGTGGTCACATGATCAAAATTCAGACAACTGATTCATGTTTATGATGGTCACAGTGTCCCGGGGTTTTGCGATCCCCTTTTGTGACCTTCTGACAAGTAAAGTCAATGGGTAAGCCTGATTCACTTAACAACCCTGTTCCTAACTTAACAACTGCAGTGATTCGCTTAACAACTGTGGCAACCAAGGTTGTAAAATGGGGCAGACTCACTCAACACATTTCTCACTTAGCAAGCCAGATTCACTTAATGGCCTTATGATTCCCTTAATACCTGTAGTGATTTGCTTAAAAGGGTTGTAAAATTGTGTGGATCATGTGGGAGCAATGGAAATTTTGAGTTCAATGTTGGTTGTAAGTCGAGGACTACCTGTAAATCTCTTGATTAAAGGCCGCTGGCCGAGGCCTGATTTAATAATTCCCTTTGTTCCTGAGCCATGTTTCCTTTGCTGGAAACAAGATCAGATCTCCAGCTCTTGCGTGATATTTGTGTGGATTCTATTTGTGAGATGCTGACATTTGGACTGGCTAGGAACCCTGACCTGGATCTCAGGACTTGGGACTGTTTTTTGATTATTGTTCCATGTGCATCTATTATATAACCATTTATGTCAACCTCTTTCAGACAGCCTGTTTTGCATTCATTGTCTGTGGCAATTCCCCATTTCTGGGAGGTGAAGTTCACACATCTGAAATCTGCTAAGATTGAGAAACACTGGCTCAGGCTTTTAATAGGGGTTTCCTGAAATTCAATCCTTACACACCTCCCCCAAATGTGAAAATGTACCAAACAGAAGCATGATAAAGTTTGAAAAGTGCTGTAAGTATCCATTTCAATCCTTATAGCCCCTAATGAAAAGACAGATACAGAGAGAAAATGTGTGTGTGTGTTTGTGTGTGTGCGTGAGAGAGAGAGAGAGAGAGGAAGGGAGAAAAGGAGAGAGGAAGGGAAAGGAGAGAGAGGAAGAAAAGGCAAAGAGAAAGAGAGGAAAGAGAAAGAGAGAGAGAGAGAGAAAGAGAGAGAGAGAAACAGAAAGAGAGAAGAAAGAAAGAAAGAAAGAAAGAAAGAAAGAAAGAAAGAAAGAAAGAAAGAAAGAAAGAAAGAAAGAAAGAAAGAAAGACCTTGAAGCACAGTTACTTTGAGAACACTCTGATCCAAGGACTTACCCCAATATTTGTATTATAGACAATGATATCCAGTAATGAGTTTTCTGAAGTGGTGTCCAATTCTGTGAGGTCATAAAGAGAGGACTGGACAGGGCCATAAGCCCAGTCAGTGAACTTCCTGGAAAGGCTACGGATGGGTTTTTCCTTGATTTCTCTGCTGAGAATGTACTTCAGAATCTAAAACGATCCAAGTCAAGAAAAGGAAAAGTTAAGAGTCCAGACTGCATAAAGACAAGGAAGGGAGGTTTCAATAACTTTAAGCAGGGGTGGGATTCTACTGGTTCACACCTATTCGCTAGAATCAGTTTTTAACATTCTAAGCAGTTTGGAGCACCGGTTGTTAGAGGAAATTACTGGACTAATCCTGTAAGGAAGGCAGGAAGGAAACATTCTGGTGTTGCTTACAGAAACTGCCTCTCTGTTAACATTACATTCTTGGCAAGACTAGACTTCCTGTCTCAGGAACGCCTCTGGAATTATTTTTCCTCCTTTGCTGGTACTTTGCTTGTGTGGAATGACCATTCAAAGTTACAATGGCACTGAAAAAAGTGACTTATGACCATTTTTCACACTTACAACTATTGCAGCATCCCCACAGTCATGAGAGGCCAGGTGAGGAGATGCGTGCCTCGATGTGAGTGATATTGAGTTGGCCATGCCCAGCCAATAACATGACCACTGAACCACACCCACCACCTAAGCCACGCCCACAGAACCAGTTGTTAAAAAAATTTGAATCCCACCCCTGACTTTAAGCCATGTGGACTTCAACTCCCAGAATTGCCCAGCCAATTTTCTTTAAAATAAGTGGACTTTAACTCGCAGAATTCCCCAGCCAGTATGCTTTAAGATGAAAACTCCCACCATTCCCAAGCCAGAGTGCTTTAAGCGGGATGGATTTCAACTCCTGGAATTGCCCAGCTAGCCTTATGCGCAGATGAATAGTCAAAATCCAGTCCAGAGTTCCAAATCCAGATCAGGGTTGCCAGCCTGTCCAGAATCAGGATTTTCTCAAGCAGAATCCTTGCTGGCAGGAAAATTCTGGAAGTCCATATAGCTTAAAGTTGCTGAGGTTAACAAACACTGTTTTAGGGTTACACATAGGCACTAAGAAAAGTAAAATGGGGGTTCCTGAATATGAACTCTGCTTAAAAACTTCAACCCTCTTCTCTGAAGAAAACAGAGGTTCAAGTTAAGGGCAGGGTGTTCTCATGGAAGGGGTCAAAAGAGTCAAGATGGAGCCACAATGATGCAATGAAAGCTCTGGACAGCATCTTGATTTTTTTAAAAATATCTCCTACTTAATTTATAACTTGAATACAGTTAGTCCTCAACTTACAACCGTTCATTTAGCACATTTTCAAAGTTATAATGGCACAGAAAAAAATGACCAGTCCTCACACTTATAACTGACATAGCAACCTGGTGGTCATGTGATCAAAATTTTTGGCACTTGGCAACCAGTGTGTATTGACATCCCTGGTTTTTATGACCATTTTGCCATGGTTGTTAAGCAAATCACTGCAGTTGTGAAAAGAATCACACAGTCGTTAAGTGAATCCAGTCAGCTGGAAAGGTCACAAATGGTGATCATAGGGCCCCGGGATGCTGCCACCTATCGTAAATGTGAACCAGTTGCCAAGTGCCCAAATTTTCACCACACAACCACGAAGATGCTGCGACCGTTGTAAACGTGAGGACTGGTTGTAAGTCACTTTTTTTTCACTGATATGGTAACTTCAAAAAGTTACTAAACAAATGGTTGTAAGTCAAGGACTACTTTTATGTACAGGTAGTCCTTGAGTTACAATTCCCATGGAGTCCAAAATGTATGTTGCTAAGTGGAACATTTGTTAAGGGAGTTTTACCCCATTTTACGACTTTTCTGGCTGCGATTGTTAAGTGAATCATAGCCTTTGTTAAGTTAGTAACCCGGTCGCAAAAGGGGATCACGTGACCTTGGAACACAGCAACTGTCATAAGTACGAGTCAGTTGCCAAGCATCTGAATTTTGCTCACATGATCCTGGTGTCAGGATTCCAGCGATCGCCCTCATTAAATCATGAGCCTTGAGCCAAACCTCAAAAAGCTTCAAATAATTCATTAGGAGCAAACATGTTGGCATGACCTGGATGTAGCCGATTCTAAGACACGTAATTCACTATCACCCTTGACCCTGGTTTGCCCTCCACCTGTTCTGACCCAAACCTTGTTCCAATGAAACAACCATGAAACAGAGGTAACTTTTAAGGATTCTTTACGAATTCCGTTCCTTCCTGATGAAAAGGCTATTTCAAACGAATTGTCTCTGATAAGAACGAGGTGGTGCAAGGCTGCCAAGAACACTGGATAAAGTTGCCAAGAAATAGTTCAAACACAAAAAGTTTCCAAACACCAACCAAGAGAGTCCGAATGTCCACAAGGCTTGAGTGCAAAAACTTCTTTGCTTCCTGCAAAGAACTCTGGTTTCTCAGCTGGCTTTTATCTCTTTCCTCTCTTGCAGCCTCACTCCTGAGTCACCCATGCTGCTGAAGCTGCTTTTTCCTTCGAGCAGCCTTGTGCACATGCACACTGGGTACAGGCTCCTGGGGGTCCTCTTCCTCACTGCTGCCAGCCTCCACAAGTGCCCCTCTGAAGGCAACACTCCACTCCCTGATGATCCTGTCCCCATCCCTGCATCCCACGCAAGCCCCTCATCTGAGTCCTCGCTCTCCAAGACCTCCGCCGTCTGCACAGGCTGTTGGTGAACCACAACATCACCCCTCTGGGTATATCATAATGTCAACTAAAAAAATACTCCTTTGGTCTTTTTAGTTGCCAGCAGAAAGGGAGTGGGGGGGGGAAGCAGTGCATTCCTTAAATGCCTCAGATAATGGCCTGGGCAGCCGAAGCTGTTGGCGCACGAGATTATTACTGGAGAGTGTGATTGATGACTCTTGGCTATGGATGTGTCCCATTGGAAAATATATATCCGGGGGTGGGGGGGGAAGACCAGAATGGAGTATTTTAGTGTCGGCTGCACCCAGGTAATGCCAACACGGTCACTCCGAATAAATCAATTTTTTTTTTACTCTGAGAGATGTGACTTGAGACTTATGATTTGAATGGGGGTGGATTTGTTGGAGCCCTGACACATAATTCATATTGTCCAATGAAACACGTTGAGATGACCCGGGGTGTGACACAAAAATAACCAAGGCACAAAAATAGAATGAAGTTCCTTTAATGCCTCCAACTTGGCCCCAATGTCCAACTATCCTTGGCTGGAAATCAAACTCTTAAAGAAAACAGTTTACGGAAGGAGTAAATGCAGTCCGCACTCAAAGTAAAGTTAATTCGAAATAAAAAAAATCCAACACAAACCACACTGAAGGAATTACTACTGGCAGGCAAGGGTGATTCATTGCAGACTTCTACCAGATAATGCAGCAACCACAGTTGGGAGGAAGCCAAAACAGAGATAAGGTCCGACAAGAATAATGCACGCATTGCTTTCAGCAAGTTTTGCCATGCGCAGTTTGTCCTTTTAACCAGTCCTCCCAGCTGCAGCCCATTTAAGAGGATCAGGGCCCCTTCCTCCCCCTTAGACCATGCCACTCACGTTTCTCCCTTATCCACTCCTCCCTTGCGTGCCCTAGGATGAAAAGGGGATGGGCCTGAGTTTTCCTCTGACTGCCCATCCAGCCTGTGCCTTTCCCCAGTTTCCTCCACAACCACCAGAGCCACGCTCCCACTCCCTGTTAGCTGTTCCATCTCCTTCTCCCCTTTCTGTTGGCAACTATAAAATGGGCATAGAAAATGTTTTATGAATTGACACCTGGGGCTGGTGCAGAGGTTGTTAAGTGTGAAAAATGGCCATTAAGTCACTTTTTTCATTGTCGTTGTAACGGTCATTAACTGAACTGTCGTAAGTCGAGGATTACCCCATAGTTTGGCCTACCTCTAACTTCCCTGTTTTGGCTGCCAGCTGCAGAGGCGTTAAACCGTCTTTATTCTTCATTGTCTCCAAATCCCGGCTTCTGCTTTTCAAGAGGATGGCGTCGTACATCCGCCGGACAAAGTCGTTTTGGGTCTTAAAGTCTTCCGCCACGGTCACCAAGGCGTGGAGGATATTGTTCCCGCGGGCATCCTGAGACATGATGTCTGTCTTGCTGTTCTCCATTAAGAGCTGGACGATGTCTGGCTGGTTGGTGCAGGCGGCTAACGCCAAGGGAGTCTCGCCTGCAATATAATGTTCATTTTTTTTTGTTCAGGTCCATGAAAGCTCAAAAACTTCAAAAATCTCACAAGATTTAAAGGAACACGAATACAAGTTTAATTAAAATAATATGGATGGATGGATGGATTGGTAGGTGGATAGATCAGTGGGTGGGTGGATGGGTGGGTGGATGGATGAATGGATAGATACATAGATAAATAGATATAGATAGACAGACAGACAGACAAGACAGACAGGCAGATAGATACATGAATAGAATATAATTTAGAATAGAATAGAATAGAATAGAATAGAATAGAATAGAATAGAATAGAATAAACAGAGTTGGAAGGGACCTCGGAGGTCTTCTAGTCCACCCCCTTGCCTAGGCAGGAAACCCTACACCACTTCAGAAAAATGGTTATCCAACATCTTTTTTAAAAACTTCCAGTGTTGGAACATTCACAACTTCTGGTGGCAAGTTGTTCATTCATTCATTCATTCATTCATTCATTCATTCATTCATACATACACACATACATACATACATAAACAATAGATAGAGAGACAGAGAGTTGACAGATGGATAGAAAGATATAGACAGACAAACAGGCAGGCAGGCAGATAGAAAAAGAGAAGATAGGGTAGGATGGTTAGATAAGGTAGATAGACAGATAGAGACAGAGAAAGAGAAAGAAAGATAGAAATAGATAGACAGTTAGGAGATAGGTAAGGATGGATACATAGCAAGGGAGACAGAAGGGCAGAGAGACAGAGATAAGGATGGGTGGATGGATTTGTAGATAGTAGATAAGGATTGATAAAGAAAGAAAGAAAGAAAGAAAGAAAGAAAGAAAGAAAGAAAGAAAGAAAGAAAGAAAGAAAGAAAGAAAGAAAGAAGGAAGGAAGGAAGGAAGGAAGGAAGGAAGGAAGGAAGGAAGGAAGGAAGGAAGGAAGGAAGGAAGGAAGGAAGGAAAAATAAAAATAAAAAGGGAGAGAGAGAGAGAAATAGGCACATAGATAAATAGACAGACTGGCAGAATTTGGAATACAACAGACATCATCAGATCGTAGTTTGACAGCAGTTTGAAAAATGATGTGGTAATTTGCCTTAAGAAAAAGTTTGGGAGCTTTGCATGGTATCCAAATACACAAGTATTTTTCTGTCAAGCAAGGAATAAAATAATTATGAAGCCAACAATCACACATTTATTTCACCAGACAGAAGAACTAAGATTGATCAGCGATTGCTAAAAATAATATTTTCTTTGTCATGTTTCATTTGCAACCACACCTTGATAAATAACATAAACTATCATGATTAAATCTTGATTTATTATTTAAGATGTGTTACCGGTATTATTATGCATTTATTAAGGAGTGGAACAAAGAGAACAAAGAGAACATAACAAATTGGAATTCAGTACAATTCCCATCCCAGGAAACAAATCTTTATATTAAAGGGAGATGGGCAGTTAATAAACACAAAATAGAAACAAAACAAAACAAAAAATAACATCATGACTATACACAACTTTTAAAACCACACACTGGAGTTTGGAGGACCACAAAAACGATTTTCACAATTTAGGATAATTGCCAGGCTAAATTAGGATTGCATGTCAAGGATGTAACTTTTGGTCATTGCTGTCCGGATGTTGCCATATTATGATGTGATTTATATTATTTATTCATATCCCTCCTTTATTATTTTTACAAATAACACAAGGTGGCAAATGTATCCAACACATATTCCTCCTCTGATTTTCCCCACAACCACAACCCTGTGAGGTAGGTTGGACTGAGAGAGAGGGTCAGGCTCAAAGTTGAGTTCTAGTCCTGCTTTAGGTATGAAAACTGGCTGGGCCAATCACTGGGAGACTGAGTTCTAGTCCTGCCTTAGGCATGAAAGCCAGCTGGGTAACTTTGGGCCAATCACCAGGAGATTGTGAGTTCTAGTCCCACTTTAGCCATGAAAGCCAGCTCGGTGACTTTGGGACAACCACTAGGAGATTGTGAGTTCTAGTCCTGCCTTAGGCATGAAAGCCAGCTCGGTGACTTTGGGCCAATTACAGGAGATTGTGAGTTCTAGTCCCACTTTAGCCATGACAGCCAGCTGGGTGACTTTGGGCCAATCACTGGGAGACTGTGAGTTCTAGTCCTGCCTTAGGCATGAAAGCCAGCTGGGTGACTTTGGGCCAATTACAGGAGATTGTGAGTTCTAGTCCCACTTTAGCCATGAAAGCCAGCTCGGTGACTTTGGGACAATCACAAGGAGACTGTGAGTTCTAGTCCTGCCTTAGGCATGACAGCCAGCTGGGTGACTTTGGGCCAATCGCCAGGAGATTGTGAGTTCTAGTCCCACTTTAGCCATGAAAGCCAGCTCAGTGACTTTGGGACAACCACTAGGAGATTGTGAGTTCTAGTCCTGCCTTAGGCATGAAAGCCAGATGGGTAACTTTGGGCCAATCACTGGGAGACTGTGAGTTCTAGTCCTGCCTTAGGCATGAAAGCCAGCTGGGTGACTTTGGGCCAATTACAGGAGATTGTAAGTTCTAGTCCCACTTTAGCCATGAAAGCCAGCTCGGTGACTTTAGGACAATTACAAGGAGACTGTGAGTTCTAGCCCTGCCTTAGGCATGACAGCCAGCTGGGTGACTTTGGGCCAATCGCCAGGAGATTGTGAGTTCTAGTCCCACTTTAGCCATGAAAGCCAGCTCGGTGACTTTGTTAGTTGACCACTCTGGCTCGACCTGTTGAGCAGCTTCTTTTCACCATACTCAGCTCCTGTTAGACCCTTACCAAAATAAAACCCTTCATGTTTGCGTTTGGGATTAAAGAACACGCCCTGGGCATGGGCGTTGACGTCCGCGCCTTTCTCGATCAGGGTCTCAGTGATGTCGTACTGACGTCTCTCGATGGCAATGTTTAGAGCCGTTTGTCCTGGGATGGAGGAACAAATCCAGAATCATCATCTTGGTTTGCAAGTTTCCATATTAAAAAAATATATAATAATAATAATAGTAATAGTAGTAATAATAATAGTAATAGTAACAATAACAATAACAATAACAACAATAATAATAGTTCAAATTGGTGTTTCTCAATGCTGGCCACTTTAAGAGGGGTGGACTTCAACTTCCAAAATTCCTCAGCCAACATGCTTTAAGAGGGGTGGACTTCAACTCCCAGAATTCCCCAGCCATTATGCTTTAAGAAGGGTGGAGTTCCACTCCCAGAATTCCCCAGCCATTATGCTTTAAGAAGGGTGGAGTTCCACTCTCAGAATTCCCCAGCCAACATGTTTTAAGATGGGTAGACTTCAACTCCCAGAATCCTCCAGCCAGACTGCCCTAAGACCTGTGGATTTCAACTCCCAGAATTCCTCAGCCTGCTTACTTTAACATGGGTGGACTTCGACTCCCATGTAAGTTGGGCAATTCTGGGAGTTGAAGTCCATACTCCTTAAAGTGGTCAAGCTCGAAAAAACCCTGATTTAAATGGTAAACCTCCTTTGTTTTTGGACTTGCTGTGAGCCTGTGTCATTCATCCAATCATGGTTTCTTCCATATTAACCTTTCATCAAGCTTCTTTTTCAAAAATTATCTTTCAGGAAGCGTCTTTATGCTTATAATTTGCTTCCTTGGCTAACTTGCAGGACATTTTTTTTTCCTGTCCACCCTGGACACTTATTCTATGACGTTAAATGTTTGTTGTGGCTATGACACACTTGGGGTGTTGCTAAACATGGTTAAACCTTTACACAAACATGGTTTACCTATTCAAGCTTTGTTCTTTCCCATTTTTGAGGCTCTCCAGAAGCAATGGGGGTACACTGAGGCCCAAGGAAATCTCAGGAATGGACCTCGCTTTTGGGAGCCACATATTCTGGGATGTCAGATGTACCCCGTTTTTACAATAAAAAGAAGATGGCCAGGAACATCCATGCTGGAGGAGGTCAGAAAAATCTGGAAGCTTTCAAGAAAAGACTGGTATGCCATTGGTCAAAAATGGTGTAGGCAGGGTCTCTTGCTTGGACAGGGGGCTGGACTAGATGACCTACAAGGTTCCTTCCAACTCTGATCTGATTTTTGAATCATTGCACCGTGGAGGCTGCCATTTTGATTTTTTTCACCTCTACCATGAGGCATTAATAACAGATCTCAAAATGATGTATCTGAAGAAACTGGGATAACTTTTGCTAGTCTATGATTTAATCTATAGGTATTCCTTGATTTACAGCCACAAGAGCCCACAATTTCTGTTACTAAGCGAGGCTTGTGAGTTTTGCCCCATTTTTACAACCTTTCTTGCCACCTTTGTTAAGTGAATCACAACAGTTGTCAAGTTAGGAACACAGTTGTTAAGTGGATCTCTCTTCCCCGTGGACGTTGCTGGCCAGAAGGTCACAAAAGGGGATCAAGTGATCCCTGGAACACGGCAAATGTCATAAATACGAGTCAGTTTCCAACTATCTGAATTCTAATCATGTGACCATGGGGACACTGCCACAGTTGTAATTGTGAAAAATGGTCATTTCTTTTAGTGATATTGTAACTTTGAACAGTCACTGAATGGACTGTTGTAAGTCAAGGACTTACAAGAATGAAAAATAAGACAGTACATGGTCCTCAACACCAATAAGAACAAGGAGCTTATAGTGGACTAAAGAAGGAACAGATCAGACATCCAACCCTTGCTTAACCATGGAGACCAAATGGAGCAAGTGGCCAGTTTTAAGTTTCTGGGTATTACCCTAAAAGAGGACCTGACCTGGGATGCTCACCTTACAGCCCTGGTCAAAAGGGCCCTGCAGAGATTATACTACCTGAGACTTCTCAGGAAACAACTGAATGAAAAACTGCTGGTGACCTTCTACTACTGCACCATAGAGAGTATCTTAATTTACTGCACCTCTGTATGATTTGCCAATTGCACCAGGGCAGATAGGACAGTGCTCCAGAGGCTGAACGTCATTGCCCAGAGGATCCTGGGTTGCCCTCTCCCCTCTTTGGAAGAACTTTATAGCTCCCGCTGCCTTAAGGAAGTTCAAAACATCCTTAAAGACCCATCTCATCCTGGGCACGCCCTTTTTTTTTGAACTATTACCATCTGGCAGCTGGTACGGGATAATAAAAACAAGGACAAATAGGCTGAAAAACAACTTCTATCCCAGGGCAGTAGCTTTTTTGAATTCTACTGTATAATGGTGCAATATGAATGCAATATCAGGGGTTTTCCATTCAATGTGTGGAGTGTGAAAGGTGTGTGTTTGTGTTTATTTTCATGGTCATGATGTGCACTGAAAATGGTGTTTGATTTCATGGTACGAGGTGCAATGACAACAAACTAAAACTAAAACTAAAACTAAAACTAAAACTAAAACTAAAACTAAAACTAAAACTAAAACTAAAACTAAAACTAAAACTAAAACTAAAACTAAAACTAAAACTAAAACTAAAACTAAAACTAAAACTAAAACTAAAACTAAAACTAAAACTAAAACTAAAACTAAAACTAAAACTAAAACTAAAACTAAAACTAAAACTAAAACTAAAACTAAAACTAAAACTAAAACTAAAAACTAAAAATTAAAACTAAATATATACTTCCATTTATCTTCTGGGTGAATTTCTCACTAGGCTGAAGGTATTGTGGGAGTGGTACAGCCTAGAAGTGGACATCTTTCACCTCACAATCAGGAGGTTGAGAGTTCAATCCTCAGTAGAGGCAGATATTTCTCTCTCTGGGAATGATGAGAATTTATCTGCTGTATATAACTCTGCACTAGTGACAGGAAAGGCATCCGGCCAGTAAACACTCAGGTCCAATCAGTTGCCAATCAGAGTCCAAGCTGCAAGGGATTATAGGATCGTTAAAAGGAGGAGGAGGAGGAGGAGGAGGATTGAGGGTATTGTGTGAGTGCTATCATTTTTTCTCCACTATCCAGCCAAAATACAGGTAGTCCTTGACTTACAATAGTTCATTTAGTGACCGTTCAAAGTTACAACAGCCTTGAAAAAAGTGACTTACGACCGTTTTTCATACCTATGACCACTATGGCAATCCCCAGGGATTGCATGGTTTTCCTTCAAATGCTTGACAATTGACTCACATTTATGACAGTTGCAGTGTCCTCGGGTCACGTGATCCCCTTTGATGACCTTCTGACAAGCCTATTCAACGGGGGGTGCCAGATTCACCTAACAACCGGGTTACTTAATTCAAGAACCGCAGTGATTCACTTAACAAATGTGGCGAGGAAAGTCGCAAAATAGGGCAAGACTCACTTAACAAATTTTTCACTCAACAACATAAATTTTGGGCTCAGTTGTGGTCTTAAACTTAGACTCTAGAAAGAGTGCAGAGAAGGGTAACCAGGATGATTAGGGGACGAGGCTAAAACATACGATGAACGATTGCAGGAACTGGGCCTGGCTAGTCTAGGGAAGAGAAGGACCAAGGAGACAGGAGAGCATCTTCCAATATTTGAGAGGAGAGGGTCAAGCTATTCTCCAAAGCAAAAGAAGGAAGGAAGGAGAGAAAGAAAGAAAGATGAGAGAGAGAAAGATGGAGAAAGGAAGGAAAGAAAAAGAAAGAAAGAAAGAAAGAAAGAAAGAAAGAAAGAAAGAAAGAAAGAAAGAAAGAAAGAAAGAAAGAAAGAAAGAAAGAAAGACATCTGAGCAAACCATGGATGGACAGAAGATATGTCTAGTTTAAGGAAAAGAAGGATGGGGTGACATGATAGCATCTTCCAATATCTGAGCGCTTGCCATGAAGAAGAGATGTCAAAAAAGAAGTTGAGACTCTGGAAAGAGTACAGAGAAGAGCAACCAGGATGATGAGGGGACTGGAGGCTAAAACATACGATGAACGATTGCAGGAACTGGGCCTGGCTAGTCTAGGGAAGAGAAGGACCAGGGAGACAGGAGAGCATCTTCCAATATTTGAGAGGAGAGGGTCAAGCTATTCTCCAAAGCAAAAGGAAGAAAGGAAGGAAGGAGAGAAAGAAAGAAAGATGAGAGAGAGAAAGATGGAGAAAGGAAGGAAAGAAAAAGAAAGAAAGAAAGAAAGAAAGAAAGAAAGAAAGAAAGAAAGAAAGAAAGAAAGAAAGAAAGAAAGAAAGAAAGACATCTGAGCAAACCATGGATGGACAGAAGATATGTCTAGTTTAAGGAAAAGAAGGATGGGGTGACATGATAGCAGTCTTCCAATATCTCAGGGCTTGCTGCGAAGAAGAGATGTCAAAAAAGAGGTTGAGACTCCAGAAAAAGTGCAGAGAAGAGCAACCAGGATGATGAGGGGACTGGAGGCTAAAACATACGATGGACGGTTGCAGGAACTGGGCCTGGCTAGTCTAGGGAAGAGAAGGACCAGGGAAGACAGGAGAGCATCTTCCAATATCTGACGGGCTGCCACAGAGAGGAGGAAGGGGTCACACTGATCTTCAAGGTAGGTACCTGAATGTCAGACAAGGAATAATGGATGGAAACTGATCAAGGAGAGATTCAACCTGGAAATAAAGAGAAACTTTCTGACAGGGAGAACAATCAACCCATGGAACAGAAGTTGCCCTCGGAAGTTGTGGGAGCTTCATCACTTGAGACTTTCAAGAAGAGACTGGACTGACCTCGGTCAGAAATGGTGTGGGGTCTCCTGCTTGGGCAGGGGGGTTGGACTAGATGACCTACAAGGTCCCTTCAAACTCTGATTATCTGTTATATCTGTTCTCCACCTTTTGGAGCCTTCCCAGGGTGCAGAAGAGAAGCAATTCTCTGACGCTTTTTTTTTTTTTTGCAAAATTTTCAACCCCGACACTAATTTACCTCTATAGGCTTCCTCCGTGTAGGACGCGTTAATGAGTTTTTCGAGGATTTGGTTTTCTTCTGCAAAGGCCAGCAGCATCTTCACAATTTCCTTGGTGTTCTGGTTGATGTTCAGCAGAGCTTTCATTAGGCAGGTCTTCCCGGTGTCTGAGGAGGTCATTTTATTCATCAGATATTCTGTAAAATAAGGAGAAATTATCCCAGGTGTCCCTCCGTGTTAATTAAGGCTGATTGGGAACGCTACTGCTGTGTAACTAGGAGGAAATGACCAATCCCTTTGTTGGGAGGCAAATGAGAAGGCATAATTGTACCAAAAGCTCATTTAAAAAAAATTAATGAAGTAATTTTAGGTGTCCAGTCATGTGGTGATGTGGATCCAAAACAGTTGTTCATAGGGCAGGGCGCAAAAAGAATTAATGTTTCTTATTGTGAATGGACAAAGCTTGCTATGCTGGGGAAAAACATTCACAGAATGAAAACTGGAATGTTCTGGAGAAAACCGGAACATTCTACAGAAAACGAGAACACTGAAGAAAGCCAGAAATTTATAGAGAAAAAACAAGCACAGAATGTTCTGGATAATAACAGAACTTTCCAGAGAAAAACCAGACCATTGTGAAGGAAAGCCAGGACATTCTGGAGGAAACCAGAAATTTCTAGAGAAACCTCAGAACTTTCTGAAGGGACAAAAACATTCTGAAGAACTTTCTAGAGGAAACCAGAACTTTCTATGGAAAACATTCTGAAGCAATAACTTTCCAGAGAAAAGCCAGAAACATTCTGGAAGGAAGGCCGGAACATTCTGAAGAATGGCAGAATTTTCTAGAGAAAAACCAGAACAGAATGTTCTGGAGAATACCAGAACTTTCCAAAGAAAACCAGACCATCCTGGAGATAACTAAACCTTCCTGGAGAAAACCAGATGATTCTGGATTAAGCCTGAACATTCTGGAGAAAACCAGGACATTCAAAGCAAAGCAGACCATTTTAGAGAAGACCAGAACTTTCTAGGGAGAACCAGAACATCCTGGGGAATAGCAGAACATTACAGGGGACTCTGGAAAATTCCCTATTTCTCCTAGAATGTGACCATTCACCTCATCTTAAACGACCAGAAATTATTTCTTGCTTTGAAAGAGTTACTTCATAAAACTACTGGATCCCCTCCCAGAAAGTCTATGTCCTACCATGTCCCCAGTCATATAACATTTTACAATGTGTTTGTTTGTTTGTTTATATCCCATCTTTATATTTTACAAATACATCAAAGCGAGAAACATATCCAATACGTCTTCCTCTTCCTCTTCCTGTTCTCCCTACTACAACAACAACCCTGTGAGGTGGATTGGGCTGAGAGAGAGGGACTGGCTCAAAGTCACCCAGGCCCTTTTCCTGTGTAAGGCGGGATTAGAATTCACAGTCTATTAATGATTGACTCAGAGTCACCAACCCAATTTTCGTACCTAAGACGGCACTAGAACTCATTGTCTCCTGGTGATTGGCCCAAAGTCACAAAGCCAACTTTCCTACTTAAGGCAAAACTATAACTCACGGACTCCTAGTTTCTAACCTGGTGCCTTAACCACTGGACCAAATTCACAAAAAATAGGGTCATTCTTCCATGCTTCTCTGGACATTTCTGACAAGGATGCTCCTAAATGCAACCCTTGTAGTCCCCTAGAAGGGGGTGCCTCCATTCTGGGCATCCAAACCCGTCCCCCCCCCCCAAAATTATTCTGGTCACAGAATTCACCTTTTCCTCCCTTGCAGAAGTACACTGCTCAAAAAAATAAAGGGAACACAAAAATAAGACATCTTAGAGCTGAATGAATGAAATATTCTTATTAAATACTTTGTTCATTACATAGTTGGATGTGCTGACAACAAAATCACACAAAAATTATCAATGGAAATCAAATTGAGCAACCCATGGAGGTCTGGATGTGGAGTTACACTCAAAATTAAAGCGGAAAAAAACACTACAGGCTGATCCAACTTTGATGTAATGTCCTTATAGTGTGTGCGGCCTCCACGTGCCTGTATGACCTCCCTACAATGCCTAGGCATGTTTCTGATGAGGTGGCGGATGGTCTCCTGAGGGATCTCCTCCCACACCTGGACTAAAGCATCCCCCAACTCCTGGACAGTCTGTGGTGCAACGTGGCATTGGTGGATGGAGCGAGACATGATGTCCCAGATGTGCTCAATTGGATTCAGGTCTGGGGAACGGGCGGGCCAGTCCATAGCATCAATGCCTTCGTCTTGCAGGAACTGCTGACACACTCCAGCCTCATGAGGTCTAGCATTGTCGTGCATTAGGAGGAACCCAGGGCCAACCGCACCAGCATATGGTCTCACAGGGGGTCTGAGGATCTCATCTTGGTACCTAATGGCAGTCAGGCTACCTCTGGCGAGCACATGGAGGGCTGTGTGGCCCCCTAAAGAAATGCCACTCCAAACCATTACTGACCCACTGCCAAACCGGTCATGCTGGAGGATGTTGCAGGCAGCAGAACGTTCTCCACGGTGTCTCCAGACCCTGTCACGTCTATCACATGTGCTCAGTGTGAACCTGCTTTCATCTGTGAAGAGCACAGGGCGCCAGTGGCGAATTTGCCAATCTTGGTGTTCTCTGGCAAATGCCAAACGTCCTGCATGGTGTTGGGCTGTAAGCACAACCCCCACCTCTGGACGTCGGGCCCTCATACCACCCTCATGGAGTCTGTTTCTGACCATTTGAGCAGCCATATGCACATTTGTGGCCCGTTGGAGGTCATTTTGCAGGGCTCTGGCAGTGTTCCTCCTGTCCCTTTTTGCACAAAGGTGGAGGTAGCAGTCCTGATGCTGGGTTGTTGCCCTCCTATGGCCTCCTCCACGTCTCCTGATGTACTGGCCTGTCTCCTGGTAACGCCTCCATGCTCTGGACACTACGCTGGCAGACACAGCAAACCTTCTTGCCACAGCTCGCATTGATGTGCCATCCTGGATGAGCTGCACTACCTGAGCCACTTGTGTGGGTTGTAGACTCCGTCTCATGCTACCACTAGAGGGAAAGCACCGCCAGCATTCAAAAGTGACCAAACCATCAGCCAGAAAGCATAGGAACTGAGAAGTGGTCTGTGGTCATCACCTGCAGAACCACTCCTTTATTGGGGATGTCTTGCTACCTGCCTCTGCTTTCCACCTGTTGTCTATTCCATTTGCACAACAGCATGTGAAATGGATTGTCAATCAGTGTTGCTACCTAAATGGACAGTTTGATTTCACAGAAGTGTGATTGACTTGGAGTTACATTGTGTTGTTTCAGTGTTCCCTTTATTTTTTTGAGCAGTGTCGAACAAAAGCCACCAACCTTTGACGGTCAGATTTTGGCACCTGTGTGACCGGTCCTTCATTTCCGCCAGAACACTCTGTAAGTCCTCTAGATTTCCTTCCGAAACTGCCCGGAAGAGATATTTTTTCAGCTTCTTACGATGAGAATTCGGCTGACAATTTTGGGTTGAGTTGGTGCTGTGGAAAAGGGAAAACAAGTTGGGTGCCTTTTTGGGATGCAGATTAAGAAGGGGGGGGAAGCCACATCTCCCCCTGTTTGGGGAAGGCGGGTGGTTTTTTGGCACATGGTGTGCATCAGACTGGCCTACCAAGGCAGGCTGTTGTGCAACCAATAATAAAATTGCTTGGAAGGGTCTCTACAAATGCTATGAGGTGGGAGGGGGGGGGATTCAACCAATCGAACAGCTTGGAAGTTGTGGGAGCATCATCACTTGAGACTTTCAAGAAGAGACTGGACTGCCATTTGTCAGAAATGGTGTAGGGTCTCCCTCTTGGGAAGCGGGTTGGACTAGATGACAAGGTCCCTTCCAACTCTGATTATCTGATATCTGTTATCAGTAAAACAGACACAAACAGAAAAACGTAACATACACAAATAACTGGACCCACATTTCGTATACATGCCTTTCGATCAATTTTTGGAAACCTTGAGGTCAGGCCACACTAGGAGGAGACATAATCAATAATTCTAATCAAGTAAGCAATTAATCTATAGCTGAGTTTCCCTGACCTTGGCAATTCGAACATGGGTGGACTGAAACATACTGGCTGGGGGATTTTGGGAGTGGAATCCCACGCCTCTTAAAGCATCCTGGCTGGAGGATTCTGGGAATGGAAGTCCACCCCTCTTAAAGCAGGCTCGCTGGAGGATTCTGGGAGTGGAAGTCCTCCCCTCTTAAAGCAGGCTGGCTGGAGGATTCTGGGAGTGGAAGTCCACCCCTCTTAAAGCATGCTGGCTGGGGGATTTTGGGAGTGGAAGTCCACCCCTCTTAAAGCATGCTGGCTGTGGGATTGTGGGAGTGGAAGTCCTCCCCTCTTAAAGCATCCTGGCTGGGGAATTCTGGGAGTTGAAGTCCACCCCTCTTAAAGCATCCTGGCTGGGGAATTCTGGGAGCTGAAGTCCACACCTCTTAAAGCATCCTGGCTGGGGAATTCTGGGAGTTGAAGTCCACTCCTCTTAAAGCATCCTATTTGGGGAATTCTGGGAGTTGAAGTCCACCCCTCTTAAAGGATGCTGGCTGGGGGATTCTGGGAGTAATTCCCCCATCATTTTAAAGTATGCTAACTGGGAAATTCTGGGAAATGAAGCCCACTCATCTTCAAGTCACCAAGGCTGACCTATAGGCCCCCCACCTCACAAACCTTCCACTGCCACCCCAACCATTCATGCCTTGCCTTACCAACAACTCTCAGCATTTGGGGTGTATTCCGTCATATCATCCTGGATTGACTGGGGGGAATCCATATCCTCACAGTTGGCGGAAGCACTGCGTGAAAAAGAAATGAAAAAAATATATGCCAAGGTTAAGACGTACGTCTGAACCAATGATCGGATTATTTCTGCCCTCAGTCAATTCTTGGAAGAAGATGACGACTATGCGAATCTGCCGGCAACATCCTGTCTGAATTTCTCCTCCTTGGAACCCCCAAATTAAAATTCCCAAGTTTCCAACAATTGTAGAATCTGTGGTTGTAGAAGAAGCTGGACATGTTCAAGGAGAGGTTGGTCGCACAACCTCATCTGTTCTGGGATACCTTCCCTTGGATTCCTGCACAGAGCAAGGGGGGTTGGACTAGATGACCTCCAGGGTACCCTTCCCATGCTAGGTTCAAAGCTCTTGAGGAAGTGGGGGAGAAGCTTTTCTGCTTAGGGCCACAACTGGATGCACCCTGAACAAACTTAGGTCCTCGTTGCCACAGACAGATAGGGTATATTCCGGTAGTCCGAGACTTACAACCAGCTCAGTTAGTGACTGTTTGAAGTTATAACACCACTGAAAAACTTGTGATCATTTTTCACACTTAGGACCGTTGCATGGCCCTCGACTCGTGCTTGTGACGGTCGCAGTTTTGCTGCGGTCACATGATCCCCTTTTTACAACCTTTGGACAAGCTGAGTCAACGGGGAGGCCAGATTCACTCGACAACCCCGTTAAGTTAATCACTTAACGTCTGCAGTGATTCGCTTAATAACAGTGGCAAGAAAGGTCGTGGAAAATGGGGCAGGATTCCCAACCACTGTTTCGCTTAGCAATGGACATTTGAGGCTCCGTCGTGGTCATATGTCAAGGAGTAGCCGACAGGCTGAATTTCATAACTGTGTTTAATCATAGAATAACAGAGTTAGGAGGGACCTTGGAGGTCATCTAGTCCAACCCCCTGCTCAAGCAGGAGAGTCTATTCCAAATATTAGTGTCATGCCCTGATTCGGAGGGGGAGGCTGAGCAGCTGACAGGGAGTTTGGAGTGTGGCTCCGTTCGCTGTGGAGGAAACTGAGGAAGGGCAAAGTCCAGCTGGGCAGAGCAGGGGGGAGGTAGAGCAAGGCAGAGGGAGTTTGGAGGAAGACCCAGGCCCACCCTCTCTTCATCTTAGGGCACACAGGGAAGAAGGGAGCAACATGAGTTGCGTGGCTTACGGGAGAGGAAAGGGACCTGATTCCCTTCATTAGCTGCAGCATGGGAACTCAGTGTTTAAAATCTGCAATTCCTTCTCCTACCTTGTCAAGTTAATTACTGCAGCAAAGTTTTTGTGGATTTTTAGTAACAGTTTGTATGTACGTTGTTTTTGGACTGAATTTTCGCCACTTAAAGGCTGTTCTTGGGAGAGTTTTTTTTTTTTTCTCCAGCCAAAGGTAACCTGGACATTGGGGGCAAAGTTGGAGGTATTAAGGGGACTCTTATTGTTTATTTAACTATGTTGCCTTTGTGCCACGCCCCTTTGGGTCATCACAATTAGCCTCTACATAGGATTGAATCTTGCACAGGGGGGGGGGCGGGTTATAAATTTTAACAGGGAACAATTGTAAATAAAAAGGACTTTTATCCCATGGTTGTGGCTACATCATTCATCTTTTTTGAACCCTTATCTCTTCCATTCCTTCCCCTCCCCCACCCTGGAAGAGGAGGACGTCTGAATGGAGATGGGACATGTGCTGATTTAATGCTTCTGTGCAGTGTTCATCCCACCTTGCTTTGGGGGATTTGTGTGGGGGAGGGCCTGGGGGGGGTTATCAATCCAATAAAACAGAGGAATCCATCGGTACCCACCATGGGCGGATGTTGGAGTCCATTGGCTTGGAGAAGATGGGGGGAGACGTCCGGCTTGGCGATACGTTGCTCTCAAAGGCTTCGATCTCCAGAAAAAAATGGGAACTGTTGGATGTATTTGGATAAAAAGCTGGATTAGTGGGAGTTATGGAAGAGAAAGAGATCCATCTATCTATCCATCCATCCTTCCATATATTATTCATCTATCCATCCATCCATTTATTCATCTTTTCAGCTTTCCATCCATCTATATCCTTCCTCCATCCATCATCCATCCATCCTTCCATATAAAATTCATCTATCCATCCATTCATTTATCTTTCCATTTACCCATCCATAGATCCATCCATCCGTCCATTTATCCATCCATTTATGCTTCCTCCATCCATTCATCCATCTTTTCATCTACCCATCCATCAATCTATCCATACAACTCTCTATCCATCTTTCCATATATCTTCCATCTATCCACCCATCTTTCCATGTATCATCCATCTATCCATCCATTCATTTATCTTTCCATTTATCCATCCATCCATCTATCCATGGATCCATCCATCCATTTGTCTTTCTATCTATCCATCCATCTATCCATAGAATCATCCATCCATCCTTCCATATATCATCCATCTATCCACCCATTAATTTACCTTTCCATCTATCCATCCATCCATCCTTCCATATATCATCCATCTATCCATCCATTCATCTTTCCATTTATCCATCCATCCCTAGATCCATCCATCCATCTTTCTATCTATCCATCCATCTATCCTTCCTCCATCCATCCATTTTTTTCATCTACCCACCCATCAATCTATCCATAGAACCATCTATCCATCCTTCCATATATCATCCATCTATCCATTTATCCATCCATTCACTTATCTTTCCACTTATCCATCTACCAATCTATCCATAGAAACATCCATCCATGCACCTATTGAAGCTTCATGGACAAGAAAAGTCTATTTGTCACTATAACTTCCTGAAGGCATTAACCTGGAATGACTTTTCCCTCTTTTATCCTCTCTATTATCCCAGGACTATCTCATCATTGGCTCAAGATGTTCTCTTCAAGGACTTTTCATTCTCCATGTATGACTCACAGTGACCTTCCCTCCAATTTTGCTTAACTTTACTACCCATTACACTAGGTTATGGGTGGAGAATGATGGGAAATGTAGTCTAATTGCACCTCGGGGAAGGCAGGATGGAAAGTGGTATAATCCTGACTTTAAAAAAAAAATCCATTCGTCTTCAAAGAAAGCAGGAAGTGGAATGGAGTTCAGGCTGAAAGGGTCAAAAGAGTCAAAATGGAGGCCATAACCATAGGTCACATGTTAAAAAACAAACAATCGTGTGATTGTGGCCGCCATCTCATTTTTTTGTGACCCTGTCTTTACAGAGACCACTGAATTGGATTAAATTACTGTATTTCTGAACCTTGGCCACTTCATGGTTTGTGGACTTCAATTCCCAGAATTCCCCAGCCAGCTTGCTGAGGAATTCTGGGAGTTGAAGTCCACACAATTTAAAGTATCTGAGATTGAGAATCTATAACATTTTCCAATCCAACTTTGTGGCCTCCAATTCCCAGAATTCTCAGCAGGGGGTGTGGCCTTGCTGGCTGGGGAATTCTGGGAGTTGAAGTCCACCCTGTGAAGAAAGACCTCTAGGAACCTAGAATCTTGTGATCTTAGGAAATAAATCCATATTCAAGGAAATCCCCCAAAAAACCAGGAGAAAAAAGAAAAAAAAATATTAAGAACACAGCAACTGAGTAAAGAGAAAGGAAGTCCAGTCATTCTGCAGTGGGTCACACCTACCTGCCTAGGTGAGGTGTGGTGTTTGGGATCTGCCTAGGTTTGATGCGCCAAGAGAGGGTGGAAGGAAAAAGAAGAGAGGCAGGATTGAGCCTGGTTGCAAAGGAAAAACACATCTAAATATCAGACATTTGTCAGCCAGAAGAAGCAACAAGGGGCTTCGACGTGGCAGCAATGGGCAGGGAGTCAAAAAAATCAAAATGGCAGCCACAAAGGGCTACCATTTTGTTTCATCCCAATTGCCACCTGAGCTTCCACCCCATATTTCACTTGAAATCAAACTCTCCAAGCTGAGCTCAATTCCTGGTAACACCACAGACACATTGTATCCTTCAATTTACCTTTTCAAGTTTCTAGTCCAGTTTACAGACCTGGATTGAACCTGGCTGAAAAGCACATTTAAATATCAAATGTTTGTAATCCAGAAGGCACAACAAGTGGATTAAACACAACAGTAGCAAGCAGGTGGTTTTCCAGCTCAGCAGGGAGTCAAAAAGGTCAAAAAAGTCAAACTGGCAGCCATAAAAGGAGGGGCCTTTTAATCCCAATCACCATCTTGATTTTTCTGACTTCCTTCTCTTATTTCACTCAAAATTAAACCACATTCTCCGAGCAGAGATTTATTTCTGGAAATATCATAGACACAATTTCATTCTTCAATTTGTTTTTTCAAGTTTCTAGTCCAGTTTACAGACCTGGATTAAGCAGGAAGCTGCAAAGAACCCCCCATGTCCACTCAGAGTTGCTTTGGATAGCTAGATGAGCAGCATATAAATTTAATAAATAAATAAGTCATTCCCTCCAAAAAATTAATTGGGCCCCCAAAAAGGGTTAATGAATTTGCAAATTACAAAAAACAAAAGCAGAATTACCACTTAACTCTCTTTCACGTGCACAAAGTGTTAAATTTAGCATCAAAATGGATGCAATTACATAAAGGATTAAACTCAGTTCCACCATGTTTCATATTGTCTGAACATGGAAACCTAATTAATCACCATTTTTATTTTTTTTATTTTATTTTGCCTACCAGGTCCTCTGTGCAAAAGAGTTGAAGAGACAGACCAGCCCAGTTGTGACCCTATTATATAGAACTGTCTGGGAGCAGCTGGCAATGCTGAGTGCCCTTCCCCAACCCCCATTGGCTGTAATGAGCAAGCCACACCCTCTGCCAATTCTCTGGCCAATGAGGAACAGCCTATGATGTGTTGAAGTCTTGCTAATGCTCTCTTGGTGCAAGAAAGTGGGAGGGGCCTCCAACCTTAACAATTTAAGACCTGTGGACTTCAACTCCCAGAATTCTTCAGACAACTGGCTGGGGAATTCTGGGAGTTGAAGCCCACAAGTCCTAAAGTTGCCAAGGTTGGAATCCCTTGACTTCTGTTGATTTTTTTAACCTGGTTAGGAAATTCTGTGGTGTCAGATCTACCAATGTTTTGTTTAGTCTCTGTGTTTACATGTGAATGCACTCACAGGGGCCTTATTCTCACATCATGCTGGTTTTGAATTAATCCACGTTATGGTTGTATCCAATGCATTGAATCCATACATTCCCCAAAGAAGCTGAGGTTCACATTTCCAACAAAGCCACAAAAACTGACCAAGGTTAAATCAAGCCAAGGTTAGCAGCCATTCGGTCTTTCCTTGAGCGAGGGGTGCAAACACAGCTTGTATACTTTAGATTAGAGTTGGAAGGGACCCTGTAGGTCATCTAATCCAACCCCCAATCAATCAGCAGACCAGCCCCCACCCCACACTACTACACTATTTCTGACTGATGACAGTCCAATCTCTTCTTGAAAGCTTCCAGTGATGAAGCTCCCACAACTTCCGAAGGAAACTTCTGTTCCATGTCTGAACTCCTCCCAGAGGAGAGTCCCCTGCTTGGGCAGGGGTGTGTGGGTTGGACTAGATGACCTACAAGGTCCCTTCCAACTAATCTGTTAAACTGAGCCCAAATGATGAGGCAGAGAGAGATTATTTGACAGTTCCTGATGCAAGGATCATGATGAACTAGTTACTAGAACAAATGGGAGTCAGGCGATCGTGGTAATTACACAAACCAAGATCAATCCTGTTGGGGCCCTTTCTTAATCTAATCCTACCTCAGTAGGTGGTTCTTTGTAGTAAAGAGGACAGGAGGGAATGGTAAACATTGATTCGAGCCCCTGATTGCAAACTAACATCATATACATACAATATATACAGGCAGTCCTCAACTTACAACAGTTCGCTTAGTGACTGAAGTTACACTTGGCACAGAAAAAAGGGATTTATGACCATTTTTCACACTTATGACCTTGGCAGGGTCATGTGACTGACATTTGGACAACGCCTGACAACTGTCTCACATTTATGATGGTTGCAGTGTCCCAGGGGTCAAGTGATCCCCCTTTTGCGACCTTCTAACAAATCAACAGGGGAAGCCAGATTTGCTTAACGACCATGTTACTTAATTTAACAACAAACACTGACTTGCCTCATCTGAACACTGCTTGCAACTTTCCCAGCCGGCTTCGAATAAGTAAAGTTCATGGAGCAAACCGGATTCCCTTGATGACTGTGATTTGTTTAAAGACTGCAGCAAAAAACAATGCTCACAAACTTGGGCAGGACTCTCATAATGACCTCATCACTTAGCAACAGGACCCAAGGGTGGTCATAAGTCAAGGGATGCTGTTTCATAGTCCATTGTTGTACGGTGTTATGCTGCAAAATGTCTCATACTTTGACCAGACACTCTTGAACAGTGTAATGCAGGGGCCTCCAAACTTGGCAACTTTAAGACTTGTGGACTTCCACTCAAGAATTCTCCAGCCAGCATAGTTGGGGAATTCTGGGAGTGAAAGTCCATCCATCTTAAAGGATGCTGGCTGGGGGATTCTGGGAGTGGAAGTCCACCCCTCTTAAAGGATGCTGGCTGGGGAATTCTGGGAGTGGAAGTCCACCCCTCTTAAAGGATGCTGGCTGGGGAATTCTGGGAATGGAAGTCCACCCATCTTAAAGGATGCTGGCTGGGGAATTCTGGGAATGGAAGTCCACCCATCTTAAAGGATGCTGGCTGGGGAATTCTGGGAGTGAAAGTCCACCCATTTTAAAGCATGCTGGCTGGGGAATTCTGGGAATGGAAGTCCACCCATCTTAAAGGATGCTGGCTGGGGAATTCCGGGAGTGGAAGTCCACTCATTTTAAAGCATGCTGGCTGGGGGATTCTGGGAGTGAAAGTCCACCCATCTTAAAGCATGGCTGGCTGGGGAATTCTGGGAGTGGAAGTCCACCAATTTTAAAGCATGCTGGCTGGGGGATTCTGGGAGTGAAAGTCCACCCCTCTTAAAGCATGCTGGCTGGGGGATTCTGGGAGTGGAAGCCCATTCCTCTTAAAGCATGCTGGCTGGGGAATTCTGTGAGTGGAAGTCCAGCCATGTTAATGCATCCTGGCTGGGGGATTCTGGGAGTGGAAGTCCACCTTCTTAAAGCAGGCTGGCTGGGGAATTCTGGGTGTCGAAGTCCACAAGTCTTAAAGTTGCCAAGTTTGGAGACTTCTGGTATAATGAGTAACTTGATAAATTATATAAGCTAGTAATATTCATGTATATCCAGTTCGTGGCGTAGGAGAATTTCAGAAGTTGAAGAGGGGGTGGAGTCTAGTAGGAGAAACAGAAAATTAGAGGTTGCTATCCAATTTGTTGTATTTGCTAGCAGTAGCTGGTTGAACTTGGTTGACCTTCAAAAGCTCATCAGAGTTGGGCTACTTACTGCTTGATGGATAGTGCACCACCAGGAAATCCAGGCTGGTAAATGAAAAAAAGTTTCTTGCAAATGTCTTCTTCCTTTCCCAAACTTAAAACATGTTTTGCTGACTATTGCATTCCTTATGCATGATCATCTCTTTAGCTTTCTACTCAAGTATTTCTGGTGCCTCAGGAATTTTAACAGGGGTGGACTTCAACTCCTAGAATCCCCAGCCAGCTTCCTTTAAGCAGGGTGGATTTCAACTCCCAGAATTCCCCAGCCAGGCATGCTTTAAGAGGGGTGGATCTCAAATCCCAGAATTTTTCAATCACCTTGAGAGGATATGAATCTCTCTCCATAGGTCAGGAATTTTAGGCTGAGTGGATTTCTACTCCTGGAATTCTCATCTTGCTAGAAAAACATTCCTTTTCTCTACAGCCAGAGAAAGCAACCTTCCGCACTGTTTATTCAGACTGGCTTCTGAACAGACTCAATGTGGACTAGGCACATGAGGATGACAGGCAAGAAGACACTCTCTGTCATGATGATTCACTGCCTCATCACCTTCTGACAACACACACCCAGGTTTCTCCCTCTGATGAAAAATGGACTTACCTGCTTGTAATTATGACGGATTAAGGTGAGTGATCTACTAGAAATGTCTTAGCCACTTTAAGACTTGTAGACTTCAACTCCCAGAATTCTCCAGCCAGCCATGTTAAAGTCCACCCCTCTTAAAGCATGCTGACTGGGGAATTCTGGGAAGTGAAGTCCACCCCTCTTAAAGAATGCTGACTGGGGAATTCTGGGAGTGGAAGTCCTCCCATCTTAATGCATGCTGACTGGGGAATTCTGGGAAGTAAAGTCCACCCTTCTTAAAGCATGCTGACTGGGGAATTCTGGGAAGTGAAGTCCTCCCATCTTAATGCATACTGACTGGGGAATTCTGGGAGTTGAAGTCCACCCCTCTTAAAGCATAGCGGCTGGGGAATGCTGGGAGTTGGAGTCCTCCCATCTTAAAGCATGCTGTCTTGGGGATTCTGGGAGAAGAAGTCCAGCCCTCTTAAAAACATGCTGGTTGAGGAATTTTGGGAGTGGAAGTCCACCGATCTTAAAGCATGCTGGCTGGGGAATTCTGGGAGTTGGCATTGACAAGCCTTAAAGTAGCCAAGGTCGGAGATCCCTGCTCTAAAAACTAAAACTAAAACCACATCCCATCTTGGAATTCCAGAAGAGACCTCAAAGCGGCCACAGCAATTAAACTTTTGCAGCGTTTTTTGTAATTTAAGCAATTGGGTGCTGCTTAGTGAAGGAATGTTGGACGACACACCCAGGTTGGTAAACTGCCCCTGGCGACTGGATTCTTGTGCCAATGCTGGAATCTATCTCCCCGGCAAATACATCTGGCTTCATCGGGCGGGAGGTTAATTAAAAGACATTAAAAACTGATTTAAAAAAAAATCAGAAAGAGAAATAAGGGGTTTGGGAAGAAAGTACCAATCGATGCTACATAACTGTATAGGTGGTCCTTACAACCACAATGGAGCCCAAAATGTCTGTTGTGAAGTGAGACATTGGTTAGGTGAGTTTTGCCCCGTTTTACCATCTTTCTGGCCACTGTCGTTAAGCAAATCACTGCAGTTGATCAGTTAGTCAAGCCATCAGTAAGTTAATCTCCCCATGGATTTTGCTGGTCAGAAGGTCACAAAAGGGGATCATGTGACCCCAGGACGCTGCAACCATCATAAATATGAGTCAGTGGCCAAGTGGCTGAATTTTGATCACGTGATCCTGAGGAAGGCTGTAACGATCATAAGTATGAAAAATAGTCATAAGTCACCATTTACTCCCAAAACCAGAAAAAACAAATTACCCATAACAATAAGGAAGTTTCAATGCAAAAATAAATCACTTTGGTGGAAAAACAAATATGGTCATATTGCCAACTTCAAAAGTCGATACAAACATTTATGCCACCAGATAAAAGCTGAATGCACCAATTATCACATTAAACAAGAGGAAAACCTTCTACGCACCAATTCCACCTGCGCTTTCTACAATTTTGTAAACAACAAACTAAATAAATAAATAAAGTACTCAAGATCCATCCCACCCCTGAAAGGACCTAATGGTAAAGACTGCAATGATGACACTATTAAAGCCTACCACTTTAACACAGTATTTGGCTCAGTATTTGTAATCAGCAATGGATCAAGCCCAGTATTTCCTAGCCAAACCACAGACAACTACAATAATACATATCGATTTTACAGTAGACAATGTTGAAAAAGCACTACGCAATCTAAAACCATTTCTATCTATTGGACCGGATGGAATATGTGCCTACTTCTTTAAAAAGCTATCCACTGCCATAGCTGAACCTCTAAGCATAATCTTTGGAAAATCTTTCAGGACCAGCTCCTTGCCTAACCTATGGTCACAGGCCACAGTCATCCCCATCTTCAAAAAGGGAGAGCCCAACCTAGTTGAAAATTACAGACCAATCTCCTTATGCTGCATCACCTGTAAAGTCATTGAATCAATTATTAACCAATCCATCATCCTCCACTTAGAGACAAACAACCTACCCTCTAATAAACCATTGGGTTTCAGAAAAAAACTATCCTGTAATCTGCAACTCTTACACTGCAAAAACATATGGACTACACAACTCGATCACGGCAAAACAAGACGCAATCTACATAGACTTCTGTAAAGCCTTTGATTCAGTGGTACACGACAAACTACTACTAAAACTAAAATCTTATGGTATCTCTGGACATAACCGGATAGAAGCATTCCTGTCAAACAGACAACAAATGGTCAAAATTGGGAGTGTCCTATCAAATTCTGTACCTGTCAATAGTGGTGTCCCCCAAGGCAGTGTTCTAGGACCAACTCTCTTCATATTCTACATAAATGACCTTGTGATCATATTAAGAACAACTGCGTCCTCTTCGCTGTTGATGTAAAGCTATTCAACACCACAGACAATACTGGTACCCTTCAAAAAGATCTTGACTATGTATCAGAATGGTCAAACAAACTTCAAAACTCAACAAATAAATGCTCTGTCTTACATATTGGTAAAAAAAAAATATCAAAAAATAAAATATAAGCTGAATAGTCAAGATCTTGTTGATGATCCAAATTCTGTCAAGGACCTTGGAGTACTCATCTCTCATGATCTAAGTGCTAGAGCTCACTGTAACTACATAGCCAAAAAGGCATTAAGAGTTATAAACCTAATCTTACGTAGCTTTTTCTCTGGTAATATCACACTACTAACTAGAGCATATAAAACATTTGCTAGAGCAATACTTCATCAGTCTGGAACCCGCATTACATATCTGATATTAATATAGTTGAGAAAGTCCAAAAATATTTCACAAGAAGAGTTCTCCACTCCTCTATTCATAGCAGAATACCTTATGCCACCAGACTTGAAATTCTAGACCTAGAAAACCCAGAATTACGCTGCCTTCGGCCCGATCTAAGTATAGTATATGAAATCATACATTGCAATGTCCTCCTTGTCAATGAATACTTCAGCTTCAACTATAACAATATAAGAGCACGTAATATTTGGT
The DNA here is from genome assembly GCA_033807585.1 of Hydrophis major. NCBI lineage: Eukaryota > Metazoa > Chordata > Lepidosauria > Squamata > Elapidae > Hydrophis > Hydrophis major. Next base: position 430,514,109 of record CM066328.1, read on the forward strand.
GTACCAAACTTGATTGCAGGAAATACGACTTTAGCAACAGAGTGGTCAATGTCTGGAATACTCTACCTGACTCTGTGGTTTCTTCCCCAAACCCCCAAAACTTTAACCTTAGACTGTCTACTATTGACCTCACCCCTTTCCTAAGAGGTCTGTAGGGGGCGTGTATAAGCGCACCAACGTGCCTACCATCCCTGCCCTATTGTTTTTTTTTCTTATATGTATCCATTTCATATATTCATAACCATGCTTATACTTAAGTGTGTTATCTTATAATCACTTGACAAAATAAAATAAATAATAATAAAATATATGGAATTGAAGAGATTGAAAACTCAGGATTCTGGGAATTGGAATGAAACTGATTTATTAAAAAAGGTCTAGCAGAATCCTGATTTTTTTGTCTTGATACGCTATGCCAAGGGTCTTCAAACTTGACAGCTTTTAAGACTTGTGGACTTCAACTCCCAGGATTCCTCTTCCAGTCATGTTAGCTCAGGAATTCTGGGAGTTGAAGTCCACAAGTCTTAAACTTGCCAAGCTTGAAGACCCTTGGTCTAAGCTACCCGAGCCAATTAAATAATTGTGATGCTCCCATGATCCCAAACTCAGGCCATTATGCAAGCTATATAAATGGGTCAGTGGTGGTAATCCAGCCGTATCCTTTCATCAAGATGGTTTGCGGAGTCCTCAGTCTCCCTCTGAGGCAGAGGTCTCCAAATTTGGCAACTTTAATTCTTGGGTACTTCATAGCTGTCTGGAGAATTCTGGGAGCTGAAGTCCACAAGTCTTAAAGTTGGCAGGTTTGGGGGTCCTTGCTCTGAGGTATTGACATCTGCCAACCTGTGCCAAGAAATGGGCCACTTACCTCTTCTTGGTGGGGGTACCTTCTGCTGCCCTCTTGTTGTGGCCGGCCGCCGCCGGAGTCTCCTGAGGATTTGGCTTCTTGGTCCCCATAAGAGGGACCATCTCCTTGATGTCTTTGATCATGGTTCTCTGTGAAAACAAACTCAGTTAGTTACCATTGTCTGCAGGTGTTCCACTCATCAATTGAATCGGATTGGGTTGCATTGAATTGATTAGACCTTTCTTTAATCTGACCTTTATTCCTTTACAGGTCATTCAAGGGGGAGAACGTCCCTAATAGAAGTCCATCTATTTTCCCCAGAATAACAACCCTCTGAAGTGGGCTGGGCTGGGTGAGATTGACAGGTCCCAAATAAATCACTCACCTGGTTTTCATGCCTAAGGTGGGACTAGAACTCCCAGTCTCCTGATGACCGGCCCAAAGCCACCCAGGCATGTTTCCTGCCTAAGGCGGGACTAGAACTCACTGTCTCCTGCTGATTGGCTCAGAATCACTGAACTAGACTACAACTCCCAGTCTCCTGATGATTGGCCCAAAGTCACCCAGTTAGCTTTGTGCCTAAGGTGGGGCTATAATTCACCATTTCCTGGTGATTGGCCCAAAGTCATCCAGGTGGCTTTCATGGCTAAGGTGGGACTAGAACTAAGTGTCTCCTGCTGATTGGCCCAAAGTCACCGAGCCAGCTTCCCTGCCTAAAGCAGGATTAGAACTCACCCTCATCTTGTTTCTAGGCCGTCACTTTAACCATTGCACCAAACTGGCTCTATTTAAAACATCATGCTTAATTTCACTCATATAATTGCATGATCCAGAGGTGTCTGCAGTGCATGGTTGAAAAGTTCAAGATGGCCTCCACAGTGATGTCATCAAAGCTTTAGTTGCACCAACCTGGATGCCATCTTGATTCTTTTTGATCTCTCTCTGTAGCCAGATACCCCGATAATGTGATATAAATCAAAATAAATAAAACTCAACAGGTTACGGAAACGCTGGTGGGTTTTTTTGTGCCAGTCATCACTTATTTCATTTTATGTCCATCTTCTGCCCTTAAATGGCTCGGAGTACTTTGTATTAAAGTTGAATGAATTTAATTGCATTAAAATAAATACCTTTTTGGAGCACTAAAGCAGAGGAATGAATAAAAGCCAGAAGACACATGCAATTCAAAGGGACAAGAATCACCTTTATTTATTTACCTATTTATTTTTTTAACTATGAAACAAAAATTTCATAGCCCCTAATTTCAACCTTGAGCCACAAATATTTTCCTTTATGGGTGAATTAAAATTTGCAAAGCTATGAGCAGGGAAGCTACTCTCATATGTGATGGACCTGCCCAAAAGCAAAAAAATATTGGAGGAAAATAAAAAATCGCTTGGAAGAAATCACAAAAGTTAAAATTGAGTTGAAACCAGAGATATTTTTATTAGGAATCCTAAAACAGAAAATTAGTAAAAAAATTATTATACATAATACTTCATATATTAACAGCAGCAAGGCTCGCTTTTGCTCAAAATTGGAAATGTGAAAATCCCCGAATTCATTCCAAGAAAACCTTGGAATGTACAGAAATGGAGGGCTATCAATGGAACTCAGAAAACAAGAGGAGTCTGAATACTATGAGATTTGGAACTTATGGTATAGTTGGCTGGAAGATAGACAAGAAAGGAATAAAAAGTCAAATAAAAGGATATGATAGAAATTGGTAATTATATGTAAATTTATTTGTGATAAATAATTAGAATGAAATTCTGTATTATATCTAAATAAGTGAACGACCATTTGATACAATGAGAGAGCTGTCAATTAGAGTGAACACTCTATTTGTTCACGTTGTGACAAATGGAATGTTTTGATTTTACTGTATTTATATAAATTTATTTAATAAAGTATTTTTACAAAAATAAATGCAACTTTCAGGCTGTACTTCCTATAAAAATTCAATTACCTCCCAAGTCATTTCAATCACCCCATTTTTCCAAAAAAAATATCCTCAGTTTCCCCTTCCAGAGTTCTTAGGGGTGGGTGTATATAGATCCACTAAGAAAATTACTCATTTAATACAAATTGGATCCCCAGCTGGAAACAGGAATTTGGCTAATCCAGAACATAGAATAATAGAGTTGGAAAGGTCTTGGAGGTCTTGTAGTCTAACATCCTGCCCAGGCAGGAGATCCTAATTCAGACTAATGGTTCAGTCTCAGAGAAATTAAATTAAATTCAGTTCCAGAGAAATTACATGAAATTTCATGCCATTTGTGTATTTTCACAGCAACCTGACCTCAATTCGCACCACCTCACCAGCAAGGCAGAAAGAATGTGTAGTTAATAAGAGTGAGGCATGACTGGATGGTTTTAACTTTACTTTATGAACATTTATATATCATCCTGTCTAATGTATACGTACCACCCAGGTTAGCAACAATTATGTCTAAGAACACAATTAATCCTGTTTTAAAAACAAACAAATTAAGAAGATTATCACAAATAAACAAGACTGTTTAATAAGAACAGGTAGGAATGCCAAATAAAATAAGATGTTTTTTGCAACCTGAACTGAAAGGGCTTCGAATCCCAGAATTACAAAGCCAGCAGGGTAATTCAGATGGGTGGAAGGAAAGGTGAAAGAAAGGAGAGGAGAGGAGAGGAGAGGAAAGGAAAGAGCGAGGAAGGGAAAGGAAAGGGAAGGAAAGGGAAGGGAAGGGAAGAGGGGGGGGGAAGAAGGAAAGGGAAGGAGGAAGGGAAGGAAAGAAAGGAAAGAGGGAGAGAGGAAAGGAAAGAGGAAGGAAAGGAAAGGAAAGAGGGAGGGAAGGGAAAGGACAGGACAGGGAAGGGCAGGGAAGGAAGAGGAGAAGAAATGAGGGGAAGGGGTTTGATTTATTTCATGACCCATTAGTTTCTTTTCTTGGTTGCCCAAGGTCTTCCCAGACATCTCCTCCAACACCAAAGCTCAAAAGCGCCAATGCTGTTCCTCTCCACTTAGCAACCGCTCTGCTTAGCAATGAAAATTCTGGCCCCAACCGTGGTCGGAAATCAAGGACTACCAATACACACAAGAAGGTGCAGATGTATTCTTTTTCTGAGTCCAACTTTCCCTACCTTAGAGGGACACAGGATCTTTGCAAGCAGAGACACATCCCAGCATCTGAATATCTGAGATACTCCTTGGTGCCCCCTGAGCTTGCAGACGTTTCGTGACCCAAACTAGGGAACATCATCAGTGTCAAGTTTTGAGCATGGGCGAGAAAGAATGGAGACAAGCTTCTGAACGGTGAACTTCAGCTCTTTATTTACATTATACTTGCTCAATTGAACAGTAGTAGAACCTGCCTTATATAGGCAACCCTTGTAACGATTAACCAATAACGAGCTAGGAACGTTAGCTCTTGAACCAATAAGACATTTCTGTTAAGGGCCAATCGGATTCCCCAGAACGGGCCAATCCGGTCCAGCCACTTAACAGCCAATTAGAAGTGCAGGGCCAGAACCCTGCACTTGACTCCAAGCTCATACTTTATTAGTTATTATATTGCATACACAACACCCCTTCCCCCTGGCTTCTTAGTTCAGGGCGCAGTTACATAGTCCCTTAAATAGGACGGTTGTTTTTTAAGTCTTTTTGACTTTCGCTGTATTGGTTGGTTGCAGTCCTGCTGAGGCAGATTGCTGTTTGGTAGTGGGGCTGCCTCCGGTTCAGAGTTCACTTCTGCGTCATTGCCCCCATTTTCCGCAATTTCTTGAGGTGCAAACGTTTCTCCCTCCGGCTCTGCAGCCTGGGTTTCTGTTAAGTCGTTGTTCCCTTCGAACGGGTTTCCTAGGGCTTCATCTTCTTCTGTACCTCCCCCCCCCCTCAGTTTGGTCATAGGGGAGCTGCGGACTGGATGCTACAAGGCGCGACCGTAGCTGGTCGATATGCCATTTCCAGAGTTTATTGTCATGGCGTTGCACAAGGTAGGATCTGGGGCCGGTTACACGTACTACCGTCGCTTCCACCCACAACGGGTCGCCTGATAGGTTTTTTGCATAAACCAGGTCTCCTACCTGGAAGGTGCGACAGCGGCCGCTGGATCCTAAAAGTTTCTCTGGTTCATAAGCAGGGTGCAACCGGTCGAGGTGGGAGCGGAGCTTTCGTCCCATTAACAGTTCAGCGGGCGTCTTGTTGGAGACGCTATGTGGGGTGATGTGTTGCAAGAAGAGGATTTGATTGACTTTGTCGTCAATGTTATCATAGTTTACCTTTTGCAAGGTTTTCTTTATAAATTGGACCATGCGTTCTGCTCGGCCATTAGTCGCAGGGTGCACAGGCGAGGTGAGCACATGGCGGATGCCGCGGTTAGCGAGGTACTGCTCGAACGCGAGTGCCATAAATTGTGGGCCGTTATCGGATACCAGGATGTCTGGTAATCCGTGGGTTGAAAAGAGTCTGTTTAAAATCTTGATGACTGCCTCGGAGGTTGTAGTAGTCATGCGATGAATCTCGAGCCAATTTGAGTAGGCATTGACGGTAAGTAGGAAGGTGTGGCCCTTGGTTGGCCCCACGAAGTCCAGGTGAATTCGGGACCAGGGTCCACGTGGTGTCTCCCATTCAGTAGGCATGGCTTTTGGAGGGGCGTTGCTGACTTCTTGGCATTTGGGACAAGCTTTAACCCACTGTTCGATTTGCTTGTCAATGCCCGGCCACCATGCGTAGCTTCGTGCAAGGGCTTTCATTCGCACGATGCCGGGGTGGCCATTGTGCAAGGTTCTCAGCAGTGTTTTTCGGAGCCGTTCTGGGATAATGACTCTATCGCCCCAGATGACACAGCCATTTTGGGAGAAGAGCTCGGTCTGTCGAGACTTGAATGGTGTGAAGTCATCAGACAATTGGTCCAATGACCATCCGCGTTCTACCCAGTCTAGGACTCGTGCTAGGGTGTGGTTGCATTTGGTTTCTCTCGCGATGTCTCAAGCGGTCAGTGGCGGCGAATTGAGCGCCTTGATTTGCAACGAGGTTACCGTTGGTGCCGGATCGTCGAGAGTTTCTGGAAGCGGTGCTCAGCTCAATGCGTCGGCATGGGGAATGGCTTTCCCCGGGCGGTATTGCAGCCTATAGTTATAAGCAGCTAAGAATTCTGACCATCGGGTTATTCTAGGGGATAATATGTAGGGAGTCAGCTTATCTCCGGCTATTATCCCTAGCAGCGGTTTGTGGTCAGTCACAATAGTAAAAGGCCTGCCATACACGTATTCGTGAAATCTTTTCACAGCTGAGACAATTGCAAGGGCCTCTTTATCAATTTGTCCACAGTTTCGCTCAGTTTTTGAAAGAATCTTTGAAAAATATGCAACAGGGGCTTCGTTCCCGTTAGGCAGTACATGGCTCAAAATGGCGCCTACCCTGAAAGGCGATGCATCACAGGTTATAACTAACGGCAAAGTCTCGTTATACTGCATGAGTACAGAGTCAGAAGTGAGCAGTTCTTTTACATTTCTAAAAGCCTGTTCTTCGTGGTAACCCCATAACCAAATTGCCCTTTTATCTAATAATTGGTGTGACGGTTCAGCGACAGTTGCTTTGTGCGGTAAAAACACATTATAGAAGTTGATGAGGCCTAGGAATGCCTGGAGATCGGCCTTGTTTCGTGGCCTGGGAGCGTTTTTGATCGCTTTTAATTTACCTTCGGTAGGGTGAATGCCCTGGCTATCAATTAGGTACCCTAAAAACTCAACACTGTCAGTGCACAATTTACATTTATTTTTCTTAACCTTAAGACCGGCTTCTTGGAATTTTCTTAGGACTAATTTTAACCAGTCCTGTAAGATTTTTTTAGTTGGGGCTGCAATTAATACATCGTCAAAATAAGGGACCACACCTTTAATTCCTTGCAATAACCTTTCCATAAGGCTCTGAAATATCCCCGGGGCTACACTAACTCCGAATTGCAGCTGGGTACATTTAAAGGCACCTCGGTGCATCACAGTAGTTTGGGCCTGTGCCATTTTTTCATCTACTGGCAATTGCTGATGTGCCTGAGCTAAATCCAATTTAGCGAAAACTTTCCCGCCCCCCAGGGAATGGAGGAGGTGCTACACTACCGGAACTGGATACGCGTTTTGCTGGAGGGCGTGGTTCAAGGTGGCCCGGTAGTCCCCACAAATTCGGATTGACCCGTCTGGCTTAATGGGTGTTATAATAGGGGTTTCCCAAGGGGAGTGATCGATGGGCTCCAACACCCCCTGAGCTATCAGTTTGTTGAGTTGCTCGTCGATTTTTGCCTTTAAGGCAAACGGGACTCGACAGGGCTTCAAGCGAATGGGAGCTACCTTGGGATCTAAGCTAAATGAGATCGGGATCCCCTTGTACTCACCTAAGCTGTCCGCGAAGACATCCCTGAACTCAGAGATAAGGTCTTCCTCCCAGTCACAGCCACCGACTCGGTTTACACCGGCCACTTCAATGCCGAGTGGTGCGAACCATTAAGCTAGGCCTATCGCTATTGATGACTGTCAAAGGTAAGTACGCTATGTGCTTCTTGAAGGAGACTCGGACTCAGCAGGACCCGACGACGGGGATTCGATTCCCCTGGTCGTCCTTGAGGATGAGGCGTTGGAACTGGAGATCTTGACGTTGAATTGTGGGGATGAGTTGCTTGAGTGTTCTCCACGACACCATCGAGAGAGACGATCCCAAATCGACCTCCATGTGGCAAGGCTGATTTTCGATGGCTACTGTTACTCGGATTTTCTTAGTGTCCAAGGTTGAGGCGTGACCGATAGTAATAGTATGGTGAGCCTCTTCTCTCTGCAAAGGTCGATTTCTGTAGAATTGGTTTGCAGGACCGTTTCCTGTCGATTGGCGATAGTTGGTGCCTTTTGAGGCCTGGCTGGGTCCTGGCAAGCTGTGGCAGACCCGTCCGATGTGGCCTCGTCTCCCGCACTCATGGCAGAGTGCGTCACGGAACTTGCATTGAGACCTGGCATGGTTAGCTCCACATCCAGTGCAAGGGCGTACAGGCTTCGGGTAGTGGTCTCGGTTGAACCGCAGTCGATGGACCCCTTCTTCGTCGCTATCTGACGATGAAGAGAGGTCCTCGTGGTGTGTCGTCGCGAGCTGTCCCTCTGCACTAGGTGAGATTTCGCTGGCCGGTGGTGGTACCGGAGCGCGGTTTCGGCGTAGTTGTGCAGCTGACTTCTTGGTTGCCTCTGCCGCGGTAGCATCGGCAATGGCGTCAGCAAGGCTGATGTTGCCTTTTGTCATCAGCTTGCTTTGGATGCCTGGAGCATCTAGTCCAAGGACTATGCGATCTCTTAGTGCTTCTTCGAGATCGGTGAATCTGCAGAGGCGTCCCAACTTACGGAGGTCTGCAATGAAGTCAGCCACGCTTTCTCCCTTTCTCTGGTTTCTTTGATAAAACTCGTGGCGTCTCACGAGTGTAGGCACGGTAGGAGCGTAGTGGGCTCGCAGGATAGGTTCGAGGTCGTCCCAATCCATTGCCTTCACTTCTCGGGGTTTGGCTAGTGCTTTAGCCATCTTAAATACAGTTGGACCGCAATGCGTTAGGAACACCGCCCGTTTCTTCCCTGGTGTGGCGTCCTTTAAATTGTTTGTCTCAAGAAACATTTGGAAGCGATCCATGTAGGACTCCCAGTCCTCTTGTGTCGGATCGAACGGAGTGGGTGGTACGATGCCACCGGACATGGTTCCGTTGTTGGCGCCGTCTGTCACGTGCTCGGTATTGCTTCTGGGTTCCGTTGGTTCAGATGTCTCCATATCACACCCTCGTTGCCAGTGTCAAGTTTTGAGCGTGGGCGAGAAAGAATGGAGACAAGCTTCTGAACGGTGAACTTCAGCTCTTTATTTACATAACTTGCTCAATTGAACAGCAGTAAAACCTGCCTTATATAGGCAACCCTTGTAACGATTAACCAATAACGAGCTAGGAACATTAGCTCTTGAACCAATAAGACATTTCTGTTAAGGGCCAATCGGATTCCCCAGAATGGGCCAATCCAGTCCGGCCGCTTAACAGCCAATTAGAAGTGCAGGGCCAGAACCCTGCACTTGACTCCAAGCTCATACTTTATTAGTTATATTGCATACACAACAATCAGGATTAATAATGGCTTACTAGTCCTGATGATGTTACCAGGGGTGGGATTCAAACATCCCAACAGCCAGTTCTCTGCCCTGTTGCTGGGTGGGCCTGACCATGGTGGGCATGGCCAACTGGAAGTTACAGGAGGGCCGTTTTTCACCTTCCCCAGAGTCCGGAGGCTTCTCTCAGGCCTCTGGAAGGGCAAACAACTCCCCCGGCTCTGGAGGCCCTCTGGAAACTGGAAACAGGCTGTTTCTGGACTTCTGGAACTTCCAGAATGGCTGTTTTTTGCCTTCCCCAGCATCCGAAGGCTTCCCTCAGGCCTCTGGAAGAGCAAAAAAAAAATTTCCCCAGGCTCCGGAGGCCCTCTGGAAGCCGGAAACAGGCCCATTTCTGGACTTCTGGAACTTCCGGGAGGGCAGTTTTTCACCTTCCCCAGAATCCAGAGGCTTCCCTCAGGCCTCTGGGAAAGCGAAAATGGACTCCCCCAGGATCTGGAGGCCCTCTGGAAACTGGAAACAGGCTGTTTCTGAACATCTGGAACTTCCAGAATGGCTGTTTTTTGCCTTCTCCAGCATCCGAAGGCTTCCCTCAGGCCTCTGGAAGAGCAAAAAAAAATTTCCCCAGGCTCCGGAGGCCCTCTGGAAGCCGGAAACAGGCCCATTTCTGGACTTCTGGAACTTCCGGGAGGGCAGTTTTTCACCTTCCCCAGAATCCAGAGGCTTCCCTCAGGCCTCTGGGAAAGCCAAAATGGACTCCCCCAGGATCTGGAGGCCCTCTGGAAACTGGAAACAGGCTGTTTCTGGACATCTGGAACTTCCAGAATGGCTGTTTTTTGCCTTCCCCAGCATCCGAAGGCTTCCCTCAGGCCTCTGGAAGAGCAAAAAAAAATTTCCCCAGGCTCCGGAGGCCCTCTGGAAGCCGGAAACAGGCCCATTTCTGGACTTCTGGAACTTCCGGGAGGGCAGTTTTTCACCTTCCCCAGAATCCAGAGGCTTCCCTCAGGCTTCTGGGAAGGTGAAAATGACCTCCCCCAGGCTCCAGAGGTCCTCATTTCTGGACTTCCGATACTTCCATAAGGCCCATTTTTCCCCCTCCCAGAGCCTCGGCATGGACCCTGCACTTACTTGCATCCAAAATGGGCTGCATGGAGACTCCTGGGACAGGAGGGTGGGCAGGCCAGCTGCTGTTCAACTACCGGTTTGGAGAACCAAATGTAAAGTGAACATCCAGTTCTCCTGAACCAGCCTGAACAGGCTGAATCTCACCCCTGGATGTTACCTCATTGGGTCATGAAATATCTGCAACTTGCATTGATGATGTTACTAGTTAAGGGATCGAAGACTAAAACATACAAAGGATGGTTGCAGGAATTGGGTATGTCTAAGAGTCTAAATTAATAAAGAGAAGGACTAGGGGTGACATGATAGCAGTCTTCCAATATTTGAGGGGCTGCCCCAAAGAAGAGGCGGTCAAGCTATTCGCCAAAGCCCCTGAAGGCAGGACAAGAAGAAACAGATGGAAACTAATCCAGGAGAGAAGCAACCTGGAACTAAGGAGAAATTTCCTGATATTTAGAACTGTCAATCAGTGGAACTACTTGCCACCAGAAATTGTGAATGCTCCAACTCTGGAAGTTTTTAAGAAGACAATCACTTGGATGAAATGACAGAGGTTCTTCTTCAGAGCAGGGGCTTAGACTCTATGCTGATTGATTGACTGACTTTTTCCTTCTAATTCTTTCTTCAAACAAGTCTTTGCTTCTATTCCGGAGCACGGAAAGAAGATAGAAAGGTTGTCACCATTTCAGATTTCATTTTCCAAAGCACCTGAAGGCAGGACAAGAAAGAGTGGATGGAAACTAATGAAGGAAAGAAACAACCTGGAATAAAAGGAGAAATTTCCCAACAGTGAGGACAATTAACTAGTGGAACAATTTGCCACCAGAAGTTGTAGGTGCTCCAACACTGGAGGTTTTTTAAGAAGAGACTGGACAGCCATTTGTCTGGAATGATATAGAGTCTCCTGCTTGAGCAGGGGGTTGGACTAGATGACCTCCAAGGTCCCTTCCCACTTTCTTTTTTGGTTTGGTTCTGTTTCCACACCTTAACAATAATCACCTTCCAGAAGGATATGCCTGCCAGGATCACTCCTACCTCCCACATGCATAGTTTGATCCTGAGATCACTTGTGTAGCTTTCTTTAATCCTCTTTCTAGCTTTCTCTCTCTCTCTTGGTGCAAATTTCCCAGAGTTGTGTCACTGTGAGTAAGTTCAAGCCAGGTTCAGCTTCGTTGGGTGGGATGGTTTCCTTAATAAGCCACCCATGGATGGCTTTGCAGGTAAACTGGGCCGTGGGTTTTAGTTCCCATCTTCCCAAGATTTCCAAGACAACCATCCGCCCTGTTGCACTGTATGGCACTGAATGCTGGGCGGCCACAAGAGAGACCAAAAGCTACCTCCATGCCATGGGTGTCAGGGTTCCAATGATCGCCCTAATTAAACCATGATCCTCGAGCCGAACTTCAAAAGAATTCAAAAGATTTATTAGAAGCAACATGTCTGGCAGTAACCTGTATGAAGACAACTCTGAGACAGGTAATTTACTATCATCTATGTCCCTGTTTCCCCCCTACCCCCCCCCCCAGGTGTGTCATAAATCAGATTCTCCAACGAAACACGTTTATGGACTGGGTGTCATCAATCACACTCTTCAATGAAGGATTTTCAAGGGCAGAAGATCCAGTAGCCTAGTCCAGTGTTCGTCAACCAGTGGACTGGGGACCACTGGTGATCTGCGAGAAAAATTTGGTGGTTTGCAGAGAAATGTCACCCTCAAAGCAATTAATCCAGGAACACAAGGCTGCGGCACCTACATGGCCGGCGGGAACACAAGGCTTCCGTCGTTTGCATTGCGAACAACATGAGATAGTGAGGGGAGGGGGGAAAGGGCAGAGGGGGGGGGGAACTTGCCCCACTCACCCCACGCACCTGGCCTGGCAATATCAGGCTGCTTCTTTCCGCTCCTTTCTTCTTCTGCTTTTGGCTGAACGCAAGGAAAACAGCCAAAGTCTTTCTTTCTCTCCCCCAAACTCTGCCAGAAATGAGTCTTTGGGACCCTGCAAGGCCTCCTGCCCCAAGAGCCTTCGCCGGCGTGACAAGTCTCACAAAGACTCATTTCTGGCAGAGTTTGGGGGAGAGAAAGAAAGATTCCTGCGGCTTCTGCTGTTCTCCTTGCATGAAGTCAAAAGTCTCTGTCTCTGTCTCTCGCTCTCTCTTCCCCTGAGAACAGAGCTGGAGACAGTATCCTGCGATCCCAAACAAAGAACGATTGATCGGTAGGAAAATGGGGTGGGGAATTCTCCTGCAGACTTTTTCGGGGATTTTTCCACGGTCTCTGCTGCTTTCTGCAAAGACCCTGGGAGAACGTCAGCAAGCCACTGTCAGTCAAAATTCATATTAGTGATCCGTGAGATTTAATATTATGAGTTTGGTGGTCCCTGAGGTCCAAAGGGTTGGCGACCGCTGACCTAGGCTACAATCTTGAAAAGATAAGCATGGAATGTGCTTCTGGCCTTCACTTGCCTCCCCCCATCCTTCTAATATCACCTTGGAAACAGGCATAGGAATGATTTACAAGTTGACATTGGAAATGCGAAGGCTCCTTTGGAAATGAGCATCTCCCTTCTTGACCCCATCACAAATGACACCATCCAGCAGCATTTCAGTGCGGCACCAATTACGGAGAAGACGAAAGAGCTGGCCGACTCCGCTGGTGTCCAGAGAGCAGCACCTTCCACCATTGCCAAGACTGCCTACCAGGGATAGGCTGCTATCGGTTTTCCCCGGTTTGGACAAAGCGGTAGTGAACTGATAGTTAATTTTATGGCCAGTTCGATGAACTGGAAAATCCCCACCACTGCCCTCCCAGGAGTCCCCACACTCATTTTGGATCCCAGGTAAGTACAGGCCCCAAAGGAGGCTCAGAGAGGGTGAAAAATGGGCCTCCTGGAGGCTTCAGGAGGCCGGAAACAGGCCTATTTCCAGCCTCCAGAGGGCCTCCGGAGCGCAGGGGAGGCCGTTTTCGCCCTCCCGGAGGCTCAAGAAAAGCCTCAGGAGCCCAGGGAGGGTGAAAACTCCCCCCCCCTGTGTTGCAGGAGGCCAGCTAGGCCACACCCACCATAGCCCACCCACAATGGCCACGCCCACCCAGCAATCAGGCAGAGAACCGGTTGCTAAAATTTCTGAAGCCCATCCTGCTGCCTACCAACTAGAAGTCAATGGTCAGCAACCTCACGGGTGTCCAAAACAGAGATGGCGAGACACCATCAACAAAGATATACAAGCCGCAGGCCTGCGCCCCAGAGATTCAGCCAGAGGTGATATTCATCTGGTTCAGACCAGTTCTGGTACCAGTAGTGGAATTTTTTGAGTAGTTCGGAGAACTGGCAGCAGATAGTGAAGCGTACTCTCTGAATCAGTAGGAAAAAAATGTGTAAACCTACTACTAGACGCAGCTGACCATGCAAAGTAGCGTTCAATGATCTGAAAAGCAGACCTTGCACCTGTGGGAATATGTTAGGAGGAGGAAGAGGAAGAGGAAGAAGAAGAGGAGGAGGAGGAGGAGGAGGAAGAGGAGGAGGAGGAGGAGGAAGAGGAGGAGGAGGAGGAGGAAGAGGAGGAAGAAGAAGAAGAAGAGGAGGAGGAGGAGGAAGAGGAGAAGGAAGAAGAGGAGGAGGAGGAGGAGGAAGAGGAAGAGGAAGAAGAAGAAGAGGAGGAAGAGGAGGAGGAGGAGGAGGAGGAAGAGGAGGAGGAGGAGGAGGAGGAGGAAGAAGAGGAGGAGGAGGAGGAAGAGGAGGAAGAAGAAGAAGAAGAGGAGGAGGAAGAAGAGGAGGAGGAGGAAGAAGAAGAGGAAGAAGGAGAAGGAGAAGGAGAAGGAGAAGGAGAAGGAGAAGGAGAAGGAGAAGGAGAAGGAGAAGGAGAAGGAGAAGGAGAAGGAGAATAGTCCCCTAAAGAATAAAGTCCATGGTATCTCAAAGTGTCTGGGTGAATCACATAAATGACGGGAACGACATCTGTCTGTAGTGTTTGTGCCACAGCGAAATGATTCAAATGTAGGTCATTTCTGCCACAATGAGGTCAGTTTGCAGGTGAGCTAAATGTGGATTTCATAGACTTTTGAGAGCCACCTCTCCTCCCCTTCCCTCCCCTTGGTTTATCAAACCAGGTTTTTACTGCGTAAGATAGATAGTCCTCCACTTACAACAATTCATTTAATGACCATTCAAAGTTACAACGTCACTGAGAAAAAAGTAACTTAGGACCAAGTTTTTCACACTTACAACCGTTGCAGCCTCCCTGCAGTCACGCACTCAAAACTTGGAAGCTAGGCAACTGACTCACATTTATGACAGTTGCAGGGTCCCCAGGTCGTGTGATCCCATTTTGCAACCTTCTGACAAAGTCAACGAGAAAGCTAGATTCACTGAACAACCACGTCACTCCCTTAACAACTTCAGTGACTCATTTAACAACCATGGCATGAAAGGCGGTAAAGGGAAGCCAACTTAAATGTCTTGTTTAACAACACAAATTTTGGCCTCCATTCTGGTCATAAGGCGAGGACATCCCATATTTATTAATTTAAGCTTTAAAATCAGATTTATCTCCCCTCAGACATCCACAGGGCGGCTTAAAAATAAGCTGAAAATGAGCCTATCGAAAGCGTCGGCCACACTATAAAATCAACACAGCTCTTTGGTCCCTGTCTGCGGCCAACAAACCAGCAGTGGGCTGCTATCAGTTCACACCGGTTCAGGTGACCTGGATGTTAATTTTACATCTGGTTTGCCGAACTGGTAGTTGCAATGACTGCCTGGACTTGCACTCCCCCCGGCCCTCCCGGGAATCTCCATATGGCCCGTTTTGGATCCCAGGTAAATGCAGGGCCCACACAGAGGCTCAGGGAGGGCGAAAAACAGGCCTTCTGTTTCTGGAAGGCCGGAAACGGGCTGTCAGGGCTCTGGGAGTTACCCACAATTAAATCATGAGTCTCGAGCCAAACTTCCAAAACTTCAAAAGGATTTATTGGGAGTAAACATGCCGGCATTGCCTGGGTATAGCCAACTCTTGAGACACATCATTCATTGTCACCTTTGACCCTGGTTTTCCCTCCACCCCCTGGGTATATCATCATTCATATTCTCTAATGGGACACATCCATAGCCAAGAGTCATCAATCATGCTCTCCAGTTAGAATTTTGTGCGGAAGAAACTTCAGTCACCTGGTTACTATCTTTGAAAAAACATTTATGGAGTGCACTTTTGGTTTCCAAGCTGCCACACTGCTCCCTCCTCCCTTTCTGTTGGCAACTCCAGAAAGAGATATTTTATGAGTTCACACGGGGCCTGTTTCCAACTTCCGGTGGGCCTCTAGAGCCCGGAGGAGGCCGTTTTTACCCTCCCAGAGGCCCGAGGGAGGCCTCCAGACCCTTGGGAGGGCAAAAACAGCTTCCCATGGGCTCTGGAGGCCCACCGGAAGCCGGAAACAGGATGTTACATTAGGCCATGCCCACCATGGCCATACCCACCCAGCAACTGGGCAGCGACTCTGAGACAAATCATGCATTGTCACCCTTGACCCTGGTTTTCCCCCATCCCCTGGGCGTATCATAATTCATATTCTCCAATGGGACACATCCATGGTCAAGAATCATCAGTCATGCTCTCCAGTTAGAATTTTGCAGGGCAGAAATTTCGGTCACCTACCGAAATGAAATTTCGGTCACCTACTGAAAACATTTATGGAATGCACTTTCAGTTTCCAAGCTACCGCATTGCTCCCCCCTCTCTTTCTGTTGGCAACTCTAAAAAGACCATAGAAATATTTTATGACTTGACAAGGGCCATTTTCCGGCCTCCGGAGAGCCTTCGGAGTCTGGGGAGGCCATTTTCGCCCTCCCTGGAGGCTCGAGGAAAGAAGGAAGGAAATGGCCCTCCAAGGCCTAGGGAAGGCGAAAATGCCCCCCCCCCCATTGCGATGCAGGAGGCCAACTAGGCCACGCCGACCATGGACATGCCCCCCCCCAGTAGGCAACTGGTTGCTAAATTTTTTGAAGCCCACCCCTTGCGACAAATGCACTTTTTGGGGGGGGAAAGAACGCCATTAAAAATGAAAAGACACAACCTGTAATGCCCTCGGCTGAGTTGACCTCACAATCCACGGGCGCCCACACAGATCACAAAAGATTCCCTCATGCGTTTTTAAATTGTTTGCCGCCTCCACTTTTTAGGATCTGACACAAGCTTACATGGTGATCCTTTTAGCCTTCCAGTCACCAATTCCCCGACCATGAGCACCAAAGGGTGGGGAGAATGGGAATTGGAGTTGATATAGTTTCAGGCATGGGTGAAATGACTGGAGACAATCTTAGTTGGTGAACTTTCAGCTCTTTATTACATAGTGACTTGAGAGAGTGAACAACAACAACTCTGCCTTATATAGGTAACCTTAATGTGAAATAACCAATAGGGAGCTGTAAGACGCTAGCTCCAGAACCAATAAGAGTCCTTCGTTAAGGGCCAATCGGATTCTCTGAACTCAACCAATCCGATCGAGCCGCTTAACAACCAATCTGAAGTGCAGGGCCAGAACCCTGCACTTTACCCCAAGCTTGCTTTTATTTAAACTATTTACATACATAACAGGAGTCTCACTCCCTGGAAAGTTCCAGGTTGAGGAAATTGAGGTCATGTCTTTCCGAAATCGAATGTCTGTTTCCTTTCTTTCCAAACACCCCTAAATACACACACACACATCTACAGGTAGTCCTCAACTTACAACAGTTCATTTGGTGACCGTTCAAAGGTACGATGGCACAGGGGGAAAAGGGATGTAGGAACATTTTTTTTTACGCTTACAACTTTGGCAGCAGGTCACATGATCAAAATTGGGACGCTTGGCAACTGGCATGTACTTATGACAGTTGCATTGTCCCTTTTGCGATTCCCCCTTTGTGACTTTCTGACAAGCAAAAATGATGGGGAAGCCAGATGCACTTAACGACGGTGTTAGTAAATGAACAACTGCACTCATTTCTTTAACAACAATGGCAAGAAAAGTCATAAAATGAGGCAAAACTCACTTAACAACTGTCTTGCTTAACAACAAAAATTTGGGGCTCAATTGAAATCGTAAGTCAAAGACTACCTATATATTTCTATTATTTCTTGTACATTTCTACTTCTATTATTTCTATTTCTATTATTTCAATATATTTCTATGATTATTATTTCATTTTTATATATTTTTATAATTTCTATTTATTCCAACTTCTATTATTTCTACACATCTCTATTATTTCTATGTTTATTATTTCTATATATCACTCATTTTATTATTTCTATATATTTTTATTACTTCTGCAAATTTCTACTATTATTTCTATATATTTCTATTTCTATTCATTTCCATTTCTAATTTATTATTTCAACATATTTCTTTATTTCTATTTTTTCTATTATTTCAATATACTTGTATTATTTCTATATTTCATTTCTATTATTTTCATAATTTTTATTATTTCTATTTATTTTAACTTCTATATATTTCTATTACTTCTTTTTATCTCTATTATTTCTGTATATTTCTATATATATCTACTATTATTTCCATTTATTTCTCTTATTTCTTTTTATTTCTATTTCTCTTATTTCAATATATCTCTAGTCCTATTTCTGTTTCTAAGCATGGCAACCTGGCAACCTCTCACCACGAAAGCAAAACGCTGAGCTGTTCGCCTTGAATCAGGTACAAGTTGAGAACTATTCGAGCCGTATTCCAACTATAGAGCGAAAATTAAAACAAAAAACAAGACTAAGGAGTAAGCAGATCTCTAACCTCTTTGAATCTCTCCCAAATAAAATCCAGGAAAGAAAAGGGGGGAAAAAAGGAAAAAATTTTTTAAAAAAAGAATTAAAATAAACCCTCATTACAAATTCCAGAAAGGAAAAGGATGAAGGCCCATCCTTACCTTCCTTACTGAGTCTCCATCAGCTGAGAAGGGAATCCGGAAAAACATCAGAATAAATTCCCTCCCTCTGCTACACCTGGATTGATTCCATCCCCAAAAAATAATAATCCCGATTTCTCTGAGGCAAGATTACAGGTCGCCCCTCGAAATAATCCTTAAAATGTGGGAATCTGGCGTTCCTTGGCCGAGTTGGGTGCAGTTTCCCTGGATAAGTACACCTTTGTGATGCTTTCTTTCTACTTCACTTGAGCCACAAAAGGCGGAGAAAGAAACTTGTTGGACCACAAATTTCTGAGGCACCCAGGAAGATGTTTCCGCTGACAATTAGCCATGGAAATGAGGCTGACTCACGGGAGCAATGACTTCGGGATTCCCTGAATTGCATGCTTGCAATAAATAAATAAATAAATAACCATTCATCCTTCTGGTTTCTTTTTTTTGGGGGGGGGGTCGTGTTTCAGACAAATGGTTGTCCAGTCTCTTCTTGAAAACCTCCAAAAAATGTAGAACCTTCCTTTTTTTCACCACTACATTTCATTTTGTTAGATAGCGCCAGGGGTGGGATGCAAATATTTTTACTGTTGGTTCTGTGGGTGTGGCTAGGTGGGCGTGGCTAGGTGGGCGTGGTCATGTGACTGGGTGGCATGGCTTCTTCTTCTGCAGCACCCCCCCTCCACCGTGGTGTTTGGGGTTTTTTTGGCCTCCTGGGCCTCAGGGAAGCCTCTTGACCAAAGCAGTAAGACAGCGAGGGGAATCCCAGCACAGCTGATCATCAGAACAGCTGATCATGGGGAGGAATAAGAAATATAAATTCAGCTGAACCAGTAGCTGGTTTGTTACTACTGGTTTGGCCGAACGGTAGCATTTTTTAAACTACCGGTTCAATTGAACCGGGCCGAACCGGTTGAATACCACCATTGGATAGCGTCCGGCATTCAAGTCTGTCAAGATCCTTCTGTATCTTTGGCTGGGTGTTTCACCCCACATGGGTGCTTTTGTGCACCCATGTGCCTAGTATACACCAACCTGCCCTTTACTACTAATATTAAGCCTGTCTTAGATGTGGGTAGTGCATGTACTTCCTTTCCACGATATAACTAGAGCAGAAGACACATTGTGCAGGAGGAAAACACCAATTAAGTCTGTCTTAGAAAATACCTCAGTTTCACTAGCTAAGAGAATCCTTAGCTTTTACATCCATCTAGTGGCGGTAAAGATTTGGCTGAAAGCAGCTGAGACATCTATCAAATGAATATGTCTCTGAATTTCCATAGAACATTGAAGCCTAGGGCTGGAAGGGACCTTGGAGGTTATCTAGTCCAACCCCCCCTGCTCGAGCTGGAGATTCTATACCATTTCAGAAATAAAAAGTTATCCAATCTCTTTTTAAAAACCCTCCAATGATGGAGCAACCACAATTTCTGGAGGCCCATTGTTCCACTGATTAACTGTCAGGAAATTCCTCCTTAGTTCTAGGTTGGTTCACTCCTCGATTAGAATACAGAATAACAGATTTGGAAGGGACCTTGTAGGTCATCTAGTCCAACCCTCCCTGCCCAAGCGAGAGACCCTACACCGTTTCTGACAGAGGGCAGTCCAGTCTCTTTTTGAAAGCCTCCAGTGATGAAGCTCCCACAACTTCCGAAGGCAACAATTTAACAAGTTTACCATCGTACCTACCATCCCTGTCATATTGTCCCCATTTATTTGTACCTATTTCCTGTATTGTTACTCATGTTTATACTTATTCCTATTACCTTGTAAGCGATTGACAAATCAAATCAAATCAAATCAATAAATAAACTTCTATTGCATTGGTTGATTGTTCTTACTATCAGGAAATTTCTCCTTATTTCCAGGTTGAATCTCTCCTTGATCAGTTTCCATCTATTGTTCCTTGTTTGGCCTTCAGGCGCCTTGGAAAATAGCTGGACCCCCTCCTCCTCTCTCTGGAAACCCCTCAAATACTGCAAGACTGCTATCATGTCTCCCCTGGTCTTTCTCTTCTCTAGACTAGCCAGGCCCAGTTCCTGCAACCGGTCTTCATATGTTTATTCTCCAGTCCCCTAATCATCTTTGTTGCTCTTCTCTGCACTCTTTCTAGAGCCTCAGCATCTTTTTTACATCGTGGTGATCAAAACTGAGAACAGTATTCTAAGTGTAGCCTTACCAAGCCTTTATAAAGTGGTATTAACACTTCCCGTGATCTTGATTCAATCCCTCTGTTAATGCAGCCTAGGATTGTGTTGGCTCTTTTGGCAGCTGCAGGACACGGCTGGCTCATATTTAAATGGTAATCCACCGGTACGCCTAAATCCCTCTCCCAGTTGCTATTGTGAAGATATTGTCTCTTTTCTCTGACTTACACTGTAGGATTTACCGCTCAGTAAAGCCCTAACAAAGTCCGTTCGGGACAAAGGGGCTGAGGACTACAATGTAAGCATACGATGATATTTTTTAGTAAGCGTTTCAATCATTATTACATTGAACATTACAACAATTCACAACTGAAATGATGTTTTTCAGACTGCTTGTTGATGGCTTCATGCACGGGTTCCCAACCTTGACAAAGTGTGTGGGTTTCAATTCCCAGAATTCCCCAGCCAGCCAGGGAATTCTGGGAGTTGAAGTTCACACATCTTAAAGTTTCTCAGGTTGGCAAATGTCCTTCCATGACTTTGAAAAATACTGAAACGAATAACACAAACAGAGAGGTGTGACGAGGCTAAGATGGCGGGAGATAAATAATCGAGGCATTCGATATGGATGAGATCTGATGATCTGATGCTCCCGGAAGAAGAGAACGACGTCTGGCTTACACACACTGCATCACGATGCACCAAAGAAGCACAACTCGCGTCTTCCATCCCAAAGATTACAAGACAGGGCTGCAAGTAAACAAGGAGAAATAAAAGTCTTTATGACAGACTCAGGAAAATTGACTTATGGCCCATCCTTGGAGTTATGACCATTACACACCACCCCTATGATCACATGACCACCATTTGAGGTCTTAGCAACCGGCTCTGAATAATGACGGTTGTGGCGTCTTGAAGTCACCTGATTGTAACTGGCAACCTTCCCAGCTAGTTTCCAACCAATGAAGTCAATTGGGGAAGGTGGATTTGCTTAACGACTCTGTGATTCACTTAATGTCCGTATGATTCACTTAACAACCATGGTAGAAATGGTCGTAAAATCAGGTCCTGTCATGGGATGAGTCACTTAAAAAACGTATCTCTTAGCAACTGAAATCCAAGGCCCAATTGCAGTTGTAAGTGGAGGAGCACCATAATCAGATTTGTGCCGTACAGTCATAGAACAGAAAGTTGAGAAGGGATCTTGGAGATCAACTAGTCCAACCCCTGCCCAGTTAGGAACCCAGTATTACTGCCTCCCTAACTGATGGCTAGCCAATCTGCATTTAAATTTCTTAAGATATTTAAATTTAGCAGCTAAAACAGTGAAGTTGTGCAGTGAGCCTGAACATACAGTTGTGGTTGATTGTTTGGAGAATGCTGGCTCCTGCATGAGGCAATTGTGCTGTGATTGGTTGCTGTGGCTGTGGAGGGGGGGTTTCCCCTTTTCCCCACCTTTTTCTTCTCTGTGCCCTGTTTGCTCTGTGATTTACCTCAGGATGCTCCTGCTCTGTTGATTTACCTCAGGATGCTCCTGCTTTGTTGATTTACCTTAGGATGCTCCTGCTCTGTTGATTTACCTCAGGATGCTCCTGCTTTGTTGATTTACCTCAGGATGCTCCTACTCTGTTGATTTACCTCAGGATGCTCCTGCTTTGTTGATTTACCTTAGGATGCTCCTGCTCTGTTGATTTACCTCAGGATGCTCCTACTCTGTTGGTTTACCTCAGGATGCTCCTGCTCTATTCATTTACCTCAGCGTATTCCTGCTCTGTTGATTTACCTCAGGATGCTCCTGTGGTGTCGATTTACCTCAGGATGCCCCTGTTTGCCTGACTATTTAATTTGCTGTATATATTGATGTAAAATATATTTATTATATAAAACTACAAGTTCATGACAGTGTCTCTGACTCCATTTGGACACCGGCTGCACGATACCCTGACAAAACATCTCCTGCCAAGGATAGCCCTCCATCTTTCAATAATGTCTGTTCCAAAATTTGTCTGGAATGAAATAGGGCGGGGGTGTCCAACCTGGGCACCTTTAAAGACCTGTGGAGTTCAATTCCCAGGGGAGTTGAAGTCCACAAATCTTAAAGTTGCCCAAGTTGGACATCCCTTCTATGAGGTCTACTGAACTGATCAGAGGGTTAGACTAGAAGAACTCCAAGGTCCCTTCCAACCCTAGTATTCTTGTTCTAGTTAAACAAATCTAAAATATCTTTTTCCTCTCTTCTCTCCAACCAATATTAAATCATTACATTAAATCATAAGCTGCCTAGAATCGTTGGATACGAGATGGGTGGAAAATAAATTTCATTTTATTTATTTAAATAAATAAATAATTAAATAAACGATCGACAAAACAAAATAAACACAGGGCTTCAAACAGATTATCAGGGCTGTCTTGACTTTTTTGATCACTCCCTCAGATTGTTTGTGAGAATTTTGTTCTAGTTTAGGGGACCTTCCTCTCCTCAACCTTCAAGGGGATATAAATACAGGCAGTCTTCGACTTACAACAGTTTACTTAGTGACCGTTCGAAGGTGTAACCGCACTATAAAAAGTGACTTACGACCATTTTTCACAACCTTTCCAACATCCCCATGATCATGGGATCAAAATTCAGATGCTTGGCAACTGGTTCATACTTATGACGGTTGCGGTGTCCCTGGGGCGGTCATGTGATCCTCTTTTGTGACCTTCTGACAAGCAAAGTCAATGGGGAATCCAGATTCACTTAACAACCATGTGACTAACTTAACAAATGCAATGATTCACTTAGCAACTGCAGTAAGAAAGATCGTAAAATGGAGCAAGACTCAGATAACTACTGTCTTGCTTAGCAACAGAAATTTTGGGCTCCACTGAGGTCATAAGTCGAGGACTGTCTGTAATAACTCAATCCACAAAAGAGAGACAGGCAGGGAACCAAATATCAAAATTAGACCAACTTGGGCAGGGACTTTTTCCGGATGTCTTGCTCCTCGGTATCAGCATAATCCTCCGAAATCGGTTTGAGGGATCCCTCTCGTTTCCCGTCTCTTCGAATCGGCACCAAGGTCTTCCAATTTTTCCCCGAAACTGACACAATAGTTAAGATTTAATATTAGGTCACTTGCTTGATCCTTTGATCCCAAGCCTGTTCCCTAGCAAGAGTCAGCAAGATTCATCAACCATTGTTTCTTTGGGGTTCTCCAGGAAATTAACCCCAAGGAAAGATCCCAATTTTTGTAGATGTTGGTCAATTCTACAAGGAAAAATCCAATTTTTATAGACGTTGATCAACCCTAAAGGAGAGATCCCAATTTTTGTAAACTTTGGTCAACCCTACAAGGAGAGATCCCAATTTTTGTAGAAGTTGGTCAACTCAACAAGGAGAGATCCCAATTTTTGTAGACATTGGTCAACCCTACATGGAGAGATCGCAATTTTTGTAGACGTTGGACAACCCTACATGGAGATACCGCAATTTTTGTAGACGTTGATCAACCCTAAAGGAGAGATCCCAATTTTTGTAAACTTTGGTCAACCCTACAAGGAGAGATCCCAATTTTTGTAGAAGTTGGTCAACTCAACAAGGAAAGATCCCAATTTTTGTAGACATTGGTCAACCCTACATGGAGAGATCGCAATTTTTGTAGACGTTGGACAACCCTACATGGAGATACCGCAATTTTTGTAGACGTTGGTCAACCCTGAGGACTACCTATATATTTCAGTCCCTACCTGTACTTATGTACTTCAGCCCTCCGCCACCACTCACACCACAATTGTCCCTTTTGGCTGACAGAATAACAATGAGGACTAGTCCCTTTAGCAGTCTCCTCACCTCGGCCGGATTTGAAAGAAAAACTGAGGTTGCGTTTCAGCTCTTCCGTGTTACCTCCGGGGTCTTCGTTGATGATGCTGAGATTGGTATTCCATGTGGACCAATTCACCTCATCCACCCTGCTCAGGTGCGTTCAAAACAGCAAGGGAAACATTACAATTTTAATTTAATTTCACAGAAAGCCAGAAAATATCTCTCAATTCTAAGGCCGCGTGAACAGAATCTTGCAAGTCTGAAAGCACGAAACAGCTGCGATCTCTTTTATAGTCTGAACACTTATGAAAGATCCTTTCTGAATTTCTTTTTCTGTCTCTTATGCATTTGTAGGTTCTGCTGTCTGGGAAGCTGCGAAGACTGTTTAAAAGAGCAAACTGCACATGGCAGAATTTCTGGAAGCAAAGCGCGCATTATCTTTGTCGAGGCTCATCTGGGTTTTGGCGTGCTCCCAAATGTGGGTGCTACGTCATCTTTTGGAAGTCTGCAATTTATCATCCTGGCCTGTCGTGTTAGTTACTTCAGTGCGGTTTGTGTTGTTGTTTTTTATTTCTAATTATCTTTACTTTGGGTTCGAACTGCTTTTCTTCCCTTTGTAGACTGATTTTTGGAAGAGTTTGATCTCCAGCCGAGGAGAACTGGACATTGGGGGCCAAGTTGGAGGCATTAAGGGGAATTTATTCTACTTTGGTGACTTTGTTATTTTTGTGCCACGCCCCGGGTCATCACATAAAGTCAACGGGGAAGTCAGATTCACATAACAACCCTGTTATTCATGTAACAACTGCACTGATTCACATAACAACCATGGCCAGAAAGATTATAACATGGGGCAAAATTCACTTTCTTAATCCATGGAATTTGGGGATCAATTGTGGTCATAAGTCAAGGACTGCCTCTACATAGTGTATGGGAAAGACCTTACGAGACTGGGCAAACAGATACCACCATGAGACTGATTAGATAACAGACAGTACAGCTCTCAGCTGCCCAATGGGCAGAGAAGGAAACCCTCCCTACTTTGCAATAAAGTAGAATTAGCTTTGGGGCCATGATGGCTCATCGTTTAAAAACACTGAGCTTGTCAGCTGAAAATATGATAGTTGAGGTTCGAGACCCAAGTGCTGCATGATGGGGTGAGCTCCCGTTCCTTGCTCCAGCTCCTACCATTTTGTCAGTTCCCAAGCATGCAAATGTGAGTGTCAACTCATAAAATATTTCCATAGTGTTTTTAGAGTTGCCAAGAGAAAGGGAGGGGGCAGCAGGGCGGCAGCTTGGAAATCGAAAATGCATTCCATAAATAGTTTTTCAGAAATCGTAACCAGGTGACTGAAGTTTCTGCTGCGCAGATATCTAACTGAAGAACATGATTGATGACTCTTGGCTATGGATGTGTCTCATTGGAGAATTAGCTTATCGGTCATATTTCCAGTCCAGTCTACCTCGTAAGGCTGAGAACCTTCAATAGGCATGCAAGATGTCCAGGGTTTTAATAGTGCAGTTGTGGCACCAGTTCGAAGGAGGCCCACCTCCCAAAATTAGACCTACAATTCAGTGGTGGTATTCAGCCAGTTCTGACCGGTTCTAGAGAACCAGTAGAGGAAATTTTGGGTAGTTCGGAGAACCAGCAAATATCACCTCTGACTGGCCCCGCCCCCATCTCTTCTCCGCCTCCCGAGTCCCAGATGATTGGCTGGGTCTTCTTTGGTTGCCCTGCACAGGAGAACGGAGCTGGAAAGCAGGTCATCCTTCCCCTGCCATGCCCACCAAGCCATGCCCACCAAGCCACACCATACCCACCAAGCCATGCCCAGAGAACCGGTAGTAAAAAAAAATTTTTTGAATCCCACCACTGCTGCAATTACCGAAAGCACCAGCGATAATCCTCCTTGCCATCCGGGGTGATCCCCACCAAAACACGCTTCCCAGACCGGAAAGAGTTGACGATGCAGTTCCAGTAGCTGTTCTCGATGTTTAAAATGGTGATGGTTCGCTGTATGCAGAAAGAAGAGAGGGGGGAGGAAAGCCAGCCCTACAAGGTAGACCCGATTTGGAAACCAAATTATAACAGGTTTACTGTTATAATTATAAAATTATACAGGCAGGCCTTGACATATAAGCATTCATTTAAAGCTACAATGGCACAGAAAAATGGACTTATGACTGGTCCTTCCACTTATGACCGTGGCAGCATCCCCGCAATCACAGGTTCAAAATTTGGGTGGTTGGCAAGCCAGATGGCTTTCATGCCTAAGGCGGGACTAGAGCTCACTATCCCCTGATGATTGGCCCAAAGTCACCCAATTGCTTTTGTGCTTAAGGTGGGACTAGAACTCACGGTCTCCTGGAGATTGGTCCAAAGTTACCTAGTCAGCTTCATGCCTAAGGCAGGACTAGAACGTTGGGCCAATCACCAGGAGGCTGTGAGTTCTAGTCCTGCCTTAAGCATAAAAACAGCTGGGTGACTTTGGACCAATCACCAGAAATCCCACCTTACACACGAAAGCTGTCCAAGGTGACTCTGGGCCAATCCTTCTCTCTCCTCAGAACCCACCTCTCAGGGTTGTTGTGGGAAAATAGGGGGAAGGTCAAGAATTAGTTACGATTGCTGGCTTGAGTTACTGTATTTATAAAAATAATAAAGACAAACCCTAACTAGATAAATAGATAGATAGATAGATAGATAGATAGATAGATAGATAGATAGACGGATAGATGGATAGATGGATGATAGATAGATAAATAGATAGATGGTAGGTAGATAAGTAGATAGATAGATGATAGATAGGTAGATAGATTGATAGAGAGATAGATAGATAGATAGATAGATAGATAGATAGATAGATAGGTAGATAAATGATAGATAGATAGATAAATAGATAGATAGATAGATGATAGATAGATGATAGATAGATAGATAGATAGACGGATAGACGGATAGATGGATAGACGGATAGATGGATGATAGATAGATAGATGATAGATAGATAAATAGATAGATGGTAGGTAGATAGGTAGATAGATAGATGATAGATAGGTAGATAGATTGATAGATAGATAGATAGATAGATTGATAGATAGATAGATAGATAGATAGATAGATAGATAGATAGATAGATAGATAAATAGATAGATAGATAGATAGATAGATAGATAGATAGATAGATAGATAGATGATAGATAGATAGATAAATAGATAGATGGTAGGTAGGTAGGTAGATAGGTAGATAGGTAGATAGATAGATAGATGATAGATAGATAGATAGATAGATAGATAGATGATAGATAGGTAGGTAGGTAGATGATAGATAGGTAGGTAGATAAATGATAGATAGATAGATAGATAAATAGATAGATAGATAGATGATAGATAGAGCCAGATTGGAATCCTTATTCATCACTACCACATAGCTTGAGAAAGTGGGAGGGGGGTGATTTTAATTGAGTAGCTTTTAGTAGACAAAATAGAATTCTTTTGTTAGTTCAAAGTCAAAGAGTGTGGCCCAGGAACTTACTTTGGGATTGGTTCATGTGATGTGATGACAAGAGAAAAGGAGATGGTTTTAGTTTGGGACATTGTGGGAAGTCTGGGAAACTTTTAGTTTCGAAATAATGTCAGCATTCTAGGGAACCTCCATTCCAATCAGTAACTCCGAGACAAACATAATCTCAAAAGCACCTTTATTAGAACAGCACCTGGCACGTCTGTGGAATTTCTAAACTAAAAGTTTCCCGGACTTCCCACAATGTCCCAAACTACAAACCATCCCCTTTTTTCTCATTGTCACATCCCATCAACCAAGGCCAAAGTACGTTCCTTTTTTTTCCTGCGCCACACTCTTTAAGTGATACTCTTCGACTAACAAAAGAATTCTGTTTTGTCCATTAAGAGCTACTCAATTAAAATCACCCCGCTCCCACTTTCTCAAGCTATGTGGCAGCGATGAATAAGGATTCCAAAGCTGACAGATAGATAGAAAGATATAGAGATAGATATGTAAATACACAAATAAATAATTTCCTCATCCTTTCTGGAATCCCCAGAGTCAGGAAATATGCGCGCGGTTATGTCCAAACCAAGACACAACAACACCCTTAAGCCTTCCTCCTCCTACCTCAAAAACCTTTGTGTGACCCACAACCGTGCTTCCTCCCCCAAATCCTGGAACCGAACCCTGGTGGAGGGAATTGGGGTTGGCGGAGACAACACACCTGCAGCTTCCAGATACTTTTGCTTTCCTGCGCGATCTTGTTGACGGTTTCCCCCATGAGGGCGATCAGCATGTTCAGGAGAAGGATGTACGTAAGGACCACGTAGACGAGCAAGAGGATGATGAAGACGGACTTGAAGCGGTAGTTCTCAGTGAACTCCAGGTCGCCCATCCCAATAGTGAACTTGAAGAGCTCCAGGCAGGTGGTGTAGAGGTTGTTGTAGGATGGGCGGGGCTTCATGGGACACGGGCAGGCCTGCTGCTGCTGAGTGGTCTCCACACGCCCCTCGTTGTCTTCCTCGATAAGGGTCACCACCGCTGTCACGAAGGGGAACGTATCGCGGAGGCGGGAAAGAGGGCGAGAGACGTGTGGGTGAGCATTAGAAGGAGCCTCAGAAATCATCTAGAGTAGCGGTCACCAGCTGGTGGTCCGTGGACCACTGGAGGTCCATGAGAAAATTGTGGGGGTCCACAGAAAAATTATTTGCATTTTTAAAAGGTAAAGGTTCCCCTCACAAATATGTGCTAGTCGTTGTTCTGGCTCTAGGGGGCGGTGCTCATCTCCGTTACAAAGCCAAAGAGCCAGCGCTGTCTGAAGACGTCTCCGTGGTCATGTGGCCAGCATGACTAAATGCCTTCAAAGGCGCACAGAACGCTGTTCCCTTCCCACCAAAGTGGTCCCTATTTTTCTACTTACATTTTTTATGTGCTTTCGAACTGCTAGGTTGGCAGAAGCTGGGACAATGGGAGCTCGCTCCATTATGTGGCGTTAGGGATTCGAACCGCCTGAACTGCCAAGCTTTCTGATCGACAAACTCGGCATTTTAGCCCCTGAGCCGCCATGTCCCTTGCATTTTTTATATTGCACTAAATACTATTTAGCTTTTTAAAAAATTCATATTAGTGGTCCACTGGATTTAAAATTATGAATTATGGGGTCCCTGAGATCTGAAAGGTTGGGGACCCCGGATCTAGACCAACCCCCTGCCTTCGCTTAGTGGCTGAAAGTAATCCTCGACGTACGACCGCCATGGAGCACAAAACCCCTGCTGGTAAGTAAGAGAGCTTTTAAGGGAACTCGGTTCCATTGTATGACCTTTTCTTGCCACCGTTGTTAGGTGAATCACCCTGCAGTTAGTAATTGGCTGTTAAGTGAATCTGGCTTCCCCGTTGACTTTGCAAAGGTCACAAAAGGAGACCCCGGGACACAGTAACGGTCATAAATACGAGTCAGTTGCCAAGCATCTGAATTTTGATCATGTGATTATGGGGATGCTGCAAAAGTCATAACTGTCAACTCGTAAAACATTCCTATGCCTGTTATAGTTGCCATAAACAAGGGGAGGTGGGGAGGAAATCTGAAGGAGCAGGGCGGCAGTTTAAAACCAGATTTATATTCCACCTGTCATGCCCCTGTTGGAATCTGATTCTGAGGGGGAGGTTGAACAGCTGACAGGGAGTGGGAATGTGGCTCCAGTGGCTGTGGAAGAAACTGGGGAAGGGCACAGTCCGGCTGTGCATTCAGAGGAAGACCCAGATCCACCCCCTCTTCATCCTAGGGCACGCAGGGAGAAACGGAGAAGGGAGCAACATGAGTTGCAGGGGTTTATGAGGGAGGAAAGGGCCCTGATCCCCTTCATGGGCTGCAGCTGGGAAGACTGTTTAAAAGGGCAAACTATGCATGGCAAAATTGCTGGAAGAAAAGTGTGAATTATTATGATTTATCAAGTCTTATCTGAGTTCTGGTGTCTTCCCAACTGTGTGTGTTTCGTTATCTTTTGGAAGTCTACAATTCCTTATCCTGCCCTGTCTTGTTAATTGCTGCAGCGTGGTTTGTGTTGGTTTTTATTTATAATTTAAATGTACTTTGGGTTTGGACTGAATTTCTTCCCTTTAAAAACTGTTCTTGGGAGAGTTTTTTTCCAGCCGATAACTGGACATTGGGGGCCAAGTTGGAGGAATTAAAGGGACTTTACCTACTTTTGTGACTTCGTTGCTTTTGTGCCACACCCCTTTGGGTCATCACACTACTATTATCATTAAAAAATTGTAGCTAAGCTACCGGATCTTCTGTCCGGGAAAATCCTTAATTGGAGAATGTGATTGATGACACCCAGCCTGTGAATGTGCTTAATTGGAGAATCTGATTTATGACACTCCCGGGGGGGGGGGAACAGGATCACTAGTGACTGTAAATTATGTATGCCAGAGTTGGCTTTGTACAGGTTAATGCCAGACATGTTGCTCCTAATAAATCTTTTGGTTTCTTTTGAAGTTTGGCTCGAGGCTCATGATTTAATTAGGGCAATCGTGGGGAATCCTGACAGTAACTATGAAAAATGGTTATAAGTCCTTTTTCACATTGCCATTCTAACTTTTGAATAGTCACTAAATGAGTGGTTATAAGTTGAGGACTACGTATATTTAAATTTCCTTGAAGTCTGTTGAGGTAATTCCCCGTTAGGAGAATGAGCGCATACAGGGAGACCTATTTGCGAGTAGTGTTTGAATAATACACATACACAGCACACAGATGCACTGTACAGTAAATGTAGGTTTTTACTTCCAGAAACGTTAAGCAAAGTCCAAACAAGCAATCCAAAATCATTCACAGGTAAATCAGTCAGTTTTTCAATCCAGGGATAATCCAAATATCAAAGTCCAGTGTCAAAAAACAGTTCAGTAACAGACTTACATTAAATCCAGAAATATCAGTCAATTAGGAAAAATGGAGGAACAGCAATACTTTCCAACAGAAGGAAACAGAGACTCTCTTCTGAGACTCAGACTAAACAACCCAGGTTTCTGGCTCCATTTTATGGCCGTTTGAGTAACCACACCCAATTGCAGTTTTTAGCATGCTCTTAAAGAGACAGTATTAAAATGTC
Source organism: Hydrophis major (assembly GCA_033807585.1). Taxonomy (NCBI): domain Eukaryota; kingdom Metazoa; phylum Chordata; class Lepidosauria; order Squamata; family Elapidae; genus Hydrophis; species Hydrophis major. The sequence goes on from CM066328.1 coordinate 430,545,146, forward strand.
TATCCTGGTTTATATATTTCTAACCCAAATACCTGTTCGGTGACTTAGATTCCTAACAAAGTCCTTCAGTCATGTGACAACAAAACAGGCAGGGAATAAATTTAATAAATGATATCAAAATCCACTCCAAGTTATCCTTTTTCCATCATTCCTTCCCTGGGAAAATTGTGGGTAGGGAAATTCCTCCCCGAATTGGAGGAACAAACTGATGCCATAACCCAGTACAGGTAGGTAGACCTCGACTTACAACAGTTCATTATTGAGTGTTCGAAGTTACAACGGCCCTGCAAAAAGAGGTTTCTGACCATTTTTCACACTTACGACCTTTGCAGCATCCCTCTGGTCACGTGATCAAAATTCAGATGCTTGGCAACTGACTCATATTTATGACGGTTGCTGTGTCCCAGGGTAGCATGATCCCCTTTTGTGACCTTCTGACAAGCAAAGTCCATGGGGAAACCAGATTCACTTAACAACCGTGTGACCAACTTAACAATGCCGTAATTCACTTAACAAAGAGACAAGACAAGTCATAAAATGGGGTAAAACCCACTTAAAAAATTCCTCACTTAGCAACATAAAGAATGGACTCAGTTGTGATTGTAAGTTGAGGGCTACCTCTGTTTCTCAATCTTAGCAACTTAAAGATGGCTCAGCTTCAACTCCCAAAATTCCCCAGTCAACTGGTTTTAAGATGGCTGACTTCCACTCCCAGAATTCCTCAGCTCACTCTCTTTAAGATGGCTGACTTCCACTCCCAGAATTCCCTAGCCAGGTGTTTTTAAGATGGCTGACTTCCCCTCCCAGAATTCCCTTGCTAGGTGGTTTTAAGATGACTGACTTCCACTCCCAAAATTCCTCAGGTAACTCTCTTTAAGATGGCTGACTTCTCCTCCCAGATTTCCTCAGCTCACCCTCTTTAAGATGGCTGTCTTCCACTCCCAGAATTCCCTAGCCAGATGGTTTTAAGATGGCTGACTTCCACTCCCAGCATTGCTCAGCTCACCCTCTTTAAGATGGCTGACTTCCACTCCCAGAATTCCCCAGCCATCTGGTTTTAAAATGGGTGAACTTCCACTCCCAGAATCTCCCAGCCAGCATGGAATTCTGGGAGTTGAAGTCCACCCACCTTCAAATTGCCAAAATTAAGGAACACTGCCTTAACCAATACACTGCACAGCCCTTTGTGTGGCTCTCACCTCTTCTTTCTTGCTCTCCCCTCCTCCCAGCTTCAGGCTGACCCTTCCTCACCTGTTGAAAATCCCAGGTGGAAGAGCAGGTAAACCATGATAAAACGGCCCAGGTCTCGTAGCATCATCTGCAAGGAGAAGAGAAAATGGAAGAGCAGAAAAGGGCAGAAGAGCCCTTCTGGGCCCGTTTTGCCCTCCCAATCTGAAGGTGCCCTCCTAATCTAAAGCTCTCTTAATCCCATGCCCCCTTTCTGCCACCTAATCTGAAGATGCCTTCCTAATCTAAAGCCCTCTTAATCCCATGCCCCCTTTCTGCCACCTAATCTGAAGATGCCTTCCTAATCTAAAGCCCTCTTAATCCCATGCCCCCTTTCTGCCACCTAATCTGAAGATGCCCTCCTAATCTAAAGCCCTCTTAATCCCATGCCCCCTTTCTGCCACCTAATCTGAAGATGCCCTCCTAATCTAAAGCTCTCTTAATCCCATGCCCCCTTTCTACCCACCTAATCTGAAGATGCCCTCCTAATCTAAAGCTCTCTTAATCCCATGCCCCCTTTCTACCCACCTAATCTGAAGATGCCTTCCTAATCTAAAGCCCTCTTAATCCCATGCCCCCTTTCTGCCACCTAATCTGAAGATGCCCTCCTAATCTAAAGCCCTCTTAATCCCATGCCCCCTTTCTGCCACCTAATCTGAAGATGCCTTCCTAATCTAAAGCCCTCTTAATCCCATGCCCCCTTTCTGCCACCTAATCTGAAGATGCCCTCCTAATCTAAAGCCCTCTTAATCCCATGCCCCCTTTCTGCCCACCTAATCTGAAGATGCCCTCCTAATCTAAAGCCCTCTTAATCTCATGCCCCCTTTCTGCCCACCTAATCTGAAGATGCCCTCCTAATCTGAAACCCTCTTAATCCCATGCCCCCTTTCTGCCCACCTAATCTGAAGATGCCCTCCTAATCTAAAGCTCTCTTAATCCCATGCTCCCTTTCTGCCACCTAATCTGAAGTTGCCTTCCTAATCTAAAGCTCTCTTAATCCCATGCTCCCTTTCTGCCCACCTAATCTGAAGATGCCCTCCTAATCTGAAACCCTCTTAATCCTATGCTCCCTTTCTGCCCACCTAATCTGAAGATGCCTTCTTAATCCCATGCCCACTTTCTGCCACCTAATCTGAAGATGCCTTCTTAATCCCATGCCCCCTTTCTGCCCACCTAATCTGAAGATGCCCTCCTAATCTAAAGCCCTAATCCCATGCCCCCTTTCTGCCACCTAATCTGAAGATGCCCTCCTAATCTAAAGCCCTCTTAATCCCATGCTCCCTTTCTGCCACCTAATCTGAAGATGCCCTCCTAATCTAAAGCCCTAATCCCATGCCCCCTTTCTGCCACCTAATCTGAAGTTGCCTTCCTAATCTAAAGCCCTCTTAATCCCATGCCCCCTTTCTGCCACCTAATCTGAAGATGCCCTCCTAATCTAAAGCCCTAATCCCATGCCCCCTTTCTGCCACCTAATCTGAAGATGCCCTCCTAATCTAAAGCTCTCTTAATCCCATGCTCCCTTTCTGCCACCTAATCTGAAGATGCCTTCCTAATCTAAAGCCCTCTTAATCCCATGCCCCCTTTCTACCCACCTAATCTGAAGATGCCTTCCTAATCTAAAGCCCTCTTAATCCCATGCCCCCTTTCTGCCACCTAATCTGAAGATGCCCTCCTAATCTAAAGCTCTCTTAATCCCATGCCCCCTTTCTGCCACCTAATCTGAAGATGCCCTCCTAATCTAAAGCCCTCTTAATCCCATGCTCCCTTTCTGCCACCTAATCTGAAGATGCCTTCCTAATCTAAAGCCCTCTTAATCCCATGCCCCCTTTCTGCCACCTAATCTGAAGATGCCCTCCTAATCTAAAGCTCTCTTAATCCCATGCTCCCTTTCTGCCACCTAATCTGAAGATGCCTTCCTAATCTAAAGCCCTCTTAATCCCATGCCCCCTTTCTACCCACCTAATCTGAAGATGCCTTCCTAATCTAAAGCCCTCTTAATCCCATGCCCCCTTTCTGCCACCTAATCTGAAGATGCCCTCCTAATCTAAAGCTCTCTTAATCCCATGCTCCCTTTCTGCCACCTAATCTGAAGATGCCTTCCTAATCTAAAGCCCTCTTAATCCCATGCCCCCTTTCTGCCACCTAATCTGAAGATGCCCTCCTAATCTAAAGCCCTCTTAATCCCATGCTCCCTTTCTGCCACCTAATCTGAAGATGCCCTCCTAATCTAAACCTCTCTTAATCCCATGCCCCCTTTCTGCCCACCTAATCTGAAGATGCCCTCCTAATCTAAAGCTTTCTTAATCCCATGCCCCCTTTCTGCCCACCTAATCTGAAGATGCCCTCCTAATCTAAAACTCTCTTAATCCCATGCTCCCTTTCTGCCCACCTAATCTGAAGATGCCCTCCTAATCTAAAGCTTTCTTAATCCCATGCCCCCTTTCTGCCACCTAATCTGAAGTTGCCTTCCTAATCTAAAACTTTCTTAATCCCATGCCCCCTTTCTGTCACCTAATCTGAAGATGCCTTCCTAATCTAAAGCCTTCTTAATCCCATGCCCCCTTTCTGTCACCTAATCTGAAGATGCCTTCTTAATCCCATGCCCCCTTTCTGCCACCTAATCTGAAGATGCCCTCCTAATCTAAACCTCTCTTAATCCCATGCCCCCTTTCTGCCCACCTAATCTGAAGTTGCCCTCCTAATCTAAAGCCCTCTTAATCCCATGCCCCCTTTCTGCCACCTAATCTGAAGTTGCCCTCCTAATCTAAAGCCCTCTTAATCCCATGCTCCCTTTCTGCCACCTAATCTGAAGATGCCTTCCTAATCTAAAACTCTCTTAATCCCATGCTCCCTTTCTGCCCACCTAATCTGAAGATGCCCTCCTAATCTGAAACCCTCTTAATCCCATGCCCCCTTTCTGAAACCCTCCTAATCCGAAGCAGCCACTCCCGCCCAGCCCTTTCCCCCATTTCAGACCAACCTTCTCCAGCATCACGGAATAGATGCCCATCTGCTGAAAGCCCCGCGTGTAATAGATCAGGTTGGACCAGCCTAGCGCCAGGGCAAAGACCATCAGCACCACATAGACTTCCTGCTTGCTGAAGTAGAGGATGGCCGAGCCCAGCAGGAGGACCGAGTGGAAGAAGCTGGAGGGAGGGAGAAGAAGAGGAGGAGGAGGAGGAGGAGGAGAGGGACAGACGGGCATCTCCTTCAGCTTCAGGCTAATTGGCATGGGGGAGCGGGCAACAGCTGGAAACTCTGCTCCCATCTCTATTGATCTGAGTTTATGGTCTCAGTGGTCATTGATTGCAATTCCCATATTCACTAGGACTGATGATGTGACCTAGTTGGGTCATGAAACGTCTGCAAGGAAACCACCCAGCTCAGAGAGCACCAAGGACCCCTCAGTTCTCCTCCTCCCTCTCCTTTCTCTTCTTCCTCTTTCTCTTCTTTCTCCTCCTCCCTTTCTACTTCTTTATTTCACAAACCCCACTGCCTCCTAGCACTGATGATGTTACCTAGTTACCTGTATGAAGCCAACTCTGGCATACGTAATTTACAGTACCCCGTGACCCTGTCATAAATCAGATTCTCCAATTAAGCATGAAATGTTTGATTGTTGACTGCAATTCCCATATTCCCCAACACTGAGGGTGTGACCTAGTTGGGTCGTGAAACATCTGCTCAGAGAGCACCAAGGACCCCTCAGTTCTCCTCCTCCTCCTCCTCCTCCTCCTCCTCCTCCTCCTCCTCCTCCTCCTTTACAAACAGTGCTACAAGCTCCTTCTACCACTGATGATATCTAGTTGGGTTATGAAATGTCTGCAAGAACTCAACTCAGCACCAAACACCTCACAGTTCTCCTCCTCCTCCTCTCCTCAAACCCCTCTCTCTTCTAGCACTGATGATGTTACCGAGCTGGGTAATGAAACGTTTGCAAGAAAACAACCAAATTCGCATAACACCAAGGATCCTACAATTCTCTTCCTCTTCCTCCTCCTCCTCCTTCCTCCCTTCTGTCATTGAAGATGTTACCTAGCTGGTAAATGAAACACCTGCAAGGAAACCTCCAAGCTCAGAGAGCACCAAGGACCTTACTGTTATCCTCCTCCTCCTCCTCCTCCTCCTCCTCCTCCTCCTCCTCCTCCTCCTCCTCCTCCTCCTCCTCCTCCTCCTCCTCCTCCTCCTCCCTTCTTGGATGAACTTATCCAGCTGGCTCACGAAAACATCTGCAACCAAAACCTCAAAGCTCAGAGAGCACCAAGGTCTCCACAGAGCCCAAAGAAAAAAGCTAGCTACATTAAGAGTTCTCCCCCCCTTCTTCCCCTTCCCCAAAAGCAAAGCACGTCTCTGGAGTTACTTACAAGAGCAACTCGCTGTAAGATTCGGTAAATATGGCTTTCAAAGATGGCCGCCTTTTCTGGAAATACTTGATCTGCAAGGAAAAAAAGAGTCGAGAGGGAAGGAAAGAAAGTGGGAGGAGAAACTTTTCAAAGGTTGTGTGCGAGGGGAGGGGGTCCCTCTTGCTAAATTGGGGAGGGGTTAGCATGCTTGGTTCTCGACCCCATGATTGCTTTTAAGGAGGCAATCAGAGAAGGATCCTCTGTGGTTTCTGGAGTTAACATCTAGACCTTTCTCCCAAAGCACCTCTAGATCCTGGCAGGAATATAAGTAAGTCCTCGACTTATAACCACCCGTTTAGTGACGGTTCAAAGTTACAGTGACACTGAAAAAAGTGACAGGATCATTTTTCACCATTGCAGCATCGCTGTGGTCACGTGTCCAAAATTCATGCCAGGATTCCGGCAATTGCCCTAATTAAATCATGAGCCTCAAAAGAATCTAGATTTATTAGGAGCAATGTGACCAGCATTAACCTGTAATAAGCCAACTCTGGCATACGTAATTTACAGTCCCCCGTGACCCTGTCATAAATCAGATTCTCCAATTAAGCACATTCACAGGCTGGGTGTCATCAATCACATTCTCCAATTAAGGAATTTTCCAGGGAGAAGATCTGGTAGCTTAGTTACAATCTTTTAAAGATAATCATGGAATGTACTTCTGGTTTTAAACTGCTGCCCTGCTCCTTCAGATTATCTTCTCTCCACCCCCATTTCCCTTTTTTATGGCCAGGCATAGGAATGTGTCAGAATTTGACTCAGAGGAGGAAACTGAACAGCTGACAGGGAGTGTGGTTCCATTGGCTGTGGAAGAAACAGGTGAAGGGCAAACTCCGGCTGGGCAGAGCAGGAGAGAGGTAGAACAAGGGAGAGGGAGTTCGAAGGAAGACCCAGGCCCACCCCCTCTTCATTCTAGGGCACGCAGGGAGGAACGGAAAAAGGAGCAAGGTGGGTTGTGTGGCTTACGGGGGGAGGAAAGAGCCCTGATTCCCTTCATTAGCTGCAGCTGAGAACACAGTGTATAAAATAAAGCAAGCTGCACACAGCAGACTGTTGGGAGCAAATGTGGTTTTATCTGGCTTATCTGTGTTCCTGGCGTCTTCCCAACTGTGTGGGTTTTGCTGTGCTTTCAAGTCTAAAATTCCTTCTCCTGCCCTGTCAAGCTAATTATTTCAGTTTGGCTTGTTTGGACTTTGAGTTATAGTTTGTGTGTACCTTGTTTTGGACTTAATTTTCTGCAGTCAAAGGCTGTTCCTGGAAGAGTTTTTTTCTCCAGCCAGAAGGTAACCTGGACATTGGGGGCCAGGTTGGAGATAATAAAGGGACTCTTCTTGCTTATTGGACTGTGTTGCCTTTGTGCCAAGCCCCTTTGGGTCATCACAGAATGCTTTACAAGTTGACAGTTCAGGAGCTTGGTAGCCGGTAGTCGTATTTATGACGGTTGCTGTGTCCCGGGATCATGTGATCCCCTTTCGTGACCGTCTGACATGCCGTTCATGGGGAAGCCAGATACCCTTAACAACCGTGTGACTAACTTAAGAACTGCAGTGGTTCGCTTAACAACGGTGGCAAGAAAGGCTGCAAAGTGGAGCCAAACTTACTTAACAACTGTCTCGCTCAGCAACAGAACTGTTTAGCTCAATTGTAGTTGTAAGTCGAGGACTACATATATTTGCAAGCTTTTTGATCCCCAAAGCATGAATGGATGATTCCCATTAATTCAAACACCATTCTCCCTTTTTTTGCTCCCATGTTTTGGAATGGACAAGGGTGGGGAGGGGTCTCCTGGGGGGGGCTGATCCAAACTCTTACCCCCCGGAAGAAGAAATAGGCGCCTCCCAACACGCTCAGGATTTCCCCGGTGACCCGGAAGTACTCGCCTGTCGTGTGACGAAAGATAAATGGAGGCTGTGAACAGAGAGCAAGCAGAGACGCAGCATGAAAATTCAGGCTCATCAGGACCAGCGAAAGGAAACACCTGTTCTGACCCACGTCCTTTTCCAACAAATCAAACACCATCCAAAAGGAACAGAAACCTTGAATTGCTTTTACAAAATAATTAGCTGTGATAAGCACAAGCCTTGCCAAACTGTGCGAGACTTGCCAAAAGATAACAGACAAGAAATAATTTGCAATACAAGAATCTTCCAATACAAACTCAGGATACTGGAATGTCCACGAGGCTGGAGTTTCAAAACGTCTTTGCTTCCTGCAAAGAACGTCCGATTCACAGCTGGCTTTTATCTTCTTGAAGGAGAGGCCATTACCTTGCAGCCTTACTCCCGAGTTGCCCCTGCTGTTGTAACTGCTCTTTCCTCCGAGCAATCCTGTGCACATGCGCACTTGGCACAGGCTCCTTGGGAACCTCCTCATCGCTGCTGCCAGCCCCCACAATCTCTGAAGGCAGCAGTCCACTCCCTAATGGTCCTGGCCCCTCATCTGAGTCCTCGCTCTCCTCTGCCATCCACACCTGCTGCCAGCTAACCACAACAATACCTGATCACTGAGCTTGAACATAGAACATAGAATAATAGAGCTGGAAGGGACCTTGGAGGTCTTCTAGTCCAGCCCCTGCTCAGGCAGGAGACCCTGTACCACTTCAGACTTATGACCGTTGCAGCATCCCTAAGTTATGTTGATCCAAATTGCAGCCTTCTGACAAGCAAAGTCAATGGGGAAGCCTGCTTCACTTAACAACCGGGTGACTCACTTCACAACAGCAGGGATTCTCTTCACAAACGGCAGCAAGAAAGGCGGTAAAACGGGGTGAGACTCAGTTAACAGCCGTCTCGCTTAGCGATGGAAATGTTGGGTGCGCCATTGTGGTCGTAGGTCGAGGACTACCTGTACGGGAGGGGGAGGGGAGAAAAAAACAACAACCCCGAGGCTTAAGGAGGCGTGGACTCACCATTCCTTCCCTCTTGGTAGGTCGGTAGTAGGCCGCGACGGTGAGGATGAGGATATGCGCGATGTAGATGAAGAAGTTGAAATAGAAGAGGTGCTTCACAAACCGGTCCCACTTATCTTCCAGGAGCTGGTTGAGGGGTTCAACCAGGAGCATTTCGTGGCGATTCTAGGAAGAGAAGACACCCCACCCCCTGAGGATTTATTTTATATTTATTTGCCTGTTTGTTTGCATCCCACTTTTATTCCTTTTAGAAATAACCACCTGTTGTGGTCTGTCGGCAGCCTGCAGAGCCAGACAGTGGGGAGGAACCCCGGGAGGCTGGGGAGGACTCGGATGAGGGTCCTGTATCCGATACAGAGGTGGGGCCAGGGCCATCTGGGACAATGGTGGGATTCAAATATTGTTGCCATCAGTTCGGTGAGCGTAGCTTGGTGTCAGCCTCTATCAAAATCTCCATGTAAATCCATGTAAATCTAATCTCAATCTCAAGCAATCTCAATCAAAATTTAAATCTCGCTCAATGGAAATCAATCGAAAATCTTAATCAGTCTCTATCTCAATCTCAATCTAATCAAATTATGACAGCATAAAAGGAAAAGGAAACTAGGTGAACGTCCTGAATCTGCCCAGGAGGAAGGGGTCAAGCTATTTTCTAAAGCGCCTGTAGGCCAAATAAGGAAGAATGGATGGAAACTAAACAAGGAGAGAGATTCAACCTGGAAATAAGGAGAAACTTTCTGACAGGGAGAACAATCAACCCATGGAACAGAAGTTGCCCTCAGAAGTCGTGGGAGCTTCATCACTTGAGACTTTCAAGAAGAGATTGGACTGCCCTCGGTCAGAAATGGTGTCGGGTCTCCCGCTTGGGCAGGGGATTGGACTAGATGATCTACAAGGTCCCTTCCAATTCTGATTATCTGTTATCTATTATCTGTTTGTTATCTATCTGTTAACCATGAAACCCCCAACCAAGCTTTCCAAACTGGACATTCCCCCAGATGCTGGACCTCCAAATTCCCAGAATTCCATGCCTGGAGAATTCTGGGAGTCACAATCCTAACGGCTTTGGAGCATGCCCAGTGGAGAAAGCTGCCTCCGCTCCAACCCACCGGGGTCTCACTGCTGTAAGCGATGATCTCCAAGACAGAGTTCTTCTCACAGGTGTCGATGCTGGAGAGATCGTAAAGCGAGGAATGGACGGGTCCGTAGGCCCACTCGGTGAATTTGCGAGAGAGGTGACGGCATTCTGGCTCCTTCATCTCCCGCCGAAGGATGTAGGCGAAGACCTGAGGCCGAGAGGAAGAGAGGCGGGATGCTGGATTTTATTTTTTAATTAAATCTGCAGGTTCAAATGGCCAATCATACCTCCTCGCTGGCTTCAGTTGCAAAAGGGGATCGCGTGACCCCCAGCAATGCTGCGACCGTGGTAAACATGAGTCTAAAGCGGCTGAATTTTGATCCCGTGACCACGGGGAATGCCACGAGGGTCTTAAGTGTAAACATCAACCATCGTTCCCTTTTTTTTAGTGCCATGGCAATTTCAATATGGTCGCTAGGTGAATAGAATAGAATAGAATAGAATAGAATAGAATAGAATAGAATAGAATGGAATGGAATGGAATGGAATGGAATGGAATGGAATGGAATGGAAAATAGAATAGAATAGAATAGAATAGAATAGAATAGAATAGAATAGAATAGAATAGAATAGAATAGAATAGAATACGTTTATCGTCATTGCATTCTATAAATACAATGAAATTTGAAAGCTACTCCAGCACAGTGCCCCAAACACCACATCACAATCACACTACGGAGTATTTAAAAATTACAATTACAATAATAATGATGATGATGATGACAGCAACAATAATAATAATAATAATTAAAAACCTAGTCTAAAACCTATCTAAAACATATAGCAAGTTAGATAGTTTCAAAATGCCACTATATACATCGGACTAGATCACAAATGCACTGTTTGATTCAAGACAATTATTGCCTTGGAAAAGAAACTGTTTCTCAGTCTACTAGTCCTCATTTTAAGACACCTGTAACGTCTCCCTGATGGTAACAGTTCAAAATATAAACGACCTGGATGAGAGCGGTCTGTGGAGGTTTTTAGTGCTCTAGAGAGGAGTCTGGTCTTTGCAATCTCTTCCAAAGAAGAAAGAGAGCAACCGATGATTTTTTGTGCTGTGTTTTTAACTCTCTGGAGCATCTTCTCATCCACTGCAGAGCATCCAGCCTACCACACCGTTACACAGTATGCCAAAATGCTCTCGAGGGTAGAACGGTAAAAAGTAACCAGCAACTTCTCACCCAGGCCACCTTTTTTCAGTAGCCTCAGAAAGTGCAGGCGCTGTTGGGCCTTCTTGGCAGTGGCCATAGTGTGGATCAACCAAGTAAGGTGGTCGGAAATATGAGTTCCTAGAAATTTAAAACTATGAACTCTTTCCACACAGTCTCCATTGATATATAGTGGGAGAGGCTCTGCTTTGCATCTTCTGAAATCTATAATCAATTCTTTAGTCTTTTTGATGTTCAGGGCGAGGTTATGACTCTTGCACCACAAGACCAGTCTGAGAACCTCTGACCTACAGAATAGGTCATAAGTCGAGGACTACCTGTATTTTCCCCGTCTTGGCGGCCAGGGTAAGTGGGGTCAGCCCTCTGCGGTTGGCGATTTCCTCCAGCCGGAGGGTGGGGTTGATGCTCGCCCCCAGGATGAGCACATCGTTGTACATCTTGGTGACAAACTTGGTGTTGTCGTCGGTGTCGTCAGCGATCTCCACCAGGGCATGGAGGACGGTGTTGCCGATCGAGTCCTGCGTGGCGATGTTGGCCGGCTGGTAACGATTCTCCAGCAAGAACTTGACGATGTTCAGCTGGTTGGTGCAGGCGGCGAGAGAGAGGGGCAGTTCTCCTGCAGGCCGAAATCCAACCGGGAGGGAGGCATGTGAAGCTATGAATGCCCTCCAGCTCGTTTTAAACAGAATGAACGTCTACAGGCAGTTCATCGACGTACGACCACGACGGAGCCCCAAATTTGACGTTGTTAAGTCAGATGCTGGTTAAGCGAGGTTTCACACACACACACACACACACACGATTTTATGATGTTTCTCACCTCGATTGTTAAGTGAATCGGTGCAGTGGATAACTTAGTAACCCGGACGTTAAGTGAATCCGGCTTCCCTCACGGACTTGGCTTGTCGGAAGGTTGCAAAAGCAGATTGTGTGACCCCAGGACACTGCAACTGGCATAAGTACATACCAGTTGCCAAGCCTCTGCATTTTGATCATGTGGTCATGGGAAATGCTGAAATGGTCGTAAATGTGAAAAGTGGCCATAAGTCACTTTTTTCAGACCGTTTGAAGTTACAACAGCACTGAAAAAAATCCACAGTTTCAAAGTTCAAAGTTTGAAATCCATGCTGGAATCTGGATTTCATTCATTCATTCATTCATTCATTCATTCATTCTAGGTTATAATAGGGCTGAAAAAATCCACAGGTTCAAAGTTTGAAATCCATGCTAGAGCTTGGATTTTATTTATTTGTTTGTTTGTTTTCTGTTTCTTTGTGCATTCATTCATTCATTCATTCAAAGTTAAAACGGCGCTGAAAAAAGTGATTAATGACCGTTTTTCATGCTTATGACCGTTTTTCATGCTTATGACCGCTGAAGCATCTCACATGACCAAAATACAACCACTTGGCAACTGGCATGTACTTATGACAGGGTCATATGATCCCTTTTTGAGACCTCCTGATGAGCAAAGTCCGTGGGGGAAGCCAGATTTGCTTAACAACCATGTGACTGACTTCACAACAGCAGTGGTTCACTTAATGACAGTGGAAAGACAGGTTGTAAAATGGGGCAAAATTAACTTCACAAAGGTTTCTCGCTGAACAACGGAAAACTTTTGGCTCAGTTGTGGTTGCAAGTTCAGCACTACCTGTACAAGGAGGTTAAACAGGTGACAGCTGCTAGTTACAACCATTTTGATGGCTTAAAATGATAATTGGGAGGGGTAACCATAGAATATAGGGCTGAAAGGGACCTCAGAGGTCTTCTAGTCCAGCCCAACTGCTCCCAACTGCATCAGTTCAGGCCAGAGGTGGTAGTCAGCAGGTTCTGACCAGTTCTGGAGAACCGGTAGCAGAAATTTTGAGTAGTTCGTAGAACCAGCAAATGCCACCTCTGACTGGCCCCGCCAACCCCATCTCTTCTCTGCCTCCCATCAAGTCCCAGCTGATCGGCTGGGACTTCTTTGGTTGCCCTGCCCAGGAGAATGGAGCTGGAAATCAGGTTAGTGGGGTAGGGAGGGAAGGGGGATTTTGTAGTAACCTTCCCCTGCCACGCCCACCAAGCCATGCCCACCAAGCCATGCCACGCCCACCAAGCCACGCCCACAGAACCAGTAGTAAAAAAATTTGAATCCCACCACTGGTTCAGGCTGATTGAGAATAGTGGCATCAATCCTAGCCTCTTAAAAGGCAAATTAAGATTTTTTTGGGGGGGACAAGCATCCGAAAGTTGGCTTCCGATTTTACCGAAATAAAATCCTGCCTTCCCCTTGATCTTCTGGAAAAATTCCCCATGGGCTGTCGCGTGGACGTTCGCGCCGTTCTTGACCAAGAGGTTGACCAGGTACATGTTGCGCCTCTCGATGGCGATGTGGAGAGCAGTCTGACCTGCAAAGACACATCCCGTTAGATCAGGATTTGTTAACATTGCTAGCTTGAAAATGGGTGGACTTCAAGTCCCAGAGTTCCTCAGCCAAAATGGGTGGACTTCAACTCCCAGAATTCCTCAGCCAGTATGGCTGGACTTCAAGTCCCAGAATTCCGCTGGCTGGGGCTCTCCTCTCTCAACATTTGGAGATCTAGTTCAGTAGTTTTTAATCTCGGTGGCTTTAAGATTGTGTAGACTTCAGCTCCCAGAATTCTCCAGCCAGGATGGCTGCCTGGGGAATTCTGGGAACTGAAGTCCACACGTCTTAAAACCGCCAAGATTGAAAACCAGTGGTCTCGGTCAGGGGTCTCCAAGCTTGGCTGCTTTAAGACTTGTGGACTGAACGGAGCTAGCAGAATGTTTTAATGGCTGGATGCCCTTACCTGTCGCCAGTATGGAGTTTTGTTCAGCAGATATATTCTCAGTGTGCCCAGAGAGAGAAAGCTGGCTAAGGAATTCTGGGAGTTAAAGTCCACAAGTCTTAAAGTGGCCAAGGTTGGAGACTCCTGGTCTAGATGGCCTCTGAGGTCCCTACTAACTCATTCAGTCTGTCACCTCCAAGCCTAGGTTTCCACCCTACCTGAGGTTTGAAGGGGAAGGTGTCCAGAAAGGCAGATTGTTAACACGCATTTTGGGGCCCCAGAAGGAAAGAGGGTTTCAGCATGAAGAGACATCATGGAAAGGAGAACATATGGTGATTCAGGCTTGACGTGTGGCCTTGGAAAACTTGCTTCCTGGTTTCAAAACATGGCTGAAATGTGTCAAGTACAAAGGCTGGGTCAGTTGGTCAAGGCTGCTGCAGGAGTAGATTCCAGGTAGTCCTTGACTTACGACCAATCACTTAACAGAGTTTGTGACAGGTCTAGCTGGGGGTATTTATGACCCAGATTCAAAGTTTCAATGGCCGGACCTTGGTTTGCAGCAGCCCATGGTCATGTGATTACAGTTGATTAGTTTTGTCCAAAATGAGCACTTACTTCTGGTTTAAATCGGACCCAAACCAACAGTTTGGCTTAACAACAGCAACAAAAATCAGCCAGGTGATGATCCGAGTTATGACCATTACGATGAGTTATGACCGTAATTATGGGTATCGTTTGAAGGCTATCTCTGAGTAGTGCAATGGCCTAGTGGTGGAGCTGTCACCTCACAATCAGGAGTCTGTGACCTCGACCCTAGGTAGAGGCAGATATTTCTCCCTCTGGGCACACTGAAAATCTATCTATTGCACAAAACTCCACACTGGTGATAGGGAAGGGCATCCGGCCATTAAAACACTCTGCTAGCTCTGTTCAGTTGCCTAGACTCCACCCCACAAGGGATTATGGGGTTGTTAAATGAAGATGATTGGAAGGCTGTCTCTGCTGCACTGATCTAGGGGTTGGACTTGATGACCTCTGAGGTCCCTGTCTACTCTTCCACATCTCCCCAAAACCCTAAGGAGGGATGGCTCTCCTCGGTTCCGCCTTTACCCTTGTAATAGCTGTCTGTGTATCCGGCGTTCACAAACTCCGGCAGGTTCCCCGTCTTCGCCGCAATATCCAGCAGGAAAGGAATGGTGTCGTTGCGGCCGTTGTGAAGGTTGAGCATGGCCTTCAGCAGGCAGGTCTTGCCGGTGTCAGGCTCTGCACATTGACATGGAATTGGAGTGACAGGGACGAAAGTACAGATATAGACTGGGTGAAACCAGGCTCAATAGCAGGAACTGGGAGAGGGATCTTGGAGTCTTAGTGGACAACCAGGTAAATATGAGCCAGTCATTTGCAGCAGCAGCCAAAAAAGTTAATGCAATCCTAAATTGTATTAACAGAGGGATACAATCGAGATCAAGGTAGGTGCTAATACCACTCTATAAAGCAGGAGTGGGATTCTCCCAGTTTGCACCTATTCGCTAGAACCGGTTGTTAACATTCTAAGCAGTTCGGAGAACCAGATGTTAGAAGAAATTACAGGGCTAATCCTGTAAGGAAGGCAGGAAGGAAACATTCTGGTGTTGCTTACAGAAACTGCTTCTCCGTTAACCCTTATTACATTCATGGCAGCACTAGACTTCCTGTCTCTGGAACTTCTCTGGAGTTTTTTTTCCCCCCTCCTTTGCTGGTCCTTTGCTTGTGTTGAGTGATCATTGAAAAAAGTGACTTATGACCATTTTTCACACTTACGACTGTTCCAGCATCCCCACAGTCATGAGAAGCCAGGCGAGGAGATGCATGCCTCCATGTGAGTGATACTGAGTTGGCCATGCCCAGCCAGTCACATGACCACCAATCCCCTCCCACCACCTAAGCCACGCCCAGAGAACCGGTTGTTAAAAAAATTTGAATCCCATCTATGCTATAAAGCCTTAGTAAGGTCACACTTAGAGTATTGCATCCAGTTTTGGTCACCACATTATAAAAAAGATGTTGAGACTCTAGAAAAAGTGCAGAGAAGAGCAACCAGGATGTTGAGGAGACTGGACATTAAAACATACGAAGAACAGATGCAGGAACTGGGTCTGGCTGGTCTATGGAAGAGAAGGACCAGGGGAAACAGGAGAGCATCTTCCAATATTTGAGGGGCTGCCACAGGGTGGAGGAAGGGGGTCAGGCTATTCTCCAAAGCACCCGAAGGCCAGACAAGGACTAATGGATGGAAACTGATCAAGGAGTGAGATTCAACCTGGAAATAAGGAGAAACTTTCTGACAGGGAGAACAATCAACCCATGGAACAGAGGTTGCCCTCGGAAGTTGTGGGAGCGCCATCACTTGAGACCTTCAAGAAGAGAGTGGACTGCCATTGGTCAGAAATGGTGTAGGGTCTCCCACTTGGGTGTGGGGTTGGACTAGATGACCTATAAGGTCCCTTCCAACTCTGATGATCTGTTATATGTTATCTGAGTCAAGATGCTGGCACCCGACGAGACAACACAAGTTCCACCAAGCCCAAATATGTTTGTTTGTTTTTCAACTGAGGACGTTTCGCTTCTCATCCAAGAAATTTCTTTAGACTCCTTTCAGGCTCCTGGTCATTTGCATCCTTTTAGAGGGCCGTTGAGGCCACCTGGAGGTTTCTTTGTATCCTCAGGGTCACCTGAGTGGTGCAAATGGTTCCTGTAATCTGCAATATTCCTCTGCAAATCCATTCCTGCTCCCACACCATTCCAAGGGGGTTTATCCCAAATTGCATAGCTAAAAGTCTGAGAGATTCTCAGGGACGCAGATCGTTGAAGCACCTGGAGAATGGATTTCCAGAGGAAAAATTGCAGACTACAGGAAGCATTTGCACCACTCAGGTGGCCCTGAGGACACAGATAAACCTCCAAGTGGCCTCAACGACCCACTTAAAGGATGCAAATGACCAGCTGTCTGCAAGGAGTATAAACCCTTCCATTTCCCATCATCCAGTCGGAGCTGGAGAAGCTCTTTGGATGAGAAGTGAAATGTCTTGAAATGAAAAAAACAAGAAAGTCCAATTGCCTCCTGATAAAAGCATCTTTGACCTGGATGACCTGCCACAGAGAGGAGGAAGGGGGTCAAGCTATTTTCCGAGGCACCCAAAGGCCAGACAAGGAATAATAGATGGACACTGATCCAGGAGAGATTCGACCTGGAAATAAGGAGAAACTTTCTGACAGGGAGAACAATCAACCCACAGAACAGAAGTTGCCTTCAGAAGTTGTGGAAGCTTCATCCCTGGAGGTTTTTAGGAAGAGCCTGAGCTGCCATCTGTCAGAAATGGTATAGGGTCTCCTGCTGGGGCAGGAGGGTTGGATTAGATGACCTCCAAGGTCCCTTCCAACTCTTTTATCCCGTTATTCTGATATGGTTCTCTCTCTCACCTTTAAACTCTGCATCAGTCAGGTTTTTTAGCGAGTTTAGCAGGTAGATCAGCAAATCATCCAGCTGGCTGGGATCTCCTTGTGCGACGGCATCAAAGAGACTCCTTCGATCGTATATCTTGAAAGCTTTCCTGGCACAGACTCCAATGGAGGCGGTAGACAGTAGCCTGCCGAAGTGATGAAGAGGGGGTGAGATTTGCTGAAGTGTTGTTGTTTTTCGGTGAGACCGGTCTATCAGGGCAACCTGGTCTACCCAATTATGGGAGAGAGCATACTTGTTCCGCTTTCCAGCATACTGTTTCCACAACGAACTCTTTTTTGTGTTGAATTTATGTTTACCGACAAAGAAATTAAGGGTACAGATCTATAGTATAGATCCGTGATGGTGAACTTATGACACACATGCCACAGGTGGCATGCAGAGCCATTTGTGCCAGCACGCGAGCTGCAGGCAAACTTACCTCACTGCATGCACGGGCCTTACAGCTGATTTTCGGCCAGTTTGAGGCCTTTTTTGGCCTCCCAGACGCTTGAGGGAGACTTCTTCATGCTTCTGCAGGCTTTGCAGTCCAAAAACTAAGCCCGTTTCATCACTTCCTGTTTTTTCGAAAATACTGGAAGTGACAAAACAGGCCTATTTTTCAGCCTGCAAAGCCTGCAGAAGCCTTCCTCAACCTTTTTCGGGAAGCCAAAAAAGGCCTCAAACCAGCCGAAAATCAAATGTGAGGCGTGGTGCAGGTAAGGGGGCAGTGGGGGTCAGTGGGTGGGGATTGTGCACACATGCATAGAGGGTATAGATCTATTCTCAACAAATAAATGCTCTGTCTTACATATTGGCAGAAAAAAATCAGAAAATAAAATACAAGCTAAATAGTCAAGACCTTATTGAGGATCCAAACTCTGTCAAGGACCTTGGAGTACTCATCTCAAATGATCTAAGTGCTAGAGCCCACTGTAACTATATAGCCAAAAAGGCATTAAGAGTGGGAGAAGGCGGAGCCATGTCGCTGTGATACAGCTGCAATCTCGGGGCTCCGAGATCGCAGCTGATATCTTCGCCCCTGGTCAGTCCCAATGGACCTAAACCGTCCCGTAGAGACAGTGATTGTAAGGGGCGCGTTCTGTTGATCCCAGGGACATCGCAAATCCCTGGTGGATCCAGGAGAAGCCCCTTTACCATCGGCGGAGAGGCAGCCACTAAGCTGCTGAAGCTGGGACAGCTCTGGAAGGAAGAGACAGAAAGAGAAAGTGTATCGGCTGGTGAGGACTTTTTTTTTGAATATTTGGGACTTAAGGACACTCTAGATGAGAAGAAATCTGTAAGATTCTTGACAAAACTTGACAAAATTGACTTAAAGAGAAATGTCAAAGTGAGGCTTGGCTTTTACTTTTATTTTATTTTTTCTTTATTGAACTTCTATTGCGATCTAGTAATTGTAACTAGACTGGTTTTTTCTCTTATATTTATCTACTCTTTTTTCTCCTTTTTGACTGTTTATATTTTTAGAACAGAGGCTCCCTTTAGTAATTATATATATATATATATATATGTTTTCTTAAGTTTTTGCGGGTACTTACATGTCTGGCATTCAGCTTTGTTCGGGTATTTTCCCACGTCATAGTAGTGGTGCTATATATATATATATATATAGTCTGAGGTTCTCGCGGGTATTTGTATGTGGATCTTTGGTTATTCGGGTTCTCTCCCGCGTAAGATTGGAAGTATCTAGGCAACGTTTCGATGAAGTCTCATTCATCATCTTCAGGCTTGGTCTTCAGAAGAAAAAACCATTCTGACACAGCAATAGGCTGCCCCAAATTTAAATCTGAAACCACTGTAAAAGTCTAACTCACAGACGAACACTATACAGAAGCCTGATGATGGCAGATGAGATTCTGCTGAAACGTTCAACTTTAAAAGCACCACTACTATGACATGGGAAAATACCCGCACAAAGCTGAATGCCATACATGCAAGTACCCGCGAAAACTTAAGAAAACATATATATATATATATATATATATATATGCGAAATACCACTCACGCATCATCATCTACAAACTTGAAATTTGGCATGTATTTCCTATATTATTATTAAAAGGCTCTGATGTGAAGGAGTTCTACTTCCCCTCCCTACCTGAAAAGAAATTTCTTCCAAACATAAAACCCAAGCAGAGGGGTTTCAGTTTCAGTTTCAATTTCAGAGCACCAGGCAGCTTTAGTACAGAACAGTTGAGCTAAGCCACGCCTAGGCTCCTTGCTGTCTCCTTCTTGCTCACACAGCAAATACTGCTTCAGTTTCCAAACAGTCCTTCACTCTCTCACACACTGACAGGACGCTAGCCAGATGAATACCGACGGATGCTGGTAGGCAGAGGCAGAATTTCCCCTTCTTATTTTCCTCCCCCAAAACTAAGGCCCACCACATAGCTTCATAGCAAAGCACGGGTCTGTTACATATACTGCCCTCCTCTGAGCAGTTTTACACCAGCCGCTTACTTGGGACAGTGGTTCTCACAGCGTCCTCGTTCCAACCTGAAGCTGAACTTGATGATGGGGTTGGAGTCCAGCTGCTCCATGTGGTACAAGGAATCCATGGGAGCTGTGTCCTTGTCGCCGTCGCCAATCCCGAATCGAGCCCGCCTGGCAAAGATACCATGCTTGGTCCCCCTGCAGTTGCTGTTGGGAGTACCGGCTGCAGAGTCTTCTCCATCCGTGTGATCATCCGTGGTTTCGGATTCTTCCAGATCCGAGCTACCGAGTTTCCTCATCTTGCCCAGGATGCCTGTCATGGCTGGCTACAGAGGAGGATCGATGCCACCTGGAAGCTGCAAAAGAGGAATCCTCGTTTACAAATGTGGGGTCCTTGGTGCTCCCCGGTTACATTCTTGAAGACGTTTCACGACCCAGCTAGGCAACCTCATTGATTGCTAGAAAAGAGTGGGGATTCTGGAAAAAGAGCAAAGGGAGGAGGAGGAGGAGGAGGAGGAGTATGGGGTCCCTAGAGCTCTCTGACTGGTTGTTTTTTTGCAGGTGTTTCGTGACCCAACTAGCTAACATAATCAGAGTTAGTAGATAGTGGGTTTGTGGAGTGGAGGAGAAGAAAGGGGAGAGGAGAAGGAGGGAAGGAGGAGGAGAAGTGTGGACTCCTTGGTGCTCTCTGAGCTTGGTTGTGTTTTGCAGACATTTCATTACCAAACTAGATAACACCATCAGTGCCAGAAGGGAGTCGAGTTGGAGGAGGAGGACACCCAGGCAGTGCTGGACATGTTAACTCCCAATCAATCCTTTTGACATTTTGGAAGTGTGGCTCAAGACTCATGATTTAATTGAAATAACTGCCAGAATCCTGACAGTAACATCATCAGAGTTAGGAAAGAGTGAGGTTTGTGGAGTGGAGAAGAAGAAGGAGAAGAGGAGAGGAAGGGTGGGAGGAGGAGGTGGTGGAGGAGGAGGATTGGGTCCTTAATGCTCTCCAACCAGGTAAAATGAACAGTGCTTTTGGCACTAGTGAAACAATTTCTGCTTTGGATTGTTTTTCGTTTGGCCGTTTCTTATCAGTGACCATTCCACCTTCTGCAGAATTCTGTATGTTAGGGATAACATTGTATACCCTAACTGGTTTAGGTAAATAATAATATGTTATCATGGTTTATAAGTTAAAGTATCTGCAACTTTAACTATGGGAAAGTAATTAAGGGAGTGGTTGTGAAAGCACTTTAAAAGAAGCAAGGCTGCAGCTTGCTCTCTCTCTGGCTTTGATGATCCCTGATTACTGCTTGGAATCAAGACTGCATTGCTCGAACGGGAGAGAAACAAAGGACTGATTTGTAAGTGAACTGACATAGGATATTCTGCACGGACTTTGCTAAC
The DNA here is from genome assembly GCA_033807585.1 of Hydrophis major. Classification (NCBI taxonomy): domain Eukaryota; kingdom Metazoa; phylum Chordata; class Lepidosauria; order Squamata; family Elapidae; genus Hydrophis; species Hydrophis major. The sequence continues at coordinate 430,566,119 of CM066328.1, forward strand.
TGAATATCCCTGAATGGACTGACTAAATGATACATGACTATTGGACTGTTATTTTGACTATGCTATGAACTCATAATGGAATAAACTATATTTTTGATAGCACAAGCGTATCTGTTATTTTTACTGTATGTTAATAAACATACAAGCTTACCTCACTCATTTATCTGTGTGCCTATCTGACTAACGCTGCACATTCTGTTTAGCTTGTCTCCCTAACCCTGGTTGGGGAAACCAGGCTTAACACTGTACAATACAGAATATCAGAACTTCTGAAACGGAATATTCATTTAATGTTCATGCACGAAAGGAGAGAAAATAACGTCTCTTGTGTTCCGAACTTGCAGGCTCATAAGCCTGCAAACCTGACTGGCCCTTTACACAGCAGGCTCGTAATCCTGCATATTTGATTGGTCCGTGAAAAGCGAGTCATGATTGGTCATTCCGGACGAGTCTGATTGGCTAGTTAGCGGGCTGCCGCGATTGGACGCTCCAAGCGCGGCAAACTTAAACCATTGGATGCTATGAAGCAGCCAGCTCTATAAAAGGAGCTGCTGCTGTCAGGCTCTTTGCTCTGTTTTCCTGAAGTCACAATAAAGAGTTAAAGTCACTATTCGATGTCTCGTCTCCGTTATTGCGCCCGCTCTCCAGGACAGAACACTGGCAATGAGGATGGGATGCGGAGACAATAGAGCTGACTGAGCATTCGCAAAGCATTGACAGACATCGTGCAGATAGCGGCAGAATGACCAGCAGCGCTATACCACCCGCTCCATTTGATCCAGCAAACGAAGATTGGGATTCGTATATGGACAGGTTTCAAATGTTCCTGGAAACCAACAATCTGAAGGACGCTACGCCCGGCAAGAAACGCGTGGTTTTCCTAACGCATTGCAGACCCGCCATTTTCAAAATGGCTAAAGCACTAGCAAAACCGGCTGAAGTCAAAACCATGGATTGGGACACCCTTGCCCCCATCCTCAGGGCTCATTATGCCCCAGCAGTCCCAACCCTCATCAGAAGACACGAGTTTTACCAGAGGGACCAACGGGAAAGTGAGAGGGTTGGGGACTTTGTAGCTAACCTAAGGAATTTGGGTGGACTATATGGTTTCGCAAATCTGGAAGATGCCATGAGGGATTGGATTGTCCGTGGTCTAAGAGACCTCACCATCCAAAGTAAGATTATGGCGAAAGGAGACATCGCCCTCGCAGATGCCATAGCAGATGCTTCTGCAGCAGAAGCAACCAGGAAGTCAGCAGCCCAAATGCGCCGAGCGAATGGGGCCAACCGCCAATTCGCCAGCGACACTACAATACCCACAGAGAGACACACAACAACAGCCCACCATGAAGACATTGAGTCCTCATCAGAAAGTGAAGAGGAAGAAGTCAACAGACTCAGATTAGAGCGCGATCAGCGAGACCAGCGAGGTTGTAAAACCAATTTTAAATGCACCAGATGTGGGGGAAACCACCCAGGAGCAGACTGCAGGTTCCTAGACGCCATCTGTCATTCCTGTGATAAAAGGGGCCACATCGCCAAAGTGTGCAGGAGCAAACGAGGATCCAGCCCCAAGAGAAATGAAAATAGCTTCCAGCAAACATCAGGCAACCACCCATCAAACAGGGACCGCCCAAACCACCACTGGAGCCAGTACAACAGAAACTGAATGCTTGCTACTACTACCAGACGAGAGGAGGCACACCAGACCATCACCACCGGCCACCCAATGGTGGATGCAAAAAAATCCGGGTAAAGGTCATCATTGAAAATAAACCGTGCATCATGGAAGTCGACTCCGGGTCTTCCCTATCAATGATCTCCTGGAAAATCCTCAAGCAGCTGATCCCTGACATCCGCCGCCAGGATCTCAGCACTCAGAGACTCATATTAAAGGACTACCAAGGCAATCGAATTCCGGTTGCTGGTTCCAGCCACGTTCAGGTCTCATTTAAAGACCACACCGCAACTCTACCTCTCATCATCGTCGACAGAGACCGACCCAGTTTATTGGGATTGCAGTGGTTCGCTCCGTTAGGAATCGAATTGGCAGGCATCAACCAGACCGTAAGCGAAGACTGGGAGGCGGCCCTCATCCGGGACTTTCAAGAAGTTTTCACCGAGCAACTAGGCAAGTACAAGGGGTCCCCCATTTCGTTTAATCTCTGCCCTGATATCGCACCCATTCGTTTAAAGCCACGCCGAGTTCCCTTTGCCCTCAAATCAAAAATTGACAAGCAATTGGACAAATTAATAGCACAAGGCGTGTTAGAACCCATCGACCACCCCCGATGAGAGACCCCAATAGTAACCCCCATAAAACCTGACGGATCTTTGAGAATCTGTGGAGATTACAAGGCTACCCTGAATCACGTGCTTCAACAGAGCGCCTATCCAGTTCCCGTGGTCCAACACCTTCTTCATTCACTTGGGGGTGGAAAAGTATTCACGAAGCTTGACCTGGCCCAAGCGTATCAGCAGCTGCCAGTAGACGCAAAGACTGCAGAAGCCCAAACCATAGTCATGCACAGAGGTGCGTTCAAATGTAATAGACTCCAGTTCAGAGGAAGCATAGCACTTAGCATTTTTCAAAGTTTGTTGCAGGGTATAAAGGGAGTTGTACCCTACTTCGATGATGTGTTGATAGCTGTCCCTACAAGAAGTCAGTTAGAAAAATGCCAAAGAACTGTCCTACAAAAATTCCAGGACGCAGGACTCAAAGTCAAGAAGGAAAAGTGCCAATTATGCACTGAGAGGGTTGAGTTTCTTGGCTACCTTCCTGACAAACAAGGAATTCACCCCACCGAAAAAAAATTGGCTGCTATTAAAAATGCTCCAAGACCTAGAAACAAGACAGACCTCCAAGCCTTCCTGGGTCTCATTAATTTTTATAACATCTTCCTACCCCAGAAGGCGACTGTTGCTGAACCCCTGCATAGGCTCCTCGACAAGAAGGCTTCCTGGTTTTGGGGACGTCAAGAGGAGCAGGCTTTCCAGCAAGTCAAAGACCTCTTAACATCAGATGCAGTGTTCATCCAATATAACGAAACACTACCCTTGACTGTAACTTGTGATGCCTCACCTTTCTGGTTTGGAACCATCCTGAGCCACGTTTTACCAAACGGTACGGAGGCGCTGTTAGGGATAACATTGGTTACCTAACTTAGTTTGGGTAAAAAATAATATATAAACTATGTTAGTGAGTTTAAGTGTAAGTATCACTTTAACTGCAAAACATGTATTTTGGGTGCGGTTGTAAAATCACCATAAGAGGGAGCAAGAGAGCTCACTGTTAGCTGGCTTTTACTGTAGTAGCTGACAATGTTGGATTGATGGTGATAACTGCGTGTGTTTCCCTGCTGTTGCTGAAACGAAGAAAAGGGGTTTGATTTTCTTCATATCTCTGACTGCAAAAGAGATATATTGCTGGACTGATTATTTGTAAGTTTAATGACCTCTTTTTCGACACTGGACTTTGCAACTGATTAATCCCTGGATGGACTGAACTAGTTTATGACATATGGACTGTTTGACTATGCTATAACTCTTGCTGGAATAATAAAAAACTATTTAACTGGCACAGTGTATCTGTCTTACTGAGTGTAAACTACAACAACATTTATCTCACATCATTTGCCTGCCTGCTAGACTGCCGTTGCATGTTCTGCTAGGGTGTGTATCCCTAACACTGGTTATGGGCCCAGGTGCACAGTCAGACTAACCAGGATATTACAGGCTTAGATTAAAGTGAGAGTTTGTGTAGTTACACAATAATGTAAACAGACAGCTGTGTTTTATTAATTATAGTTTTAATATCCAGATAAAGATGGCACAAGTCAATTTACAAAGTTTGTCTCTAATATCCAAACTGGATGGAACAAACTATGTTTCATGGTCTATGAAATGTAGCCTATTTCTACGCAGAGAAGGTTTGTGGAGTATAATTCAAAACCCACCAGAAGTAGATGCATGGGATCTGGAGGATGAGGATGATGCCCAGAAAATACAAGAATATAAACTGAAGAATGAGCAAGCTCTCTGTATAATAGGACTGACACTCTGTGATGAGCAGCTTGTACATATACGAGATGAAGAAACAGCTGCCAAATGTTGGGAGAATTTAAAGAAGATTTATGTTCGAGACAGTGTAGGAGCACATATAAATCTTCCATGAAAGCTGTTCAGAACACATCTTCAAAAGAATGGAGATATGCTGAGTCATATAAACATAATGAAGAGAATTTTTCAGAACTGCATGAAAAAGAATTTATCTTCACAGAACTACACCAAGTTTATATAATTTTATCTTCTTTAGATATTAGCTATGATGACTTCACTTGAGGTTCTGCCAAAAGATAATCTTACGTTAACTGACATTACTGGCAGATTAATTGAAGAAGCCAGGAGAAGGCTTGAAAGGGATTAACTCAGAAGGGAACAACCACAACAAGAAGATAAAGAATCTTCGACAGCCTATACAATTAGAAAATGTTTTAATTGTGGAGGAAAAGGACATTTGGCAAGATTCTGCAAGAAAGCAAAAAGCCAAAATGCCAGCCAAAAAGATTAAAGGCATCAAAAGGATAAAAAATGCATAGAGTTAGCCATGTATAGCAACGAAACTGTGAATAGTAATTTATGGGTTGTAGATAGTGAAGCATCGCACTGCATGACGAAAGTTAAGAAAAGATTTATTAAGATATCCACGAGTTCACAGCTGATATCGTTAGCTAATGGATGGAAACTGAAAGCTAAAGGTCAAGGTATATCATATTGTTCTTGCATAAGAGAAAATGTAAAAATGTTATATGTACCACAACTTAAGTTTAATTTGCTTTCAGTTAGAGTTTTGGTTAAACTAGGTTATGTAATTACCTTTAGGGGAGACAATTGCACAATTGAAAAAGAAGGTAAAAAAGTGACTGCAACTTTAAAAGGTGAATTGTATGTATTAAATGATAATCATTCAGAGGTAGCTAACACAGTTTATAATAATGTCAAACCTCATGATGAGTGCATACATTTGTTACACAGATGTTTGGGGCATATAAATTTTAAAATGCTTAAACAAACGGTAGAACTATCTAAGGGTATAAAACTGAAGCCTTGCAGTAAGTATTTGCACTGCAATATCTGTAGTGAAGAAAAAAGTAAGCAAATGCCAGCAAATAGAGTTAATGGATTTAAAACAAAGGAGCCTCTAGAGGTTGTATTTGCTGATATTATAGGTCCTAAAAAACCAAGTGTGGGAGGTGCTCGTTATATACTAAGTATAATGGACCATTATTTCAGATATGGTTTCTGTTATCTAATGAAAACAAAACGGAAACATATCAAAATTTCTTTAATTGGCTTAAATTCGCAGAAAGAAAAACTAAAAGGAAATTAATAACTCTTATCACTGATAATGGTACGGAATTTATAAACAATAAATTCCAAAATAAACTGAAGATGGCAGGTATTGAACATAAAAGATCTGCACCATATAGGCCACAACATAATGCCTTTATAGAAAGACGAGGCCAAACAATTCAAGCAATGGCTCGTACTATGCTGTCAGATTCAGGATTACCTGAAACTTTGTGGGGAGAAGCAATAATGTGTGGTAATTGTAAAGCCTGGGTTCCCCAACCAGGGTTAAGGAGACAAGCTAAACAGAATGTGCAGCATTAGTCAGATAGGCATACAGATAAATGTGTGAGATAAGTTTGTATGTTGGTTAACATACAGTAAAAATAACAGATACGCTTGTGCTATCAAAAGATAGTTTATTCCATTTAGAGTTTTATAGCATAGTCAAAATAACAGTCCATTAGTCATGTATTGTTTTAGTCAGTCCATTCAAGGATATTCAATTAGCAAAGTCCATGTAGAATATCCAATGTCAGTTCACTTACAATAAATCAGTCCTCTCACAGTTGATAAATCAACAGTCCTTTCTCTCTCCCGTTCCAGTAGGGGAAAAACGCAGTCTTCAGTCTGTCCAGTAATTAGGGATCATCAAGCCAGAGAGAGCAAGCTGCAGTGCCTTGCTTCTTTTATAGTGCTTTTACAACCACTCCCTTAATTACATTCTTACAGTTAAAGTTACAGACACTTTAACTAACAAACCATGATAACATATTTATTATTTTATCTAAACCAGTTAGGGTAAGCAATATTATCCCTAACAGTAATCATATATTGAATAATGTTGTTAACTCAACAACAGGTGAATTACCATTCACACGGTGGCATGGCAGAAAACCTGACCTAAGCTACATGCACACATTTGGAGCACCAGCATGGGTGCATATTCCTACACAACTGAGAAATATGGGGCAACATAGGGCTAAAAAGTTATTCTTTGTAGGTTATGAATCTAATCACAAATCATACAGATTCTGGGGAAAAGGAACATCTAGAGTTACTGTAGTGCTAGTGCCAAATTCCTAGAACATGTAGGATGGGAAAAACTGGAACAAGATTCAAATAAGGAAGTAATTATAGAAACCTACAAAAGACCAAAAGAAAAAATCAGTGATAAGAAGAGTCCAATTAAAGAGGAAGTACAGGAAGAGCATATAGGACCAGAACAGGAAGAAATACCAAAACAGGAAGAAATAGATAATCAGGAACAGGTAGAACATGAAAGTCCACCTGTAAGCCCTGTAATACCTAGACATTCAACACGTGAAACTAGACCACCTGACAAGTACCAAGCAAGTGTAGTTTGCCAAGTTAGTTAAGTTCCAACTACTGTTGAAGAACTTAGGATATATCCTGCAAAGGAACAGGAAAATTGGCATAGAGCAATGGAGAAAGAATTAAATTCATTAAAGGAAATGAAAGTTTATGAAGATGCCAAATTACCTCCAGGTGAAAAGTCCATTGGCTGCAAATGGATATTTAAGTTAAAAACTGGTAAAAATGGGACTGTTATCCATAAGGCTGGGTTGGTAGCTCAAGGATTTAATCAAATTGCATGTGATTATGATGAAGTATTTGCACCAAATTTAAAGGCAACAACCTTGAGAGCAGCTTTAGTGTGGGCAGCTAAGAAGAATTATATCATAAATAATTTAGATGTAGAAACTGCCTATCTGCATGCACCATTGCAGCACACTATATATTTGCCTATCTGCATGCACCATTGCAGCACACTATATATTTAAGAAAACCAGTAGGTATAAAGGATGATAAAAATAATAATGACTGTTGGAAACTGAATAAAAGTCTCTATGGATTGAAACAATCTGGTTATGAATGGAACCAATATATTGTAAAAGAGTTAAACAATATAGGATTTAAAGAAGGTTTAGTTGATCCATGTTTATTTAAAAAAGAGACAAATGGAACTGCATCATTATTATTGTTGTTTACAGATGATATTGCTTTAATTACTAAGACAAATAATGAAGCTGCTGAGATAATATCATTATTAAGTAAGAGGATAAAATTAAAGCAATTAGGAGAAATAAGACAATATCTAGGATTGACAATAAACAAAACCAATAGTGGATATGAGATATCACAAGAAGATAAAATTTACCAATTGCTAAAAATGTATAAAATGGAACTTTGTAAGCCGGCAAAAACTCCAATGAGTCAGGAATTTTGTCATACTGATGCTCAAAGTTCAAAATTTGATAAGACCATTTATCAATCATTAATAGGTAGTTTAACATATATAAGTAATTGGTCAAGGCCAGACATTGCCTATAGCATTAATCAATTTTCAAGATTCAATGCTGAACCCAATGAAAAACACTGGCAAGCGCTAAAGCGTATATTAAGGTATCTTAAAAAGACAATGCAGGGGTTTCCGGTTTCGCGTGGCTTCGGGGCAGCAGGAATTCGCGACAGCTCGCGATTCCTGCTGTGCTAGCCGCCGAGGTACCCCCGATCCAGATGGGTCAGGGGGATATGGCTGCCCTGTAGGGACAGCTGAAGAGAGAGGGGAGTCGGACAGGGGGTTGAGGGTGTCGCAGACCTCCTCCTCCTCTGGAAAAACCCCTTTTTCCCAAGGCGGTGGAGCGGTGGTCAGCAATGGCCGCCACGAAGAAGCCAGCAACCGGGTAAGATTGCGCTGGAGGAAGTAAGAAGAGTGAAAGTGCTGTCTGAGCCGGGTCAAGTAACATCTTTCAAATTTGTTGGAACTGAGCTGTTTGAATTGCTGGAGGATACATTGTATCCCTAAGAAGATCGAAAGCGGTGGAGAAGCTGTTAAAGGGAACTTTTTTTTTTTCTTCACTCTCCCTCCCCATGGAAACAGCAGATATGTTTGGACATATTGGACATTGAAAGTGAATTGTTTTGAGAGTTGAAGCTAAGGGACAAAAGGGTTTTTGGACATTGAAAAACTTAAGAAATTGGAAAACCCTTGTTGGAGGTATGGATTTCTGATTATTTAAAATTGATATTGCAAGTGGGAAGGGAGAGGAAAAAAAATTGGAGCAGAAGCTGAAAAAGGAGGAGATTGCCTAGAATCCCAAAGAAAGGTATATGGTAATTGGACCTCTTTGATTAAACATTAACCCCAGAAAGAGAAAGAGAAGAAGGAAGAAAAGTATTAATTTTTGGAATTTTTTTTTGAATTATTTTTGATTAAAAATATTTGTGGTTGTTTTGGGAAAAGTTTCTTTTTTCATAATGGCATCGCTTGTGGATGAATTAAAGATTGAATATCAAAAATATAAAAAAGAAGATACTTTGGGCACTTTGTTTCAATTCTTAGAAATGGCGTTATGTACTTATGAAAAGTTGACTACGCAGCAGAAGGACTGGGACAAAGAAGAAGAGGAAGAAGAAGCCATCTTTGATGAACAATGGGTTCTTTCCGGGGAGGAGGAGAAAAAGGATAAGAAAAAGGGGATTTTAAGAATTATAAAAACAACCAAAGAAGAGAAAAACGAGCGGAAAGGTGGAGGCAAGGTTAGAAAGCAAAGGAAAGGGAGTAAGAAAAGGGAGGAGGAAAGACAAAGGGGCAAAAAGGGCAAGGAGAAGAATAAGCAAGAGAGAAAGGGGGGGAGGAGAAGCCTCACTGGGGGGAAGCAAGATCTAAAGAAAAAAAGTTTATTCAGAGACAATGGGTGAATTTAATTTAGGATAAAAGAGGGATTCTGGAGGGTACATAAGATTGTGGTTTTTATATGTGTATTTAGAGTATAAAATTCATTGTGTAATTTTAGAACCTATTAAACAGAATCCCAAGAAAAATTGTTATATGAAGTACTTTTAAGTTAGGGTAATGAGTTATAGACGTTACTCCAATTGGTGTATAGGAGAAGTATAGTAAAAGAAAAAAGATGAATGGATAGTTGGAAATAGAACAGACAAAGAATATTATTGAAAATAGTAATAAGATATGAAAGGATATATGAAGGTTTTGTTATGTTTTTTTTTTTTTTGGATGTTGTATATTGAAAAAAGGCAAAAAAAATTTAATTAATAAGAAATAATTTGGATGAAAAGGAGAAGTTGGGATAAGATATGAAGTTAAATAGACAAAGTATTGATACTATAATTTGGAATTGTTATGTTCTATTGGTTTTCTTCTTTTATTATTTTTTCTTAGAAAAGAACTTATAAGCTGTTATGCTTGTGCATTGTTTATATAAAATTGATAAAAATGGTTTATATATATATATAAAAAAGAAAATGATAATAAGATATGGAAGGATATATAAAGTGAATATGATGTTTGAATTTGTGTCTGTGTGAAGAGTTTCAACCCGGGATCAGACAACCTTCAGAAAAGATCTTTTAGTTTTGTTTATGTTTTATTGTGTTCTCTGTAAAATTAATAAAATTTGTTTAAAAAAAAAAAAAAAGACAATGCACTATGCATTGTATTTGGAGCCAAAAGATTATTTGATTTTAAGTGCATATGCTGATGCAAGTTTTGCAACAGATATAAAAACTAAAAAATCAACTTCAGGTATGGCTATACTATTAGGTAAAACACTGATTGGTTGGAGGTCAATTAGACAGCAACACATAAGTATGTCCACAATGGAAGCAGAATTTTCATGTCTATCTTTATTATGTACTGATTTAATTCTGTATAAACAATTATTGTTAGATATGGGAGTAACTGTTAAAGATGCCATTGTAGTTTATGAGGACAATCAAGCAGCCATACGGTTGGCTACAAATATTGCTGTAAAAACAAGATCTAAACATACTGACCTTAGATATTTGAATGTAAGACAATCTGTAAAAAATGGTTTAATGAAATTGGAATATTGCATGACTGATGAAAACATTGCTGATGGATTTACAAAAGCCCAGGGTGCAGTCAAGCACAAAGAAAATTGTGAAAACTATGGGTTGAAATTGTAAATAGATATATATATTATTATATTACCCAAAAGGGGAGAATGTTAGGGATAACATTGGTTACCTAACTTAGTTTGGGTAAAAATAATATATAAACTATGTTAGTGAGTTTAAGTGTAAGTATCACTTTAACTGCAAAACATGTATTTTGGGTGCGGTTGTAAAATCACCATAAGAGGGAGCAAGAGAGCTCACTGTTAGCTGGCTTGTACTGTAGTAGCTGACAATGTTGGATTGATGGTGATAACTGCGTGTGTTTCCCTGATGTTGCTGAAACAAAGAAAAGGGGTTTGATTTTCTTCATATCTCTGACTGCAAAAGAGATATATTGCTGGACTGATTATTTGTAAGTTTAATGACCTCTTTTTCGACACTGGACTTTGCAACTGATTAATCCCTGGATGGACTGAACTAGTTTATGACATATGGACTGTTTGACTATGCTATAACTCTTGCTGGAATAATAAAAAACTTCTTAACTGGCACAGAATATCTGTCTTACTGAGTGTAAACTACAACAACCTTTATCTCACATCATTTGCCTGCCTGCTAGATTGCCGTTGCACGTTCTGCTAGGGTGTGTATCCCTAACAGGCGCCTATCGCATTCTTTTCAAGAACTTTATCTAAAACTGAAAGAAACTATAGTCGTTAGATAAAGAAGCCCTTGCTATTGTATCCGCAATTAAAAGGTTCCACGAATACGTGTATGGAAGATCCTTTTCCATAATCACAGACCACAAGCCATTGCTTGGCATTTTGGCAGGGGATAAACCAACTCCCCACATCCTATCGCCAAGAATGACACGATGGTCGGAGTTCCTAGCTGCCTACGATTACCAGTTAAGACGTCGACCGGGGAAAGCCATTCCCCATGCTGATGCCTTAAGCCGTTCGCCATTACCAGAGTTCCTAGGTGACCCAGCTCCTACCCTATCCACGCTACAAATCGAGACGCTTCCCTCACCTCCACTAACTGCGCAGGATATCGCATTAGAAACAAAAAATGACCCTTGTTTGGCGCGAGTCCTCAGCTGGGTGGAGAGGGGATGGCCAGAAATCGAACCCAACGACACGTTCAAATCCTTTAAAAACAGACAAACAGAACTCTTCTCACAAAAAGGGTGCGTGTTGTGGGGAGACCGAGTAGTCATCCCAGAAAAACTACAAAAGAAAGTCCTGAAAGTGCTGCATGATGGACACCTGGGTATCGTGCGAATGAAAGCACTGGCAAGGAGCTACGCCTGGTGGCCAGGTATGGACAGACAAATCGAAGCCTGGGTTGCCACCTGTAGCAAATGCCAAGAAACAGTTCAGCTCCACCAAAAGCACCACCAATGGAATGGGAAACGCCCAGGGGTCCATGGTCCTATATCCACATCGATTTTGCAGGACCTACAAAAGGACACACTTTTCTAATAACAGTAGACACCTACTCGAACTGGCTCGAGGTGAACAAGATGAAGACCCCCACCATAGATGCAGTCATCAAAAAATTGAACAGACTATTTGCAACACACGGATTCCCAGATGTCTTGGTTTCCGACAATGGCCCGCAGTTTACCGCCTTGGCGTTTGAACAATACCTAGCGGACCGAGGGATACGCCACGCCTTGACATCATCTGCTCACCCGGCGGCCAATGGCAGGGCTGAACGAATGGTTCAGTTTACTAAAACAACTTTACACAAAATGGACCAAGGGAACATCCATGACAGAGTCACCAGGATGCTCCTCCTCCAACATATTACACCGAACAGCACCACAGACAAAAGCCCAGCCGAACTCCTGATGGGCAGGAAACTTAGATCACATTTGGACTGTCTACACCCTGCCTACACCCCAGAAAAGCCCCTGGGTTCCAGCAGCAGGCATCGCACATTTCAGGTAGGAGACCTCGTATTCGCAAAGAACTTTACTGGTGACCCATTGTGGGTCCCTGCCAAAATAACACATTACGGGCCCCCGTTCCTACCGATTAGAAACCACAGATGGAAAATTGTGGAAACGCCACATAGACCAGCTGCGTTCCAGACTGACAACTTCTCCCTCCACAAACTCTGAACTCAGAACCAGAGGGGGAAGGGAAACTGAGGATTTTGAAAATGAACTAACACCTGGTCCTAGACACGCAAACCCACAGTCCGCACAATCAAGCCCAGCATATTCACCAGCTGAAGAGGAGCCATGGCAGATGATTGTCTCTCCAGGCAGCAGCAGCTGGGCGGGGTCAGCGAGTCCAGAGGATCCAGATGACAGGAGTAAAGGAAACGTTGAAGGTATCCCCGAGTCACCTTCGAGGTTACCCAGCACAGAAGCCAAGTCACCTTTACAGCGGGACATGGCGGGCAGTCAACCAGAGCCAGCAGCCGAGCAAGAACAGGTGGAACAACGCAAATCAGGTAGACAGGTGCGAAGACCTGCCTACCTGCGCGAATACATCCCCCCCACCCCTGAGACAGAACCTAGAGGGGAGGGGTGTTCCGAACTAGCAGGCTCGTAAGCCTGCAAACCTGACTGGCCCTTTACACAGCAGGCTCGTAATCCTGCATATTTGATTGGTCCATGAACAGTGAGTCGTGATTGGTCATTCTGGACTAATCTGATTGGCTAATTAGCGGGCTGCCGCGATTGGACGCTCCAAGCGCGGCAAACTTAAACCATTGGACGCTATGACAGCAGCCAGCTCTATAAAAGGAGCTGCTGCTGTCAGGCTCTTTGCTCTGTTTTCCTGAAGTCACAATAAAGAGTTAAAGTCACTATTCGATGTCTTGTCTCCGTTATTGCGCCCGCTCTCCAGGACAGAACATCTTGTTTAAAAAAATTGTTGCATTCAATAGAAAAACAAACAAAGCACTCATTTTTTTTTTTTGTTTTTTCTTAGGTTTGCCTACAAAAGCTTAAATAAACACATCTACAGCCAATTGGACCATGTTCCAGATAGGTTCATCTTTATCTCAATCTCCAAACTTATAGAATCATAGAATCCTAGGGACCTTGGAGGTCTTCTAGCCCAACCCCCTGCCCAAGGCAGTAGTCCTTATTCCATCCCAAAGAAATGGCCATCCAGTCTTTTCTTAAAAATTGGACTAAACCTTGTTTTCAACTGAACGACTTTGGCTAGCCTTAATTCCATCATTCTTCTCCGACTTACTACCCAGCAATGATAAATTGCAAACCTCTTCTAATTTATTTTTTTAAAAAATAAATAATGTTAGCCCTCTGTCACGTTGGGTTCAAACAAAACGTTTCTCCTTTCCATTTTTGACTTTTTCAAAATCTATTAATTTTTTTTTTGCCCCTAGGTCAGAATTATTAAATCCGACAGTATCATTCCAATAAGGGAGTGATGGAAATTAGCATCCCATAGCCAAATCCAGACTGACCTTTTCAACAAATAAAAGTTTGGTTTTTTTAAAAAAAAATATCCCCAGGACTTACAAACTTGGTTTGCCTTCTGCTGACAGCTCCTTATTCTGGATGGCCTTTAATATTTTCTGCGAAGGATGTCCTACCTTAGGCGTTGGCTGGAGGGGAAACAAAAACAGCCTTTTTCTCTTCTGGAATCATTTATTGGTGGTGTAGCCCCTGTCAAAGGAAGATTTGATAGGCAAGCAGCAATGCAGAAGAAAACCCTGGATTTGACTAATACGATAATGGAGAAAGCAAATTCACACTGCACAAATTATGGCTGTTCCCAGGAGACTTGTAAAGCTTTTTGCAAAGGGGGAAAAAACCCAACACATTTAACAAAATAACAGAAATAACAGAGTTGGAAGGGACCTCAGAGGTTTTCTGATCCAACCCCCTTCTCAGGCAGAAAACCCGATATACTGTTTCGGGCAAAAGGTTGTCCAATCACTTCTTGCAAAGTTCAGGATATTGAGACTCTGGAAAGAGTGCAGAGAAGAGCAATAAAGAGGATTAAAAGATTGGAGGCTAAACATATAAAGAAAGGTTGCAGGAATTAGGTATGTCTAGTCTAAAAAGAGAAGGACTAGGGGGTGACATGATAGCAGTCTTCCAATATTTGAGGGGCTGCTACAGAGAAGATGGAGTCAAGCTATTCTCCAAGGCACCAGAAGGACAAGAAGCAATGGGTGGAAACTTATCAAGGAGAGAAGCAATGTGAGAAGTAAGGAGAGATTTCCTGACAGTGAGGACAATTAATCAGTGGAACAACCAACACTGATGAAGCACCAGTGGTGGGATTCAGCCGATTCGCACCGGTTCAAAAGAACCGGTAGCTAACTTTTTGTTCAGTTCGCTGAACTCACTGAATCCTTGCCCCTCCCCTCCCAGCCATTCTTCCATGGATGGCTGGGAGTCCAGGTGAGTGGGTGGTCAGGAGGCCAGGCAAGTGGGTAGGAGGCCAGGTGAGCAGCTGGAGGGGCTAGGCGAGCCGCACAGTGAGGAGAGGCCTGGCGAGGGGAGGAGTGGCTGGGAGGGGAGGGATGAGGAGAGGCCGGGTGAGGTAAGACAGCCCTCAACATGAGTGACGTTGAGTTGGCCATGCCCACCCAGCCACACCTACCCAGCCATCTTTAAGGCAGAGAACTGGTTGTTAAATTATTTGAATCCCACCACAACTTCTGGGGGCAAGTACTTCCACTGGTCGATTGTTCAGGGGACTGGAGACTCAAACTAAAGTAAAGTAAAGTAAAGCTAAACTAGAATAGAATAGAATAGAATAGAATAGAATAGAATAGAATAGAATAGAATAGAATAGATACTGGAATGAAGAATTCAGTAGAATAGAATAGAGTAGAAATTAGAATAGAATAGAGTAGAAATTAGAATAGAATAGAGCAGATTAGATACTGGAATGAAGAATAGAATAGAATAGAATAGAATAGAATAGAATAGAATAGAATAGAATAGAATAGAATAGAATTCTTTATTGGCCAAGTGTGATTGGACACCCAAGGAATTTGACTTGGTGCAAATGCTCTCAGTGTACATAAGGGAAAAGATACATTCATCAAAAGTCAAGAATCATAAGGTACAGCACTTAATAATAGTCATAAGCAGTGATGGGATTCAAATAATTTAACAACCAGTTCTCTGCCCTTATGATTTCTTCCAACAAGCAGTTCACCAAAGTGCTCAGAAACTTGCTCAGGGGACTGGAGGCTAAAACATCTAAAGAACGGTTACTGGAATTGGGTAGGTCTGGTTTAATGAAAAGAAGGACTAGGGGTGACATGACAGCAATCTTCCATTATTAGAGAGGCTGCCCCAAAGAAGAGGGGGTCAGCCTATTCTCCAAATCACCAGAAGGCACGACAAGAAGCAATGGATGGAAACTAATAGCAGACAGAAGCAACCTGGAATGAAGGAAATTTTTCCTGATAGAATAATTCCTGATAGAATAATTTCCCTTCCCAAGTTGTGGTTGCCTCAAAATTGGAGGTTTTTAAGGAGAGACTGGACAAACAGTTGTCTGAAGGGGGTTGGACTAGAAGACCTCCAAGGTCTCTTCCATCTCCGCTATTCTGTTACATGGCACAATTTCGTGAAATAAGAAACTCAACATTTGAATCTTTGCTGTCTGGAACTTTTAACTCCAGGAAGAGGAAAAATAACAAATGCTAATTTGGCTTCTAGCAACTGCTTTGCAGATGTCCAAAAAATTGTGTTCAGCTTGACTGGATTTCAGGTCTGGGTTTTTTTTTTAAACATAGGGGGAAAAAACAAGGCCATCTCTGGATATGATCTCACTTCCACTTCACACAGGCTATCAAGGAAGCTAAAATATCAGGCTTTCATTGCAGATTTCACTGCAAAACGTTGCTGGGAAATAAAAACATGGCTATGAAAACTCTCCAAGGAATAACAGATAACAGATAACCAGAGCTGGAAGGGAACTTGTAGGTCATCTAGTCCAACCTCTTGCACAACTAGGAGACCCTACACCAAGAGTCTTCAAACTTGGCAAGTTTAAGACTTGTGGACTTCAACTCCCGGAATTCCTGAGCTGACATGACTGGAGGAGGAATTCTGGGAGTTGAAGTCCACAAGTCTTAAAGCTATCAAGTTTGAAGACCCCTGCCCTACACCATTTCTGACAGATGGGAGTCCAGTCTCTTCTTGAGAGCCTCCAGGGATGAAGCTACCACAACTTCTGAAGGCAACTTCCGTTCCATTGGTTGATGGTTCTCACTGTCAGAAAGTTTCTCCTTATTTACAGGTTGAATCTCTCCTTGGATCAGTTTCCATCCGTTATTCCTTGTCTGGCCTTCAGGGGCTTTAGAAAATAGCTTGACCTCTTCCTCTTCTCTGGAGTAGCCCCTCAAGTATTGGAAGACTGATATCCTGTCTCCCCTGGTCTTTCTCTTCCCTAGACTAGCCAAGCCCAGTTCCTGCAACCGTTCATTGTATATTTTAGCCTCCGGTCCCCTCATCATCCTGGTTGCTCTTCTCTGCACTTTTTCCAGAATCTGAACATCATTCTTTATAGTGTGGTGACCAAAAATGGATGCAGTATTCTAGGTGTGGCCTTACTAAAGAATTAAACACACACGCAGAGACACAGGCACACAAAATGAGCACAACAATACAAACAAATTTCCTTTGAAAACAGAACACAAACAGTGGAAATGCAGCATTGTTCTGCACTGAATTTTGATTGGAAATTGGAATCTCTGTTTTGGGCTAATCAGAAAGCGGACAAGCCCTTACAAATTCATTTCTTATACAGGTGGTCCTCGATTTATGACCACAAAGGAGCCCCAAATTTCTGCTGCTAAGTCAGACAATCATTAAAATGAGTTTTGCCCCATTTTACGACCTTCCTTTGCCACCATTGTTAAGGGAATCACTATAGCTGTGAAGTTGGTAACACGTTGTTCAGCGAATCCAGCTTCCTCCATTGACTTGGCTTGTCAAGTGGTCATAAAAAGAGATCATGTGACCCCCTGGGATGCTGCAATGGTCATAAGTACATGCCAGTTGTCAAGCACCTGAATTTTTATCTGGAGCATTGAGATGCTGCAACGGTCGTAAGTGTGATAAATGGTCACAAGTCTCCAGAAGTTTTGAATGCTTGAACACTGGATATTTTAAAGAAGAGATTGTCCAATAAGGTCTCCTGCTTGTGCACAGGGTTGGACTAGACGACCTCTAAGGTCCCTTCCAACTATTATTCTGTTATCAATCCTTCCTTCTTTTCTTCTTTCTTTCTTTCCTTCCTTTCTTCCTTCTCCATCTTTGGAGGCTTTTAAGAAGAGATTGGATAGCCATTTGTCTGAAATGGAACAGGCTTTCCTGCCTGACCAGGGGGTTGGACTAGAAGACCTTCAAGGTTCCTTCCAACTCTGTTATTCTATGTTCCATATTCTAAGTCACTTTTTTCAGTGCCGTCGAAACTTCAAACAATCACTAAACCAACTGTTGTAAGTCAAGAACTATCTGTATTTGAAAAAACGCCCTGAAAATGTCATCAAAGAATCTAACATGGCGGTCTCTTGCATATAAATCCTTTCCGATTAATAATCCTTTCAGGTTATTATATCCCATTCCTTACTTTTAAAAATTGTGATGGCTACTTGATCAGTTCTGTCTTCTGAGCAATGGGTGCAAGTGAGCTGGCCATCTTGAACAGAACTACTGCTTTCTGACCCAAAAAGCTCCCCAGGAAGAGGAGGAAGGGATAAAGAGAGGCACAGCTTTGATCCTGTCATAACAGCCACCATTTTGACTTTTTTTTTTTGAACCCCTCAGATTCTCCACGGCCGCCATTTGGGATAACGGCCCAGCAAAATGCTTCCAATTCATTGTCTCAAAAAGGCAATCGATTCAATGGAGAATGGGTTGGGGTTTGTTTTTTTTCCATAAACAAACAACAGCAAGATGGTTTCTTTTGCTCAATTTCCCACAATTAACTCCAAGAAAGAAATGGAGCAGCTTTTAAGGACCGGGCTAATTGCTCAGAACTGTTCAATGACTTTGCAATTAGCCTTGCGTCCTCCAAATTTACTGGAAAACGGATGAGGCAAATCAAGCCAGACATGTCCTTTCTTGCCTTCTCTATATTTTTCTCATGCTGAGTTCCAGAAGAAATTTCATCCATTTACTTTTTGGCAGTGTGCAGCAGCTGCCAAAAAAGCCCACACAGTTCTAGGCTGCATCAACAGAGGGACAGAATCAAGGTCATGTGAAGTGCTAATACCATTTTATAAGGCCTTGGTAAGGCCACATTTGGAATATTTGGTTTGCCACAGTATAAAAATATATGCAGAGAAGAACAACAAAGATGATTAGGAGCCTGGAGGCTAAAATATATGAAGGACATTTGTGGGAATTGGGTATGTCTAAACTAGTGAAAAGAAGGACTACGGGAGACAGGATAGCAGTGTTCCAGTATCTCAGGGGATGCCCCAAAGAAGAGGGAGTCAAGCTATTCTCCAAAGCCCTGAGAATAGAATAGAATAGAATAGAATAGAATACCTTTATTGTCACTATCCACGTGTACAATTTGCATTATACGCATACACAGTGAGATTAAAGCGACTCGTCCTTCAGTGCAACATGCACACCAAAAAATATACATAAATCTCTAAAAAAAAAATATAATAAAAAGAGTAAAAAGGATAAAAGAATAAAAGAATAAAAATACCCTACTGTGCCTATCCCAGTAGGAATTATTGCACATGCCAGCCAACACAATAACAATAGTGATCATATTGCACAAGATTTGTTCACAATTATTTACAGTGTGTTTGGCAGTATTTGAAGTCAGTGCATGTGTAAGTTCAGGGTAGTTATGGCTTTAGGAAAGAAACTGTTTTTAAGGCGATTTGTCCTTGACCAGATGCTCCTGTAACACCTCCCTGAGGGCAACAGGTCAAACAGTCCATAACCAGGATGAGAGCTATCTTTTATAATGTTCACAGCTCTACTAAGACAGCGGGAGGAATAAATGTCCGACAGGAAGGGAAGAGGGCAGCCGATGATCTTCTGAGCTGCTTTGACTACCCTCTGTAATCTCTTCCTGTCTGCCATGGTGCAGTTGCCATACCACACTGTAATGCAGTATGTCAACAGACTTTCAATGGACGCACGGTAGAAGGTAATCAGCAGGTTAGAGTCCAGGTTGTGCTTCCTGAGCACCCGCAGGAAATGGAGTCTCTGCTGGGCCTTCTTGATGACCGCCGTGATGTTTTCCGTCCAAGAGATTTTATCAGCAATGATGACACCCAGAAACCGGAAGGTGTGGATCCTCTCCACCTGCTCTCCGTCGATGTAGAGGGGAGCCAAATCGGTGTTATGCCTCCTGAAATCCACAATGAGTTCCTTAGTTTTCTTGGTGTTCAGAACTAAGTTGTTGTCCGAACACCAAGCTGTTAACATCAGGACCTCCTTCCTGTAAGCTGCCTCGTCTCCCTTTGAAATGAGTCCAACCACTGTGGTGTCATCAGCAAACTTCACAATGAGGTTGCTGTCATGCTGTGGACTACAGTCGTGGGTGTAGAGGCAGTACAGGAGTGGACTCAGCACACAGCCCTGTGGGGAGCCAGTGCTGAGTGTGCAAGTGGAAGAGAGGTGGGGGCCAAGCCTCACAGTCTGGGGCCGATCGCTTAGGAAGTCTTTTATCCAGGCACATATAAGGGAGGGCAGACCTAATGTGTCCAGTTTTTTAACCAGTATTCCTGGGATGATTGTATTAAAGGCAGAGCTGTAGTCCACAAAGAGCATCCGGACATAGCTCTGCTGCTGCTCCAGGTGGCTCAGCGCAGCGTGCAGGGCTATGGCTATAGCGTCCTCTGTAGACCGGTTTGTACGGTAGGCAAACTGGTAAGGGTCGAAATCCAGGGGAAGATGATTGATGATGTGCCGGAGCACCAGCCTCTCAAAGCACTTCATGACTACAGGAGTAAGCGCCACTGGACGATAGTCATTGAGGCTGGAGATGGGGGATTTCTTCGGCACAGGGATGATTATAGCAGATTTCAGACAAGATGGTATAACTGCCTGGGCCAAGGAGAGGTTAAAGATGTCTTTGAAGATGGAGGCGAGCTGGGGAGCACATGCCTTGAGCACCTTGCCAGGAACTCCGTCTGGACCGGCTGCCTTCCTGGGATTCACCGCACGGAACACCCGTCTGACGTCATCCTCCGTCACAGAAAGTGTACTGGGTGGAGTAGTGGAGCTGGATATGGTTGAAGGTGGGAGTAGGGCTGGTACAGCTTTATGATGTTGAGGGACTTCAAAGCGAGCAAAGAAGTTGTTCAGCTCCTCTGCTAGCGCTGCACTCGGATGTTCTATTGTCGCATGACAGCCCCTGAAATTAGTAATGTCATGTATGCCCTTCCACACCTCCCGTGTGTTATGGCTGGACAGATGGAGCTCTATGCTCCTCCTGTGATCTATCTTGGCTTTTATGATCCCCTTCCTCAGGTCGGCACGAGCGACTGTATACAGGACTCTATCACCTGACCTGAAGGCTACGTCCCGGGCTTTAAGGAGTCTGCGGACTTGAGTGGTCATCCAGGGTTTCTGGTTTGGGAAAACCCGGATGTTTTTATCTACAGTCACATTTCCGATACAGAACTTGATATAGTCCAGCACCGTACTCGTGTATGTTTCCAGCTCCTGATGTTGAAACGTATTCCAGTCTGTCTGCTCAAAGCAGTCTTGTAGTCTGCTGAGTGCATCCTCAGGCCAGGTCGTAATAGTCTTTGTGATAGGCCTGCCCCTGCGTCTAAGGGGGGTATAGGCTGGGGGTAACAGGAGGGAGAGATGATCTGAAAGCCCAAGATGGGGGAGGGGTATGGCTCTGTATGCATGTTTGATGTTGGTATAAACATGATCCAGGGTATTTCCTCCCCTCGTGGCACACTTAACATGCTGGTAGAATTTCGGGAGTACAGTTTTCAGATTGGCCTGATTAAAATCTCCTGCAATGACGTGAACACCATCGGGATGAACCCGTTGCTGTTCGTTTATGGTGTTCAGCAGGAGAGAGAGTGCCTTATCCGTGTTTGCGCCAGGTGGAATATACACCGCCGTAACAATCACAACAGTTAGCTCTCTCGGTAGAAAAAAAGGCCGACATCTTACAGACATGTACTCGAGATCAGGGGAACAGTGATTATCTATAATTGTCCCGTTATTACACCAGTTCTCATGTACGTAAATACAGAGCCCCCCCCCTCTACTCTTACCAGAGTCCCTCGTTCTATCCCAGCGTAAAAAAGTACGACCTGCAAGCTGCATGCTAGCGTCAGGAATCCCGGGATGTAACCAAGTTTCGGTAATTACCATAACGCAGCAGTCTCGAACATAGCGATTACCAGCGAGTTGTAGGTTCAGATAGTCCGTTTTATGTACCAGGGATCTGGCGTTGGCAAGATACAGACTCGGAAGAGGTGGCTTGTATGGATGTTTCCTCAGCCTTAGCATAACACCAGACCTACAGCCTCGCCTCTGCTTCCTCTCCCTCCTCCGTCTGCGCCGCCTCCTAGTCCCGACAACAATCCACGGAGAGCCCGCTGGTCTCGCTATCTCGTCAGGGATGTTATGTAAACGATGAAAAGCACTCGAAACAGACGTCTGGTGTCGGTTTCCTATGCCTATGATGTCTAGTCGTGAGTATAATTGGATCGTAGAGCCAATAGTCCACAGATAAACAGAAAAGACGCATACAAGCAACAAAAAAGAGCACCGAACAGGAGAGCCATAAGCCGCTGCGTCCGTGCGCGCCGCCATGTTTCTTCTTGTCCTGAGGACAAGAAGAAACAGATGGAAATAATCAAGGACGGAAGCAACTTTGAACTAAGGAGAAATTTCCTGACAGTTAAAACAATTAACCAGTGGAACAACTTGCCCCCAGAAGTTGGAGTTTTTTTAAAAGATGTTGGACAGCCATTTGTCTGAAGTGGTGTAGGGTTTCCAGTCTAGGCAGGGGTTTGGACTAGAAGACTTCCAAGGTCTCTTCCAACTATTCTATTCTATTCTATTCTATTCTATTCTATTCTATTCTATTCTATTCTATTCTATTCTATTCTATTCTATTCTATTCTACTCTACTCTACTCTACTCTAATTTTTATTCCAATATTCCATTCCATTCCATTCCATTCTATTCTATTCTATTCTATTCTATTCTATTCTATTCTACATTTCATATATTCAATTCTATTCAATTCCACATTTCAATATTCTATTCTATTCCATTCCATTCTATTCTATTCCATTCCATTCCATTCTACATTTCATATATTCAATTGTATTCTATTCTACACTCCAATATTCTATCCTATTCTATTCCATTCCATTCTATTCCATTCCATTCCATTCTACATTTCATATATTCTATTCTATTCTATTCTATTCTATACTCCAATATTTTATTCTATTCTATTCCATTCCATTCTATATTTCACATATTCAATTCAATTCTATTCTACACTCCAATATTCTATTCTATTCTATTCTATTCTATTCTATTCTATTCTATTCTATTCTATTCCATTCCATTCCATTCCATTCCATTCTATCCTATTCTATTCCATTCCATTCTATTCCATTCCATTCCATTCCATTCTACATTTCATATATTCTATTCTATTCTATACTCCAATATTCTATTCTATTCTATTCTATTCCATTCCATTCCATTCTATATTTCACATATTCAATTCTATTCTATTCTACATTTCAATATTCTACTCTATTCTATTCCATATATTCTATTATTTTCTACATTCCAATATTCTATTCTATTCTATTTTATTCTATTCTATTCTATTCTTCTTCCTGCAAACAGTCACACATTAAAAAAAAAAAAAGGCTCTGCACCCAGAAAGCTCAAATTAGTCTTTCAATGGCTACCTGCAAAATTCAGGACCCCTAGAATTGGAAGTGACCTTGGAGGTCTACTCCAATCCCTTCACCAAGGCAGGAATAACCCCTCCCTAGATGTTTATGGAGATTCTCATCTATCCAGGTCATGGTTGTCCCAAAGGTGCTGTTTCCCCCGCTTTTCTTTCAAGAGGCAACTGGACGGTCTGTTTTTTCTTTCCAGAAATTTCGCTTCTCATCCAAGAAGCTTCTTCAGCTTTGACTGGATGATGGAGGATGGAAGGATTTATATTCCTGGCCATTTGCATCCTTTTAGAGGATCGTTGAGGTCACTTGGAGGTTTGTCCGTATCTTCAGGGTCACTTGAGTAGTGCAAATGGGTGTGGAGCCTTCTACAACACAATCCTTTCAGCAGTTCCCTAAGGCACTACAGCCTACACCCATTTGCACCACTCAGGTGACCCCCCAGGACATGGATAAACCTCCCAGTGGCCTCAATGACCTTCTTAAAGGATGCAAATGAAGCTCAGTGTTGAACTGTGGAGGTCCTTGGTGCTGTCAGAGCTTGATGAGTTTCTTGCAGATGTTTCATAACCCAACTAGGGAACATCGTCAGTGCTAGATGGGAGGGGTGGTTGAAAATTGAGGAGGAGGAGGAATAGGACTGTGGGATCCTTCGTGCTCTTGGAGCTTGGTTGTTTCCTTGCAGACATTTCATGACCCAGCTAGGGAACAACATCAGTGCCGAAAGAAGGGCTTTGATTATTATCAGCTCTGTCTGAAAAGAAAGACAGATCGTTTTTCTTACAAATCAGTTTAATGTGTAATATTTTGGTCACTGTTCTTTTCTTTCTTTTAAAATCCTCTTCCCCTTTGATGCTAAGTTGTACCTGAATGTGGGATGCTGGAATTGAATCAAGACACTATCGCAAAAGACAATTAAGTAAGGGAAAAGCTTCATTCAGAAAGGAACTGAGAATCCCTGGAAATGCCGTGGGAAGGGGCTGCGGATTTCTAGGGAGTGATTTCTCCTCGACTTCTTCCAAGTTCAGACTCAAACAAACTACTGTCAAAATATCCGACTGGCAGAATCCAGGTTTGGCACCTGAGGCTGCCCATTTTCAACCATTCTGGTGATCAGGTCAGGTATCTTTGTTCTGAAAGGGGAGGAGGCTTCTCTCGTCCCTTCCTACCTTCCTCTTCGCCAGTGGTGGGATTGAAATTTTTTTAATTATCGGTTCTATGGGCATGGCTAGAATAGAATAAAATAAAATAGAATTCTTTATTGGCCAAGTGTGATTGGACTCACAAGGAATTTGTCTTGGTGCAAATGCTCTCAGTGTTTTATTTATTTTTATTTATTTATTTTGATTTGTCAATCGCTTACAAGATAGTAGGTATAAGTATAGAAATAGTTATGAATACATGAAATGGGTACATATAACAAAAATAAAAGAAACAATAGGACAGGGACAGTAGGCATGTTGGTGCACTTATGCATGCCCCCTTCAGACCTCTTAGGAAAGGGGTGAGGTCCATAGTAGACAGTCTAAGGTTAAAGTTTTTGGGGTTTGGAGAAACCACAGAGTTTTTGGGGTTTGAAGAAACCACAGAGTCAGGTAGAGTATTCCAGACATTGACCACTCTGTTACTGAAGTCATATTTCCTGCAATCAAGTTTGGTGCAGTTAACCTTGAGTTTGTATCTATTGTGTGCTTTTGTGTTGTTATGGTTGAAGCTGAAGTATTCATTGACAGGTAAGTCATTGCAATTATGATTTTATATACCATGCTTAGATCAGACTGAAGACGGCGTAATTCAAGGTTTTCTAGGTCTAGAATTTCAAGTCTGGTGGCCTAAGGTATTCTACAATGAATAGAGGAGTGGAGAACTCTTCTTGTGAAATATTTCTGGACTTTCTCAACTATGCTAATATCAGATATGTAATGTGGGTTCCAGACTGATGAGCTGTATTCGAGTATTGGTTTAGCAAATGTTTTGTATGCTCTAGTTAGTAGTGTGATGTTACCAGAGAAAAAGCTACGTAGGATTAGGTTAACAAAACTTAATGCCTTTTTGGCTATGTAGTTACAGTGGGCTCTAGCACTTAGATCATTAGAGATGAGTATTCCAAAGTCCTTTACAGAGCTTAGATCATCAACAAGATCTAGACTATTCAGCTTGTATTTTATTTTCTGATTTTTTTTGCCAATATGTAAGATAGAGCATTTATTTGCTGAGATTTGAGGTTGCCATTTGTTTGACCACTCTGATACATAGTCAATGTCTTTTTGAAGGGTAACAGTATTTTCTGTGGTATTGAACAACTTGACATCATCAGCGAAGAGAATGCTCTTAATATGACCACAGAGGTCATTTATGTAGAGTATGAAGAGAGTTGGTCCTAGAACACTGCCTTGGGGGACACCACTATTGATAGGTACAGAATTTGATAGGACGCTCCCAATTTTGACCATTTGTTGTCTGTTTGACAGGAATGCTTCTATCCAGTTATACAGTGGTCCAGAGATAACATAACATTTTAGTTTTAGGAGTAGTTTGTCGTGTACCACTGAATCAAAGGCTTTACAGAAGTCTATGTAGATTGCATCTATTGTTTTGCCCTGATCGAGTTGTGTAGTCCATATGTTTTTGCAGTGTTAAGAGTTGCAGATTACAGGATAGTTTTTTTCTGAAACCAAATTGTTTATTAGAGAGTAGGTTGTTTGTCTCTAAGTGGAGGATGATGAATTAGTTAATAATTGATTCCATGAATTTGCAGGTGACGCAGCATAAAGAGATTGGTTTGTAATTTTCAACTAGGCTAGGGTCTCCCTTTTTGAAGATGGGGATGACTGTGGCCTGTGAGCATAGGTTAGGCAAGGAGCTGGTCCTGAAAGATTTTTCAAAGATTATGCTTAGAGGTTCAGCTATGGCAGTGGATAGCTTTTTTAAGAAGTAGGCACATATTTCGTCCGGTCCAACAGATAGAGATGGTTTTAGATTGTGTAGTGCTTTTACAACATTGTCTTCTGTAAGATCGATATGTATTAGATCATTGTAGTTTTCTGTGATTCGGCTAGGAAATACTGGGCATGATCCATTGCTGTTTACAAATACTGAGCCAAAGAAAATAAATAAATAAAGTACATAAAAGAAAAGATACATTCATCAAGAGTCCAGAATCATCAGGTACAACACTTAATAATAGTCATAGGGTACAATAAGCAATCAAATAATACTAGGAAACAGTCAATATAAATCGTAAAGATAGAAGTGACAAAGTTAGTCATACATTTACAGTCATACATTTCGTTGCACCCGCTTGCAAGTGTAATGACAAATAAACTCTTATGTCTTATGTCTTACAGTCATACAGTCACAAGAGGGAGGGGATGGGTGATAATGAGTAATGAGAAGATTAATAGTAATAGTAGCGCAGACTTTGTCAATAGTTGGACAATGTTGAGGGAATTATTTGTTTAGCAGAGGGATGGCCTTTGGGAACAATTGTCCTTGTGTCTAGTTGTTCTGGTGTGCAGTGCTCTATAGCGTTGTTTTGAGGGTGGGAGTTGGAACAGTTTATGTCTGGGATGTGAGGGGTCTGTGGATATTTTCACAGCCCTCTTTTTGACTCGTGCAGAATACAGGTCCTCCATGGAAGGCAGGCTGGTAGCCATTATTTTTTCTGCAGTCCTAATTCCTCTCTGAAGTCTGTGTCTGTCTTGTTGGGTTGCAGAGCCAAAACCAAAGGTGGGCGTAGCTATGTAGACACAGGATTCCGGGGTCAAAAGTCTTTTTTCTTTTTCATCAAACTCCCCATGCCCCATTTTTGGCCTACCAGGCTTCAGGGAAGCTTTCTGGGCATTGAAAAAAGAAGCATTTTGAAGCCTTCCAAGGTAAAGTACCAAAGCAGGGTGGGGGTGGGGAAATCAGCTGTAAATCTGACAATTTCCTGATTTCTAGCTGATCTAAATTGCTTGGCACAGCTGATCGTCGAAAAATACCTGTTCACCAAGGATAGGATCCGACCGGTATAACTACTCGTTCTGACAGCTGAGCAGCGCTGCGTGCAAGTGTGCAGCGGTTGGAAAAGCCCTTTTCCCCCCTGCTTTTTCAATCACAGCTGTGTTGCGCAAGGAAATAAAGGTCAGGTAAGAGCCTGGGTGGGCAGGTGGGCCAGAACAGCAGCAAACATAGAACCGGTTTCTATGTATGTTCTCTTGTTTGCTGCTCTTCAGAGCAACCAGTTCTACAGAAGTGGACAGAACTGGTAGAATCCCACCCCTGCTGTTTGCTCAAACTAGTAGCATTGTTTTTGCTACCGGATTGGGTGAACCGGGGTGATCCGGCAGCATTTCACCTCTAGCCTTTGCCCAGCGGGCTTGGGGGCAGAGGAAGATGGGTTCCTGGCCCCATGGATTGGAGTGTGTGTGTGTGTTTCATTTCCAAGGCACCTGAGAGCAGGGCAAGAAGCAACAGTTGGAAGCCACAGGTAATCCTTGACTTACGACCACAACAGAGGCCAACCTTTCTGTTGCTAAGTGAGACATTTGTGAGATCCATCTTACGACTTTTCCTGCCACCGTCGTTAAGGGAATCACCGCATGGGTTATGTTAGCCACATGGGCATTCAGTGAATCTGGCTTCCCTCATTGACTTTGCCTGTCCGAAGGTCGCAAAAGGGGACCGCCTGACCCCCGGGACACTGCAACCGTCATAAGTATGAGTTGGTGGCCCAGCATCTGGATTTTGATCTTGTAACCAGGGAGATGTTGAAATGGCCATAAGTGTGAAAAACAGTCATAAGTCGCTTTTTTTTTAGTGCCGTTGTAACTTTGGTCCCTAAATGAACTGTTGTAAGTCAAGGACAGCCTGTATTCAAGAAGAGGAGCCATCAGTCAGGTTTCCAAGTGATGAAATCCATTCAAAAAGAAACAAGCAAAGTCCATCTTCCATCATAATTTCTTTTATTTAGAATAGCATCAAATTGGCAAAGTCTGTTGTAATTCCGGATCTGACACAACCTGGAATTATACCACATAATATTGGAAGTCACAAACAACTTCTAAAAGTCATATTCCCCAATAGAAGTAATAGAAGTAAATCAACATTGTGTCAACTCATAAAACATTTTGTGTACACGTTTTATAGTTGACAACAGAAAGAGTGGGGGGAGTTTCAAAGAGCAGGCGGCAGTGTGGAATTGAAAGTACATTCCATTCATATTTTCTTCAAAGACTGATTAAATGACTGAAGCTTCTGCCATACAAAAATCTAACTGGAGAGCCTGATTGATGACTCTTGGCTATGGACGTTTTTCGTCGGACAATACACCCAGAGGGGTGAGGGGAAAAGCAGGATCAATTTACATATCTCAGAGTTGGCTATGCCTAGGTAAATGGTGGATGTAGAATGTTCCCTTCAAATAAATCTTTTTTAGTTTTGGGAGCGTGGCTCAAGGCTCATGATTTAACTGGAGTAACTGCCGGAATCCTGACACGTTGCCTGGTGTTATCAATCTCCACCTTCAGATCTCAGAAGGTCAGCTTTTGTTCCCACAGGAAGAAACACCACCTAGCCTAAACAACTCTATCTCCACTCCTCCCACCTTAGGAATGTGGCAAGCCCGAAACCCTCCCCCCCCCCCATAACCAGCAAAGAGAAAGAAAGAAAAGGAATATATAAAAAGGCGAAATAAAATGGCTGCACATGTCAATTTTGGGCTTGACACCATCTAGAACTTTCCCGACAATAAGAACAATTCACCGGTGGAACAGCTGGCCACCAGAATTTTTGGGTGCTCCTTCACTGGATGTTTTTAAGAAGAAACTGGACAACCATTTGTCTGGACAGGGTCTCTTGCTTGAAAAGGGGGCTCGACTAAGTGGTGGTCAACAACTGGTGGTCCGTGAGAAAATTTGAGTGGTCCACAGAAAAATTATTTCCATTTTTTATATTGCACTAAACCCTATCTTTAAAAAAAAAAAAAAAATTCATATTAGTGGTCTGTAGGTTTTAAAATTATGAATTTAGTGAGGTCCCTGAGGTCTGAAATGTTGGTGAACCCTGGACTAGCTCCAGGGGTGGGATACTACCGGTTCAGTGTTTTACAAGGTTTGGTGATTTATGATGTGCTTCCCTGCATGCTGCAAGCCACACGCCTGTAAATCGTCATCAGCATGCTGCGTGCAGAGAAGCAGCCTTTGAAACAGCCCTCTTTCCCTGCTTTTTTAACTGCAGCTGTGCCTCTTGCCTTGAGCAGGGGCCTTTCAGTCTAAGATTCTATGGTTCCTGATTGAGCTCAGAATTCGATCATGTGCCCAGGATTAATATTGATCCCTTTTATGAGGAAACTAATCCAGGAGAGAAGCAACCTGGAACTAAGCAGGAATTTCCTGATACTGAGAACAATTAATCATCGGAAAGTTGATTAAAAGTTGTAAATCAGGGGTCTTCAAACTTGAACATCTTTAAGGTTGGTGGACTTCGACTCCCAGAATTCCTCCTTCTCCAGTCATGTTAGCTCAGGAATTCTGGGAGTTGAAGTCCACAAGTCTTAAACTTGCCAAGCTTGAAGACCTTCGATCTATTCTATCTATCTATTCTATCTATCTATTCTATCTATCTATTCTATCTCTTTCTTTCTCTCTATCTATTCTACCTCTTTCTCTATATATCTATTCTATCTATCCTATCTTTCTATCACCCTCCCTCCCTCCCTCCATCTATCTATTCTATCTATCTTTCTTTCTATCTCTCTATTCTGCCTCTCTTTCTCTATCTATCTCTTCCAGGGGTCTTCAAATTCAACAGCTTGAAGACTTGTGGGCTTCAACTTCCAGAATTCCTCCTCCAGTCATGTTAGCTCAGGAATTCTGGGAGTTGAAGTCCACAAGTCTTAAACTTGCCAAGTTTGAAGACCCTCGATCTATTCTATCTATCTATTCTATCTATCTATCCTATCTCTTTCTTTCTCTCTATCTATTCTACCTCTTTCTCTAGATATCTATTCTATCTATCCTATCTTTCTATCACCCTCCCTCCCTCCATCTATCTATTCTATCTCTCTATTCTGCCTCTCTTTCTCTATCTATCTCTTCCAGGGGTCTTCAAATTCAACAGCTTGAAGACTTGTGGGCTTCAACTTCCAGAATTCCTCCTCCAGTCATGTTAGCTCAGGAATTCTGGGAGTTGAAGTCCACAAGTCTTAAACTTGCCAAGCTTGAAGACCTTCGATCTATTCTATCTATCTATTCTATCTATCTATTCTATCTATCTATCCTATCTCTTTCTTTCTCTCTATCTATTCTACCTCTTTCTCTAGATATCTATTCTATCTATTCTATCTTTCTATCACCCTCCCTCCCTCCATCTATCTATTCTATCTATCTTTCTTTCTATCTCTCTATTCTGCCTCTCTTTCTCTATCTATCTCTTCCAGGGGTCTTCAAATTCAACAGCTTGAAGACTTGTGGGCTTCAACTCCTCCTTCAATTCCTCCTCCAGTCATGTTGGCTCAGGAATTCTGGGAGTTGAAGTCCACAAGTCTTAAACTTGCCAAGTTTGAAGACCCTTGTTGTGAATGCTCCAACACCGGAAGTTTCTAAAGAAGAGATTGGACAGCCGTTTGTCCGGAATAGCATAGCACCTCCTGCTTGATCAGGAGGTTGGACTAGAAGACCTCCAAGGTCCCTTCTGGCTCTGTTCTGCCGGAATTCCTCCTCAGCATCACGTAAGCTGCACCCAGGGCCGCGTCGGCGGCTTTGCCGTAGGCCACGGGGAGCGTGAAGGCCTCCTCCACTTCCTGCTTCATCACCTTGTTTCGGCAGAGCCCGTTTCCGCTGGCCACGATCCGCTTCGCCCCGGCGTCCTTCAAGCTCTTGGAGGGGAGCATGGAGTGCAGGTTTTGGATCACCCCCCGGCACAAAGCCCGGATGACGTGCCCCAAGGAAATTTCGGAGGCCGCGATTGCTGTCACCGATGCCAGGCGGGAAGGCGCATGCCTTTCTCCGAAGACGGTGGGGCAGATGTGGAGACGGCTGTTGGCGTGGGTCAGCCCGGCGTTGATCATCGGTTGGTAGAGAGCCGATTCTGAGACTTCGATCCCTGGGAAAGAGGAAGAGGAAAAAGAGTTGGAGAAGGACTCAAGGGGTACAGGGAGGCCTGGACTAAATGGCCGCAATGGAGCCCGGTGTTTCTGTTGCTAAGTTGGGGCGTTTGTTAAAAGGGGAGAAGGAAGAGGAGGGAGCGAGGAAATGGAAAGAAGATGAGAAAATGAAAAAGAAGGGAGGAAAGAGAGAGGGAAGAAAAGAAGGGAGGGAGGGAGGGAGGAAGAGAAGGGAGAAAGGGAAGGGAAGGAAGGGTGGGAGGGATGAAAGGAGGGAGGGGAAGAAGAGAGGGAAGGAAGGATGGAAGGGGGAAGAAGGAAGGAAAGATGGATGAAAGGAAGGAAGGAAGGAAGGAAGGAAGGAAGGAAGGAAGGAAGGAAGGAAGGAAGGAAGGAAGGGTGGAAGGAAGGAAGGAAGGAAGGAAGGAAGGAAGGAAAAATAGGAAGGAAGGAAGGATGGGTGGAAGGAAGGAAGGAAGGAAGGAAGGAAGGAAGGAAGGAAGGAAGGAAGGAAGGAAGGAAGGAAGGAAAAATAGGAAGGAAGGAAGGAAGGAAGGATGGGTGGAAGGAAGGAAGGAAGGAAAGAAGGATGGAAGGAAGGAAGGATGGAAGGAAGGAAGGAAGGAAGGAAGGAGAAAAGAGCCTTGGTGGCGCAGTGGTTAGAGTGCAGTACTGCAGGAGGGAGTGGAAGGAGAGAGGGAAGGAAAGAAGGAAGGAAAGAAAGGATGGTGGTGGGAAGAAGGAAGGAAGGAAAGATGGATGGAAGGAAGGAAGGAAGGAAGGAGAAAAGTGGCGCAGTGGTTAGAGTGCAGTACTGCAGGCTACTTCTGCTGATTGTTGGCTGCCTGCAGTTTGGCAGTTCAAATCCCACCAGGCTCAAGGTTGACTCAGCCTTCCGTCCTTCTGAGGTAAAATGAGGACCCAGATTGTTGGGTGGCAAAAGGCTGACTCTGTAAAACACTTGGAGAGGGCTGTCAAAGCGCTGTAAAGCGGTATATAAGTCTAAGCGCTAGTGCTATAAAAGGAAAAGGAGCGAAAGAAGGCAGAAGGGCTGGCAAGGCTGAGGATGGGAAAACCACCGGGTTGCTAAGCTCCCCCCACCTCCTCCCTCCTCAAAGGCTCATAC
Organism: Hydrophis major; assembly: GCA_033807585.1. NCBI lineage: Eukaryota > Metazoa > Chordata > Lepidosauria > Squamata > Elapidae > Hydrophis > Hydrophis major. Next base: position 430,598,476 of record CM066328.1, read on the forward strand.
CTAGTTCGGCCATCCATCCGGCCACCATCTTCACGAACGTCGCCATCACGTTCCCGCCATTAAGCGAAGCAGCCACGGCCAGGTAGCGGTTGTCGAAATACGGGAAATATTGGACAGGGGAATTTGAATCGGGAGACTCCTGAGGCTGGAACTCGGGGGGCATGGCGACTGCCAACTGGGCAGACGTGCCGATGTTGAGAACTGGACCGGCGGAAGGTGGGGATGGGAGAGAGAAGGATTCAATTCAAAAATAAAATAAAATCAAGGCCTTCTTTTAAATATGACACTTTTCCCCAACCGCTCCCCACTCTCTCCCTTGCTCCACTCAGTGAAGGGCAGGGGTGGGATTCTACCAGTTTGCACCTATTCGCAAGAACCGGTTGTTAACATTATAGGCAGTTCGGAGAACCGGTTGTTAGAAGAAATTACAGGGCTAATCCCGTAAGGAAGGCAGGAAGGAAACATTCTGGGGTTGCTTACAGAAACTGCCTCTCCGTTAACCCTTATTACCTTCTTGGCAGGACTAGACTTCCTGTCTCAGGAACGTCTCTGGAGTTTTTTTCCCCTCCTTTGCTTGTGTGGAGTGACCATTCAAAGTTACAATGGCACTGAAAAAAGTGACTTAGGACTGTCTTTCACACTTACAATTATTGCAGCATCCCCAATCATGAGGCCAGGCGAGGAGATGCGTGCCTCGATGTGAGTGATATTGAGTTGGCCACACCCAGCCAATAACATGACTACCAAGCCACGCCCACCACCTAAGCCACGCCCACAGAACCAGTTGTTAAAAAAATTGAATCCCACTCCTGTTGAAGGGCAAAAGAATTTCATTTATTCAGGTCTAGAGACAGTCCTCTGCTGCACAACATTGGCTCCTATTTAGCTGGTTGTCCACTAAGACTCCAAGATCCCTCTCCCAGTTCCTGCTATTAAGCCTGGTTTCACCCAGCCCTCTTCCTCCTCCTCTCTCCTTCTAGCACTGATAATGTTCCCTAGTTGGGCCATGAAACGTCTGCAAGGAAACCAACTAGCTCAGAAAGCACCCAAGGACCCCACAGAGCCAAATGTCTCTACAAGCCCAAAGTCACCTTTTCCTGCGAAGCAGAGTAATCTTCCCCTTACTCCGGGTCAACATTTTCCATGCTTGGTTTCAGCGGCACTTTACCTGCATCGCTGTTTTCAGACATGCAAGAGTACACCGAGCACTGGAAATCTCCCATGGCTACTCCAACCTTGGTCCCAGCCGAGATCTGGTGCCACGCCCGGCAGGTTTCCCCAGCCAGATCTCCAGAATCGACCACTTCAGGGAGCAAGAGGATGGGAAAGCCGGAATCTTTCAAACTAAAAAGAGAGGCAGGAATTAACGGCATGCGTTTGTGCGTGTGTGTGTGTGTGGGTGGGTGCATGTCTGTGTCTGTCGAGGCTGAATAGCACGGGGGGTCCTCAACTTACGACCACAATCGAGCCCCGTATTTTCAATGCTAAGCGAGACAGTTGAGCATGTTTTGCCCCGTGATACGACTTTTAGGGCCACAGTTAAATGAATCACTGCTGTTTCTCGATTAGTGGCACCGGTCGTGAAGTGAATTTTGGCTGGCCAGAATGTCACAAAAGGGGATCAGGGAGGCTGCGATCGTCGTAAATACGTGCCAGTGGCCAAGCCTCTGAATTTTGATCATGGGAATCATGGTGACGTTGCAATGGTCACAAATGTGAAAAACGGTCGTACGTCATTATTTTCAGTGGCATGGTAACTTCAAACGGTCACTAAATGAATGGTTGTAAGTCAAGGACTACCTGTATTCCAGTTCTATATTTTCTTTGATTGCTGTATTAGTTCAATTACTATATTTATTCTATTTCTACAGCCAACCACCGCAATTAATGGCTCTGGACAGCTTACAATTCAAAACATACACACCATTTAAAACAATAAGAACATTTTTAAACTTAACTTAAATGGTAAAGGATGTGCTTTAAGATCGGTGAACTTCAGCTGCCAGAATTCCACAGGCTGTCATGCTGGCTGGGGGGTTCTGGGAGTGGAAGCCCACCCCCTTAAAGCAGGCTGGCTGGGGGGTTCTGGGAATGGAAATCCACCCTCTTAAAGCAGGCTGGCTGGGGGATTCTGGGAATGGAAATCCACCCCCTTAAAGCAGGCTGGCTGGGGGATTCTGGGAATGGAAATCCACCCTCTTAAAGCAGGCTGGCTGGGGAATTCTGGGAATGGAAATCCACCCCCTTAAAGCAGGCTGGCTGGGGGATTCTGGGAGTGGAAATCCACCCTCTTAAAGCATGCTGGCTGGGGGATTCTGGGAGTGGAAGTCCTCCCCTCTTAAAGCAGGCTGGCTGGGGGATTCTGGGAATGGAAATCCACCCTCTTAAAGCAGGCTGGCTGGGGGATTCTGGAAATGGAAATCCACCCTCTTAAAGCATGCTGGCTGGGGGATTCTGGGAGTGGAAATCCACCCTCTTAAAGCATGCTGGCTGGGGGATTCTGGGAGTGGAAGTCCTCCCCTCTTAAAGCAGGCTGGCTGGGGGATTCTGGGAATGGAAATCCACCCCCTTAAAGCAGGCTGGCTGGGGGATTCTGGGAATGGAAATCCACCCTCTTAAAGCATGCTGGCTGGGGGATTCTGGGAGTGGAAATCCACCCTCTTAAAGCAGGCTGGCTGGGGGATTCTGGGAATGGAAATCCACCCTCTTAAAGCATGCTGGCTGGGGGATTCTGGGAGTGGAAATCCACCCTCTTAAAGCATGCTGGCTGGGGGATTCTGGGAATGGAAATCCACCCTCTTAAAGCAGGCTGGCTGGGGGATTCTGGGAATGGAAATCCACCCTCTTAAAGCATGCTGGCTGGGGGATTCTGGGAATGGAAATCCACCCTCTTAAAGCAGGCTGGCTGGGGGATTCTGGGAATGGAAATCCACCCTCTTAAAGCAGGCTGGCTGGGGGATTCTGGGAATGGAAATCCACCCTCTTAAAGCAGGCTGGCTGGGGGATTCTGGGAGTGGAAATCCGCCCTCTTAAAGCATGCTGGCTGGGGGATTCTGGGAATGGAAATCCACCCTCTTAAAGCAGGCTGGCTGGGGGATTCTGGGAATGGAAATCCACCCTCTTAAAGCATGCTGGCTGGGGGATTCTGGGAGTGGAAGTCCTCCCCTCTTAAAGCAGGCTGGCTGGGGGATTCTGGGAATGGAAATCCACCCCCTTAAAGCAGGCTGGCTGGGGGATTCTGGGAATGGAAATCCACCCTCTTAAAGCATGCTGGCTGCGGGATTCTGGGAGTGGAAATCCACCCTCTTAAAGCATGCTGGCTGGGGGATTCTGGGAATGGAAATCCACCCCCTTAAAGCAGGCTGGCTGGGGAATTCTGGGAATGGAAATCCACCCTCTTAAAGCAGGCTGGCTGGGGGATTCTGGGAATGGAAATCCACCCTCTTAAAGCAGGCTGGCTGGGGGATTCTGGGAATGGAAATCCACCCCCTTAAAGCAGGCTGGCTGGGGAATTCTGGGAATGGAAATCCACCCCCTTAAAGCAGGCTGGCTGGGGGATTCTGGGAATGGAAATCCACCCCCTTAAAGCAGGCTGGCTGGGGGATTCTGGGAATGGAAATCCACCCCCTTAAAGCAGGCTGGCTGGGGGATTCTGGGAATGGAAATCCACCCCCTTAGAGCAGGCTGGCTGGGGGATTCTGGGAATGGAAATCCACCCTCTTAAAGCAGGCTGGCTGGGGGATTCTGGGAATGGAAATCCACCCCCTTAAAGCAGGCTGGCTGGGGAATTCTGGGAATGGAAATCCACCCTCTTAAAGCAGGCTGGCTGGGGGATTCTGGGAGTGGAAATCCACCCTCTTAAAGCAGGCTGGCTGGGGGATTCTGGGAATGGAAATCCACCCTCTTAAAGCAGGCTGGCTGGGGGATTCTGGGAATGGAAATCCACCCTCTTAAAGCATGCTGGCTGGGGGATTCTGGGAGTGGAAATCCACCTTCTTAAAGCAGGCTGGCTGGGGGATTCTGGGAATGGAAATCCACCCTCTTAAAGCATGCTGGCTGGGGGATTCTGGGAGTGGAAATCCACCCCCTTAAAGCAGGCTGGCTGGGGGATTCTGGGAATGGAAATCCACCCCCTTAAAGCAGGCTGGCTGGGGGGTTCTGGGAATGGAAATCCACCCTCTTAAAGCAGGCTGGCTGGGGGATTCTGGGAATGGAAATCCACCCCCTTAAAGCAGGCTGGCTGGGGGATTCTGGGAATGGAAATCCACCCCCTTAAAGCAGGCTGGCTGGGGGATTCTGGGAATGGAAATCCACCCCCTTAAAGCAGGCTGGCTGGGGGATTCTGGGAATGGAAATCCACCCTCTTAAAGCAGGCTGGCTGGGGGATTCTGGGAATGGAAATCCACCCCCTTAAAGCATGCTGGCTGGGGGATTCTGGGAGTGGAAATCCACCCCCTTAAAGCATGCTGGCTGGGGGATTCTGGGAATGGAAATCCACCCTCTTAAAGCAGGCTGGCTGGGGGATTCTGGGAATGGAAATCCACCCTCTTAAAGCAGGCTGGCTGGGGGATTCTGGGAATGGAAATCCACCCCCTTAAAGCAGGCTGGCTGGGGGATTCTGGGAATGGAAATCCACCCCCTTAAAGCAGGCTGGCTGGGGGATTCTGGGAATGGAAATCCACCCTCTTAAAGCAGGCTGGCTGGGGGATTCTGGGAGTGGAAATCCACCCTCTTAAAGCATGCTGGCTGGGGGATTCTGGGAATGGAAATCCACCCTCTTAAAGCAGGCTGGCTGGGGGATTCTGGGAATGGAAATCCACCCCCTTAAAGCAGGCTGGCTGGGGAATTCTGGGAATGGAAATCCACCCCCTTAAAGCAGGCTGGCTGGGGGATTCTGGGAGTGGAAATCCACCCTCTTAAAGCATGCTGGCTGGGGGATTCTGGGAGTGGAAGTCCTCCCCTCTTAAAGCAGGCTGGCTGGGGGATTCTGGGAATGGAAATCCACCCTCTTAAAGCATGCTGGCTGGGGGATTCTGGGAATGGAAATCCACCCTCTTAAAGCATGCTGGCTGGGGGATTCTGGGAGTGGAAATCCACCCTCTTAAAGCATGCTGGCTGGGGGATTCTGGGAGTGGAAGTCCTCCCCTCTTAAAGCAGGCTGGCTGGGGGATTCTGGGAATGGAAATCCACCCCCTTAAAGCAGGCTGGCTGGGGGATTCTGGGAATGGAAATCCACCCTCTTAAAGCATGCTGGCTGGGGGATTCTGGGAGTGGAAATCCACCCCCTTAAAGCATGCTGGCTGGGGGATTCTGGGAGTGGAAATCCGCCCTCTTAAAGCATGCTGGCTGGGGGATTCTGGGAATGGAAATCCACCCTCTTAAAGCAGGCTGGCTGGGGGATTCTGGGAATGGAAATCCACCCTCTTAAAGCATGCTGGCTGGGGGATTCTGGGAGTGGAAATCCACCTTCTTAAAGCATGCTGGCTGGGGGATTCTGGGAGTGGAAATCCACCCTCTTAAAGCATGCTGGCTGGGGGATTCTGGGAGTGGAAATCCACCCTCTTAAAGCATGCTGGCTGGGGGATTCTGGGAGTGGAAATCCGCCCTCTTAAAGCATGCTGGCTGGGGGATTCTGGGAGTGGAAATCCACCCTCTTAAAGCATGCTGGCTGGGGGATTCTGGGAATGGAAATCCACCCCCTTAAAGCAGGCTGGCTGGGGAATTCTGGGAATGGAAATCCACCCTCTTAAAGCAGGCTGGCTGGGGGATTCTGGGAGTGGAAATCCACCCTCTTAAAGCAGGCTGGCTGGGGGATTCTGGGAATGGAAATCCACCCTCTTAAAGCAGGCTGGCTGGGGAATTCTGGGAATGGAAATCCACCCTCTTAAAGCAGGCTGGCTGGGGGATTCTGGGAGTGGAAATCCACCCTCTTAAAGCAGGCTGGCTGGGGATTCGGGGAGTGGAAATCCACCCTCTTAAAGCATGCTGGCTGGGGGATTCTGGGAGTGGAAATCCACCCTCTTAAAGCATGCTGGCTGGGGGATTCTGGGAATGGAAATCCACCCCCTTAAAGCAGGCTGGCTGGGGAATTCTGGGAATGGAAATCCACCCTCTTAAAGCAGGCTGGCTGGGGGATTCTGGGAGTGGAAATCCACCCTCTTAAAGCAGGCTGGCTGGGGTATTCTGGGAATGGAAATCCACCCCCCTAAAGCAGGCTGGCTGGGGGATTCTGGTAATGGAAATCCACCCTCTTAAAGCATGCTGGCTGGGGGATTCTGGGAATGGAAATCCACCCCCTTAAAGCAGGCTGGCTGGGGGATTCTGGGAATGGAAATCCACCCTCTTAAAGCATGCTGGCTGGGGGATTCTGGGAGTGGAAATCCACCCTCTTAAAGCATGCTGGCTGGGGGATTCTGGGAATGGAAATCCACCCTCTTAAAGCATGCTGGCTGGGGGATTCTGGGAATGGAAATCCACCCCCTTAAAGCAGGCTGGCTGGGGGATTCTGGGAGTGGAAATCCACCTTCTTAAAGCATGCTGGCTGGGGGATTCTGGGAATGGAGATCCACCCTCTTAAAGCATGCTGGCTGGGGGATTCTGGGAATGGAAATCCACCCTCTTAAAGCAGGCTGGCTGGGGGATTCTGGGAGTGGAAATCCACCCTCTTAAAGCAGGCTGGCTGGGGGATTCTGGGAATGGAAATCCACCCTCTTAAAGCAGGCTGGCTGGGGGATTCTGGGAATGGAAATCCACCTTCTTAAAGCAGGCTGGCTGGGGGATTCTGGGAGTGGAAATCCACCCTCTTAAAGCATGCTGGCTGGGGGATTCTGGTAATGGAAATCCACCCTCTTAAAGCAGGCTGGCTGGGGGATTCTGGTAATGGAAATCCACCCCCTTAAAGCAGGCTGGCTGGGGGATTCTGGGAGTGGAAATCCACCCTCTTAAAGCATGCTGGCTGGGGGATTCTGGTAATGGAAATCCACCCTCTTAAAGCATGCTGGCTGGGGGATTCTGGGAGTGGAAATCCACCTTCTTAAAGCATGCTGGCTGGGGGATTCTGGGAATGGAAATCCACCCTCTTAAAGCATGCTGGCTGGGGGATTCTGGTAATGGAAATCCACCTTCTTAAAGCAGGCTGGCTGGGGGATTCTGGGAGTGGAAATCCACCCTCTTAAAGCATGCTGGCTGGGGGATTCTGGTAATGGAAATCCACCCTCTTAAAGCAGGCTGGCTGGGGGATTCTGGGAATGGAAATCCACCCCCTTAAAGCAGGCTGGCTGGGGGATTCTGGGAATGGAAATCCACCCTCTTAAAGCATGCTGGCTGGGGGATTCTGGGAGTGGAAATCCACACCCTTAAAGCAGGCTGGCTGGGGGATTCTGGGAGTGGAAATCCACCCTCTTAAAGCATGCTGGCTGGGGGATTCTGGGAATGGAAATCCACCCTCTTAAAGCAGGCTGGCTGGGGGATTCTGGAAATGGAAATCCACCCTCTTAAAGCATGCTGGCTGGGGGATTCTGGGAATGGAAATCCACCCTCTTAAAGCGTGCTGGCTGGGGGATTCTGGGAATGGAAATCCACCCCCTTAAAGCAGGCTGGCTGGGGGATTCTGGGAGTGGAAATCCACCCCCTTAAAGCAGGCTGGCTGGGGGATTCTGGGAGTGGAAATCCACCCTCTTAAAGCATGCTGGCTGGGGGATTCTGGGAATGGAAATCCACCCTCTTAAAGCAGGCTGGCTGGGGGATTCTGGAAATGGAAATCCACCCTCTTAAAGCATGCTGGCTGGGGGATTCTGGGAATGGAAATCCACCCTCTTAAAGCATGCTGGCTGGGGGATTCTGGGAATGGAAATCCACCCCCTTAAAGCAGGCTGGCTGGGGGATTCTGGGAGTGGAAATCCACCTTCTTAAAGCATGCTGGCTGGGGGATTCTGGGAATGGAAATCCACCTTCTTAAAGCAGGCTGGCTGGGGGATTCTGGGAGTGGAAATCCACCCTCTTAAAGCATGCTGGCTGGGGGATTCTGGTAATGGAAATCCACCCTCTTAAAGCAGGCTGGCTGGGGGATTCTGGGAATGGAAATCCACCCCCTTAAAGCAGGCTGGCTGGGGGATTCTGGGAATGGAAATCCACCCTCTTAAAGCATGCTGGCTGGGGGATTCTGGGAGTGGAAATCCACCCCCTTAAAGCAGGCTGGCTGGGGGATTCTGGGAGTGGAAATCCACCCTCTTAAAGCATGCTGGCTGGGGGATTCTGGGAATGGAAATCCACCCTCTTAAAGCAGGCTGGCTGGGGGATTCTGGAAATGGAAATCCACCCTCTTAAAGCATGCTGGCTGGGGGATTCTGGGAATGGAAATCCACCCTCTTAAAGCATGCTGGCTGGGGGATTCTGGGAGTGGAAATCCACCCTCTTAAAGCATGCTGGCTGGGGGATTCTGGGAGTGGAAATCCACCCTCTTAAAGCATGCTGGCTGGGGGATTCTGGGAGTGGAAATCCACCCTCTTAAAGCAGGCTGGCTGGGGGATTCTGGGAATGGAAATCCACCCTCTTAAAGCAGGCTGGCTGGGGGATTCTGGTAATGGAAATCCACCCTCTTAAAGCATGCTGGCTGGGGGATTCTGGGAATGGAAATCCACCCTCTTAAAGCATGCTGGCTGGGGGATTCTGGGAGTGGAAATCCACCCTCTTAAAGCATGCTGGCTGGGGGATTCTGGGAATGGAAATCCACCCTCTTAAAGCATGCTGGCTGGGGGATTCTGGGAATGGAAATCCACCCCCTTAAAGCAGGCTGGCTGGGGGATTCTGGGAGTGGAAATCCACCTTCTTAAAGCATGCTGGCTGGGGGATTCTGGGAATGGAAATCCACCCTCTTAAAGCATGCTGGCTGGGGGATTCTGGTAATGGAAATCCACCTTCTTAAAGCAGGCTGGCTGGGGGATTCTGGGAGTGGAAATCCACCCTCTTAAAGCATGCTGGCTGGGGGATTCTGGTAATGGAAATCCACCCTCTTAAAGCAGGCTGGCTGGGGGATTCTGGGAATGGAAATCCACCCCCTTAAAGCAGGCTGGCTGGGGGATTCTGGGAATGGAAATCCACCCTCTTAAAGCATGCTGGCTGGGGGATTCTGGGAGTGGAAATCCACCCTCTTAAAGCAGGCTGGCTGGGGGATTCTGGGAGTGGAAATCCACCCTCTTAAAGCATGCTGGCTGGGGGATTCTGGGAATGGAAATCCACCCTCTTAAAGCAGGCTGGCTGGGGGATTCTGGTAATGGAAATCCACCCTCTTAAAGCATGCTGGCTGGGGGATTCTGGTAATGGAAATCCACCCTCTTAAAGCATGCTGGCTGGGGGATTCTGGGAATGGAAATCCACCCTCTTAAAGCATGCTGGCTGGGGGATTCTGGGAGTGGAAATCCACCCCTCTTAAAGGATGCTGGCTGGGGGATTCTGGGAGTGGAAATCCAACCCTCTTAAAGCATTGCTGAGTGGGGAATTCTGGGATTCCACCCATATTCAAGTTTCCAAGTCTTAAATGCACTGGATGAAACCTCAGAGCACAGGTTGTAATGTGAACAGTGTATAGGGCGACCAGGCTCAGGGGTGGGATTCTTCCAGTTCACACCTATTCATTAGAACTGGTTGTTAACATTCTAAGCAATTGTTAGAACTGGTTGTTAGAAGAAATTACTGGCCTAATCCTGTAAGGAAGGCAGGAAGGAAACATTCTGGTGTTGCTTATAGAAACTGCCTCTCCATTAACCCTTATTACATTCTTGGCAGGACTAGACTTCCTGTCTCAGGAACCTCTCTGGAGTTTTTTTCCCCTCCTTTGCTGGTCCTTTGCTTGTGTGGAGTGACCATTCAAAGTTACAGTGGCACTGAAAAAAGTGACTTATGACCCTTTTTCACGCTTACGACTGTTGCAGCATCCCCACAGTCATGAGAGGCCAGGTGAGGAGATGCGTGTCTCGATGTGAGTGATACTGAGTTAGCCACACCTAGCCAATAATATGACCACCAAGCCATGTCCACCGAGTCACATGACCACCAAGCCACGCCCACCACCTAAGCCACGCCCACAGAACCGGTTGTTAAAAATTTTGAATCCCACCCCTGGTCAGATTTCTTTTGAGGCCATCTGCAGACTTACAGTTTCGTATTCCAGGATTTTTCCAGGGTATTGAAGTATCCCCAGGAGGCAGCGTTTTGCACCGACATCTGTGGCTTCTCTCGGCCGCAAAGCATAGCCACGACATAGTCCTGGATTGTTCCAGCAGTGGTGTAGGGCGCCAGGAAATCTGGCCTAGGCAGCGAGGAAAGACAGACAAACAGAATGAATGAATAAATGAATGAATGGAATTAATGTACAAATGTACATCTATTGGAAAAATTATGTGGCATAAGAATATTATGCATATGAACACACACACATATATACATACTGGCTGGATACCTGCGCTCTGCAATAAAACTATGTGGTTCGGGGCTTAGTTTTTGGAAAAGAAAATAAGGTGAGAAAAATCTGCTTCTGTTTACCAGCATCCACCTGTATTCATCTGGCTAGCATTCTGTCAGTGTGTGAGAGCTGAGGACTGTTTGGAAACTGAAACAGTATTTGTTGTGTGAGCAAGAAGGAGACAACAAGGAGCCTTGGCGTGGCTTAGCTCAACTGTTTTGTACTAAAACTGGTTGCTGCTGTGAAACTGAACCTCCTCTCCTCTGCTTGTGTTTTGCACTTGGAAGAGATTTCTTTTCAGGTGGGGAGAGGGAGCAGAACTCCTTAGCATCAGAGCGTAATAATAATAATAATAATAATAATAATAATAATAATAATAATAATAATGGAAATACTAAATGTTCCGGTGGTCATTTTGAAAAATCCTTTCTTAGCAAGCACCTAGAAGCCATGAGGAACATAGCTGCCAAATTTCAAGTTTGTAGGCTTTACGGTTCTGAAGATTTTGTGATTATGCATGAGTGGTATTTTGCTTTTATACATACATACATATATATACATATACATATACATAAGCATATGCATATGCATATGCATATATATACATACATACATACATATATACATACATACATATATATATATATATATATATATATATATATATATATATATATATATATATATATATATATATATATTGTAGGAAGTTAGCATCCACCGTTCTCCTAGAAAAATGAAATATTCTGGGAAATATTAAAAAGGCAGAATATTTCTCTTAAAAAGAGCAGAAACTCAGAAGCAGAAACTCACCTCAGAGGCAGAAACTCAGCCCCTGCCCACCTTTGCTAATGGGCCACTAAGGCCTAGGCCAGAGTATTCTACATAACAAAGGCCTCTACCCATCTCACCACCTGGGCTGGGCGGATTGTATCAGCCAACACTCAGGTGAAGCCATGTGGTCCAGGCAAAGCCTACAAAGTTAGTTAAGAGCCTCCCACCCCTGGGAATCTGACAGCCAATGGGATACATTTCTTGTACAGGAACAGGAAACACTAAGGTGGGGCCCAACGGAGGGTATATAAGGGTCTCTCAGCATCTTGGCCTTCCCTTTTTCTCTTTTCACCTTGAAGCATGTGATCATCCTTTTTTACTTTGGAGCTCCAAGCCTTGTGGTCCTGTCCACCATTAAACCATGTTTCCAAACAGCCTCCAGGTGTCCAGTGTCGTTTTCCCCACTTGGAACGGAACCCAGAAGGAGAATTCTTCCAACACTAACTCAAACAAGAATATTTCTGGCTTATAATCTGTATATGTACCTGTTCTTCAAGAGCCAAAAGATAGTGGCGCAGCCGTAGCCGGAAGCCACACTGAGATGCGAATGAGGCGCCGGGAGGGAAGAGAGGAAATTGGGGCCGCAGCGGCCATCTTGCCAGGTGATGAGGTGACTCACTTTGTCTGGCTGAAAAGCCCACCTGCCTCCACTTTCCGTCCATGTGCCGCCTGGAAGAGTCAGGGGAGAGCTCAGGTGGAGGAACACCAGGGACTAGGGTGATCACAATCCTGCTTTTCTATTGTGTCGGCCGTCCTTGACACACAAAAGCCCCTGTGTAGCACATTATTTAAACAGGCAAGCCCTCGATGGCAGGGTTCCAGCAGATACCCTAATTAATTCATGAGCCTCGAGACAAGTTTCAAAAGAAATCCCATTATTTATTAGGAGCAACACGTCCGGCACTTTTCCCAAGTGCAGTCGGCTCTGTCCTACGTAATTTACTGCCCATTCAAATCACAAGTCAGAGTAACAAAAAAAAAAAAAATGATTTATTAGTTGTGACCATGTTGGCGTTAACTGGGTCCAGCTGACACTAAAATACATCATTAAGTTTCCCCTTGACCCTGGTCTTCCTCCCACCCCCTGGATGTACATTCTCCAACGGGGCACATCCATAGCCAAGAGTCATCAATCATGCTCTACCAGTAGTAATCTTGCGTGCCAACAGCTTCGGCTGCCTAGCAATTATCTGAAGCATGTAAGGAATGCACTGCATCCCTCACTCCCTTTCTGCTGGCAAGTACCCTGTTTCTCCAACAATACGGCCTCCCCCAATAGGAAGTCCCAGCATGTTTTATAGGCATGAAATGAAATTAAGCCCCTCCCCCCACAAATTAAGGCCTATATTAAAACATGTGAAATGGGGGGGAATGGTAGGGGGGCTTGCCGTCAGGAAGCACTTTTGTTGCACATCCGGATATGGTGCTGCCTGCGTTGACCCCAATACGAAGTGCCCCACCAACACCGAGGTCAACATCCAAGCCGTCGCCGCCCGCCTGAGGATGCAAGGGGGGGTGGATTAAGTCACCCCAAAAAGATGGCCTAGCCATTTTTTCGGGGCTCAAAAAAAAAAAAAAGACCCTGCCTTATTATAGGAAAAACACGGTAAAAAAAAAAACCAAAGGAGTATTTTTGAGTTGGCACCCCATGGGTCAGGTGATGAAAATTCAGAGGCTTGGCAACTGGCATGGACTTAGGACGGTTGCTGCTTGATCCCCTTTTGAGACCTTCTGACAAGACAAGCCCATGGGGAAGCTAGATTCACTTAACAACCGAGTTCCTTAATGACCGCGTCCCTCTGTTTTCCAAAGCACCGGAAGGCAATACCAGAAGCAACAGATAGAAATCAATCAATGAAGGAGACAAAATGCCCAGGAGAAATGTAGGGCTAGAAGGCATCTGAGGTTGCTTCCAAGTCTAATATTCTATTTTCGACAACCTCCAATGCCTTGCACACCTCTAACATCTGATGGCTGTTGAGAAAGTATGGAGCCGAGGTGGTTAAGAGAGGGATTGAGAACATAAGGTCTTCTTATGGGTGGAACTTCCGGTTTGCCAGGCTTCGGCGGCGGCAGGGATTCACGATCCTGCGCGATCCCTGCTGCGCTAGCCGTCTTGGTGCCTCCGACCCCGACGGGTCTGGAGGCTAAGGCTGCCTGGTAGAGGCAACCGAAGATAGGGGGGATCCGGAGAGGGGTTTGGGGGTGTCACAGACCCCCTCCCCAGCCGGCCAAACCCCCTTCTCTCAAGGCGGTGGAGCGGCGGTCTGTAATGGCCGCCACAAAGAAGCCGGCAACTGGGTAAGACTGCACAGGAGGAAGAGGGAGAAAGTCTTGAAGAGAAAGTTTTTTTTGGCTGACCCAGGACTTTAAGACACATCTAACATCCTGAAAACTATGACTTTGTTTGAATGATACTTTGTTTCCAGAGGAGATTTTCAAGCGGCGAATTTGAGGTGCTGAAAGGAAAAGTTTACTCTCCTTCCCTACGGAATCAACAAATGGACATTGAGAAACCTGTCTTTTTATAGAAGGTAAAAATTTGGCTCTTTGTTATAAGTGGGAAGGGAGAGGACAAAAAAAAAATATTAAGATCTTGTTGAAGGAGATGCCTTGAAGATTCTGAGACTAGAAACTAATTGCAACAAGGCTTTAAAATACAGATTGGGCTTTTTTTTTCTTTTTATGGATATTAATTACCCCAGGAAGAGAAAGTGAGAACTTTGTGCTGTTTGAACTGATTGATGACTCTGGGACTTTGGGGAACTGTTTTAACTTTTGAAACATCTTGGTTGTTTTAAGAAGAAGAAGAAAGGTTTATAATGGCTTTACCTGTTGATGAATTTGGAAAAATAAAGAAAGAAGGAAAGGACGCTGTGCAAGAAGCCTTTCACTTTTTGGAGATGGCGCTTGCTATTTACCAGCAAACACAACAACAGATGGAGGAAGCAGAAGAAGAAGAAGAAGCCATCTTTAATGAATCCAAAAGTCTAATTAAGAAAGAAAGGAGAAAGAGAGAAAGGAAAATGAAGGACGTAAGACCTAAAAAAACACCCAAGAAAGAGAAAAATAAGATGCAAAATCAACACAATGTTAGAAAGCAAAAGAAAAAAGGAATACAACAGAGAGGGGAAGCTAAAAAGGCAGAGGTTAGCAGAAGGGGGGGTAAAAAGGCCAGGTGGGATAAGAAAGGAAGGGAAAAGGGGGAAAAAAGCCACAAAGGTATAAAACAAGATGGGAAAAAAGGATTTTATTTTTAGGGATAAAGGGTAATGTATAATTTTTTTAAAAAAGAAGATTTTGCAAAGGTACATAAGATGGTATTGTAGTATTTGTATTAGAAATAGAAAATTAGAATGTTATAAGAATTAATAAAAGATTAAAATATTGAAATGTTTAGTAATGATAGACTTTAAAATTTAATAAAATATTAAAGGGAATGTCTAAAATATTGAATTCCATTAAAGAGTTTAATTGACTATTGTATTGATGTTATTATAAACTTATTACTGTAACATTTGTTTTTGAAATAGATAATTGGAATGTTACAAGATTTAATATTTAGATTTATCATCTAATTATGTATTTAATCATTTTGGATTTATTATTTTTTCCTTTTAAAAAAAAAAAAAAGCTAGTAGGTAGAATGTACTAAGCAGAATCAAATTGGGTACTAGGCGTTATTTTAAATGTTAATTTAGGGGGACAATAGAAGGCACCATACTTTGATTAGTGATTTCAGGAGAAATCCTTTTTTTTTTACTATGGGAATGAGATAAATGGATAATTTGGAAAGAATGGACAAAAGATACAAGTATAATGATTTAAATTAAAATGAAATAAATAAAATAGAATTAAGAAGAGTGAAAAGCGGGGAGAAGCTATATAGAGGATGTAGAATAGTAAATAAGATAGGTAATGGTATATAAGATGAGCATGAATTTAATTGAAGTCCATATAAAGAGAGGTAATCTGGGGCCAAGCTACTTTCTAGAAAGAAGTTTTGTATTTTATGTTTTGTGTGTTTATGTTTGTTTGAGAATTAATAAAACCTTGGAGGAATGTTGGATGAGAATAATGGTAAACAAGTCAGAGAGAAATGAAGATGATGACTATAAAATGGATAAATATAAGAAAATAATAATAATAATAATGAAATTGAATAAGAGTAAAGAGAAATAATGAGAAATTTGCTAAAAGATACTTATAGGTCCATATGGAAATGGAGTAAAATAGAATTATATAAAATAATGTTTTATTTGACTTGTAAAAATTTATAATGGAAAGAGGTTTTATGTACTCAATGGTTAATGATGGTTTGTTTGTCTTTAAAAATTAAGAAAAAATTTGTTTAAAAAAAAAAAGATCTTCTTATGGGTGATGTCAGGGTTCCAATGGACGCCCTAATTAAACCATGAACCTAGAGCCAAGTTTCAAAAGAAGTCCAGTTATTTATGAGGAGCAACATGTCAGCACATACCCAAATCAAGTCAGCTCTGCCTCACGTAATTTACGGCATGTCAACTAAAAAGATACTCCTTTGGTCTTTTTAGCTGCCAGAGAAAGGGAGTGGGGGAAAACAGTGCATTCCTTAAGTGCCTGGATAATCGCCCTGGCAGCCCAAAGTTGTTGGAGTGCAAGAATATTACTGGAGAGCATGATAGATGACTCTTGGCTATGGATGTGTCCCATTGGAGAATACACATCCAGGGGGGCTGGGAGGAAGACCAGGGTCAAGGGGGAAATGAATGATGTATTTGTCGGGCTCCGAGTTCGCTACGGAGCCCATCAGCTCCGAATACACCTTGCAGCAAATCAGCTGGCAGTGGAGAATATCACTTTAGCTCTGCTGACGCCAGATCTGTATTGCTGTTTGTGTGCTAGCCGATGGCGCTGAAGGTTGCTTTAACAGAGCTGTGAGCTGCAGGATGGATTCTGAAGCAACTGCAGGCTGAAAGATGAATTCTGAAACAACTATGGGCTGAAGGATGGATTCTGAAGCAACTGCAGGCTGAAGGATGGATTCCAAAGCAACTGCGGACTGAAAGATGAATTCTGAAACAACTATGGGCTGAAGGATGGATTCTGAAGCAACTGCAGGCTGAAGGATGGATTCCGAAGCAACTGTGGGCTGAAAGATGAATTCTGAAACAACTATGGGCTGAAGGATGGATTCTGAAGCAACTGCAGGCTGAAAGATGAATTCTGAAACAACTATGGGCTGAAGGATGGATTCTGAAGCAACTGCAGGCTGAAGGATGGATTCCGAAGCAACTGTGGGCTGAAAGATGAATTCTGAAACAACTATGGGCTGAAGGATGGATTCTGAAGCAACTGCAGGCTGAAGGATGGATTCCGAAGCAACTGCGGACTGAAAGATGAATTCTGAAACAACTATGGGCTGAAGGATGGATTCTGAAGCAACTACGGGGCTAGAAATGGTTTTTTTTTCGTGTATTAATATGGTGCATATTGTTGGAGGGGGTTGGGGCACATATAGGTGGTAATTAAGCATTGAGTTAAGACATGGTGAAGGTGGCACCAGGTGGGGATCAGTTAGTGAGGGTCGGAGTAGGTTAAAGAGGTAGACATGTTATAGGATTAATAGCATTTAGAGATAATAAGTTAGGCCTGGCCAAGACTAGGCCTGGGCATGGTGGGGGTGGGGGGGGTGTCTCATGACAATGATAATAAAAGGAAAGAGAGCAAACTCAAGCCCAACGCTAACCTCACCTGGCTTTTAGCCATTCTTGCCTGATTAGAGGATTTGTTGTTTGCCGAATAAACCATCGTTGTCCTAAAGAGGAGCTGGAGTTTGGATTCATTTAAAAGACAAATCTTCAATACTCAAGGACTGGCTGAGAGTATTTTAGTATCGGCTGCATCTAGCCAACACCGACATGGCCGCTTCCAATAAGTCCATTTTCTTTTCTCTGAGAGATACAGCTAGAGATTTATGATTTTATTGGGGGTGGATGTGTTGGCGTCCTAACATGGCTGCTCCTATGACCCTGTTTGACCTCTCCCCCCACCCAGGGTGTGTCATCAATCCTGCTCCAGCGGAGTCCTCCTGCCTATTGCAACTGCAACTCGAGAGCAGGCCAGGAATGCTTTACGAGTTGACAGGTAACATGACAGCAGTCTTCCAGTATTTGAGGGGCTGCCCCAAAGAAGCGGGGAGAGTGGTCAGCCTATTCTCCAAAGCACCGGAAGGCAGGACAAGAAACAATGGATGGAAACTGATCAACTAATCCTAGAACTGGGGAGAAATTTCCTGACATTTAGAACAGGTAGATGAGCTCGCCTTCAGAAGCTGTGGGTGCTCCATCCCTGGCAGCTTTCAAAAAAGAGACTGGACAGCCATTTGTGTGAAATGGTCTGAGGTTTACTGCCTGAGCGGGGTTGGACTAGAAGACCTCCGAGGTCCCTCCTAATGGTGTGGTTCTCTGTTCTAAATCTCACCTTTTCCAGCTTCCCAAAACATCACCCCGTGCATTTGTCCAGAAATGCCAATGCAGCAAACTCTTCGTGTAGCAGCCGGAGAAAGAGTCACCAGACAGGCGTTCAAAGTGTCAATGATTCCGTGGACATCCTGCTCACTCTCCTAAGAAAGAAAAAGAAGAAAGAAAGAAAGAAAGAAAGAAAGAAAGAAAGAAAGAAAGAAAGAAAGAAAGAAAGGAAGGAAGGAAGGAAGGAAGGAAGGAAGGAAGGAAGGAAGGAAGGAAGGAAGGAAGGAAGGAAGGAAGGAAGGAAGGAAGGAAGGAAGGAAGATGAGAAAGTTGGAAGGAAGGAAGGAAGGAAGGAAGGAAGGAAGGAAGGAAGGAAGGAAGGAAGGAAAGGAAGGAAGGAAGGAAGGAAGGAAGGAGAGAAAGTGGGAAGGAAGGAAGGAAGGAGAGAAAGTGGGAAGGAAGGAAGGAAGGAAGGAAGGAAGGAAGATGAGAAAGTGGGAAGGAAGGAAGGAAGGAAGGAGAGAAAGTGGGAAGGAAGGAAGGAAGGAAGGAGAGAAAGTGGGAAGGAAGGAAGGAAGGAAGGAAGGAAGGAAGGAAGGAAGGAAGGAAGGAAGGAAGGAAGATGAGAAAGTGGGAAGGAAGGAAGGAAGGAAGGAAGGAGAGAAAGTGGGAAGGAAGGAAGGAGTCATTCATTCATTCATTAAATTAGCTGCTATCTAACGTGACTCAAGGGGGGAGAAAGAATAATCGGGGGAAATTTTATGAGAAAAGAGAAAGAATATTTTACGCATGAGAAAGGCAACCGAAAGGATTTCTCCCGAATGGATGACTTCTTCTGTCAGCTATTAAAACTCCCTCCTTTCTCCATCTCTGGGGGTTTTTAAGAAAAAACTGGACAGCCACCTGTCTGAACTGGTATAGGATCTCCTACCTGAGCAGGGGGATGGACGACAAGTCCTCTGAGGTCCCTCCCAACTCAGTTATCCTGCTATCCTTCCTTCCCTCTATCCCTCCCTTTCTTTCTTCTCCATCTCTGGAGATTTTAAAGAAGAGAGTGAACTGGTAAGGGGTCTCCTGTTTGACCAGGGTATCAACTTTGAAGTAAACCTGGCTGGGCCATTTTTGAAGCTTCGGGATTGCCATGATGCCAAGATGGGATAGGGAGGGGGAGAAAAACATAGTTAAATGAGGGTTTTTGTTAGGCAAAACAAAATAGTTTCCTGTGGGAATCAAGGACGTTCCAGCAGGTAGCCGGGTGAAAGGGAGGAGTCCGGTTACCAGGCGACCAGCCAGCACCTTGATTGGACCATGTGACTGATGGCTTGGGGAAGGGGGAAACTTTCACTTTTAACATCAGGTGAAAACACCGCAGGAACTTTCAGAGTCGGTTTTCACCAGTTTTTGCCAACGTGATATCTCCAGCGTGACCAAAAGGAGAGAGAGTCAACCTAGAAATAAGGAGAAATGTTCTAATGGTGAGAACAATCCAGCCATGGGACGGAAGTTGCCTCTGGAAGTTGTGGGAGCTTCATCGCTGGAGGCTTTCAAGAAGAGACTGGACTGCCACTTGTTGGAAATGGGGTCGGGGGTGTTGTACTAGATCAGTGGTCGCCAACCAGTTGGCCAGGGTCCACTGGTGGTCTGCGAGAAAATTTTGGTGCTCCACAGAGAAATGTCCCCCCCAGAGCAATGAATCCTGGCTGCGCAGGTACACAAGGCTGCCCCGCCCACATGGCCTGTGGGAACACAAGGCTTGTGTCACTTGCACTGCGAACACCATGAGGGAGTGAGGGGAGGGAACTCACCCCACGCGCCTCTCCTGGCCAACGGGCTGCTTCTTTCTGCTTCTGCTTTTGGCTGCAGGCAAGGAAAGTAGCCAAAGTCTTTCTTTCTCTCCCCCAAACTCCGACAGAAAGGAGTCTTTGGGACCCAGCAAGGCCTCCTGCTCCATGAGGCTCATTTCTGGCAGAGTTTGGAGGAGAGAAAGAAAAAGACTTCTGCGGCTTCTGCTGCTTTCCTTGCATGAAGCCAAAAGTCTCTCTCTTTCTCACACTCTCTCTCCCCCTGAGAACAGAGCTGGAGACGGTATCCTGAAATCCCAAATAAAGAACGATCGATTGGTAGGAAAACAGGGTGGGGAATTTTTTCTGCAGACTTTCTTTGGGATTTTTCCCAGGGTCTCTGGTCCGCGGGGTTTAAAATTATGAGTTTGGTGGTCCTTGAGGTCCAAAAGGTTGGCGACCCCTGTACTAGATGACCTACAAGGTCCCTTCCAACTCTAATCTAATCTAATCAATAAAATTGTTCTTTAAGAAACCTACCTGCCTCAGAATTCAGCTTCCCATGGAGTTATTACTTGGAACCCCAACATAGGGGGTTGGACTAGAAGACCTCTGAGGTCCCTTCCAGCTCTATTCTCTATTCACCTTACCCGCAACTGAGCATCTTTGATGGGCACATCGGCTTGCAATGGCTTGGTACAGCTGGCCACCAGGGATGGTCCCTCGCTTGTTTTTTCCACCAGGACCATTTTGACGGACGTGGTACCCAGATCAATGCCAAGGATGCACGGGGTCGGCAGCCCAAAAGACTTCCGTGTCTCCTGCGCCATCCGAGGTTCCTGCACCTTGAAGCCTGGAGTCTGAAACCACTGCTGGAAAAATGAAGCCAGGTTAGTCCTGCACCTATTCGACTGGAGAGACTGCAGCCCAACAAATTTTGGATGCTTTTTAAATCACTGTTTTTAAAATGTCCTTATTGTTTTCAATGCCACGTCAGGCTTTTGAACTGGAAGCTCCAAACGGGATTGGAGGGATGCTCCAATGGTCATAAGTGTGAAAAATGGCCATATCATTTTTTTCCAATGCTGTTGTAACTTCAGTCACTAAACGAACTGTTGTAAGTCGACCTGTATTGATTTGTTAGAAGTTTAAAAAGCCTCTGGTCTACCCAGCCCCCACTCATTTGCACAGATCTTTTAAAAAAAGGTTGGATCACCATTTGTCTGAAGTGGTGCAGGGTTTCCTGCCTAGGCAGGGCGTTGGACTAGAAGACCTCCAAGGTCCCTTCCAACTCTGTATATTCTATTCTATTCTATTCTATTCTATTCTATTCTATTCTATTCTATTCTATTCTATTCTATTCTATTCTATTCTACTCCTATTCTATTCTAATTCTATGGAGTCAGAGTAACCCTATATCCTTTCATAAAATGCAATGTTTCCTTAAAGGTAACACACTGGAATAAATCAACATGTAAAAGACATGGGAATTTTGCACCTAAGTCTGTTTTTCTCAAACCATAAAATTCTCTCAGAAAAGACAGCGTTGTCAGCGTTCCAGAAAACCTCCACTCCAACAAATAACTCCGAGACAAGACATCCTCTCCAAGGTTCTTTTTATTAGAGTAGTAAACTGGCACATCTTGGAAATCTCGAATCTGAAAGTTCTGCGTTTCCTTGCAGTAAGTAAAAAAATTACCAATCCACCCCCTGCGCCCATCATTGCATCACATGCTCCAATCATCTTCTGTCCCAACTTGAGACGTCCTCTTTACCAGGTGCAGAAACAACATGACCTTGACTTAGAAGAAGAATGCTATTATGTTTACCCACATATACTCCAAGAAATTCCCCCCTCCCTTTTTCCCAGGCTCAAGAATGTGGTAGTGTGGAAGTGTCTGGTCTCAATATGGCTGATTAGAGAGATCTTATTCTCACAAAGGAGACAAATAGGATATTTCCTATAATCATAAAAAGCCATGTTTCCTTTATTTTTTTCTTTCTACCTGAGGCTGTGAGTTCGATCCTAGGCAAAGGCAGGTATTTCTCTCCCTGGGTACAGGGAGAATATATCTGCTGTGAACTCCGCATTGGTGACAGGAAGGGCATCTGGCCAGTAAACACTCAGCTCCATTTAGTTGCCCCGACTCCACCCCGATGCAAGGGATTACAGGGTCATTAAAAGACAAAAAATAAAATAAAACCATATATTATATTACTGTAAACTATGATTTATGATCTACAACCTATCACTTTTGTTACTATATGTGTGCACACTGAGAGCTTATGCACCGGAGACAAATTCTTTGTATGTCCAATTGAAATTGGCCAATAAGAATTCTATTCTATTCCATTCCTATTTCTAGTCACGTCTTTCACCAGAGGCTTAAAATTAAGTCTATAAAAATCTTGCCGATGTGGCCATCTGCCCCAAAGGCAAACCTTGCACAGGTACTCGTTCAAAGTCACAACACTGAAAAATGAGGCTTAGGACCATTTCTCACACTTACGACCATTGCATCATCCCCATGGGCAGGTGATCAAAATTTACATGCTTGGGGCAACTGGTTCATATTTAATGGCCACTGCAGTGTCCCAACATCATGGGATCCTCTTTTGCGACCTTCCTACAAGCAGAGAGGAAGAGGTCAAGCTATTTTCCAAAGCCCACAAAGGCCAGACAAGGAATAATGGATGGAAACTGATCAAGGAGAGATTCAACCTGGAAATAAGGAGGAATTTTCTGACAGTGAGAACAAGCAACTAATGGAACAGAAGCTGCCTTCAGAAGTTGTGGGAGCTTCATCCCTGGAGGCTTTCAAGAAGAGACTGGACTGTCATCTGTCAGAAGTGGTGCAGGGTCTCCTGCTTGGGCAGGGGGTTGGACTAGATGACCTACAAGGTCCCTTCCAACTCTGATTATCTGTTATCTGTTAAAGTCAACAAGGAAGCCGGATTCACTTAACAACTGGGTTCCTAACTTCCCAATTGCAATGATTCACTTAATAACTGTGGCAGGAAAGTTCGTAAAACGGAGCACAACTTAACAAATATCTCACTTAACAATAGAAATTTTGGGCTTAATTGTGGTCATACTTTATTTGGCTGCCCCGTCTCTAATCTCAGTGACTCTGGGTGGCTTATAAACAACCTTCTAACAAGGCAAGCCAGTGAGGAAAGCTGGTTTCCTTTATTAACTAAAGTGATTCATTTAACAACCACAGATAAAAAAGGTCATAACTCACTTAACAAATGCCTCCCTTAGGAAGTTCTTGTCTCAATTGTAATCATAAATTGCCAACAGGCACGCAGACTTTGCTAATAGATTCAGTTATGCCAGATTTCCATCATCCCAGGCCATGCTGCATGATGGGTATTGGAGTCCCACACATCTGGAGAAGAAAGGGCCCAAAAGGACCAGGGAAGAGAAATGCAATGTCAAAGATAAAGCCATAAAGAGGAGATTTCACAGCCTTTAAACACCCCTCCCCCAAATGCAGCTTGTGACGTGCAATAAAAAAAATAAAACTATTATGACCAGAAATGCAATTAAAAGGGAGCAGGCAGCTGGAGCAATGCAGAATAGCTTTGAGCCCTCATTTTCCAAGCAGATTTTTCACCTCGAGATGGGTTAAGTTGGGTGGACTGTGCCCAGAAGGCTCCAAAAACGGCTCCGAAGATAGAAAAATCGGCTTTAACGTGAACTTTGGAGCAGAGGAAGCCTGACACATTCAATATGGCGGCCATCGTAACGCGGCAGCCATCTTGAAAAGGTCACCATGGTATTTATGCTGTATTGGTGGCTTCGCCACAACCAATATGGCGGACTATGATCGTGGTCGCCATGTTGGATATGTCCTCGCTCCTCTTAATCACCCCTCCTGGAGTTTATACGATCGTTGAGCTGGAAAGGCTCCGGAGCTTTCACGCATGCGCAGGCGCGACTCGTTGCCACGGAAACGGCCACCCTTTTAACTCACCCAAGATGGCCGCTACGGCAAGCAAGAGGCAAAGGGGGAGTGCCCGCCCGTCATTATATAGCGCCGATCTCGTGAGCAACGGCAAGAACGGAGCGATGGGGCGGGGCGTAATGTTCCTGGGATGGGGCAGCGGCGCTGCTTCTCCGGGTAAGTGGACGCCCACTCGAGAGGCGGCGGAGGACGGAGACGAAGCCCCGGGGCTTTATTTGAGCGGGACGGAGCGACTTGTCGGTGTGGGAGTGTGAGGAGGACTACGGGTCCCAGCGTGCCCCGCGAAGCCTCATAACGAGCTTCGATGGTTAGCCCACCGCGTTGCATGATGGGGATGGTGGTTTTGGGAAGAGTAACCCCCCACCCCGCCTGTCTAGCAGACACTTCTCCAACTGGGCGCCCTCCTATACGATGGGAGTTGTAGTTCGGAGCCCCAGGAGGATGGGGCGAAAAATGACGACACCCACCCCATTAATCGTAGACATTTTATGCCCGTTCTGGTTAGGAAGCTCCTCTCCTCCCTTGAATGTCTGCTCCTCTTGAGTGATAAGAGCCTCTGAGCATGGGCAGAATTCATGGCTTCTTGGATATCGAGATCTCTAGGGGTGTTTGGGGTGGGAAATGGAGGCCAAAGGCGACCCATATAGATTTGGACTACAGTTTCCATCGTTTTTGGTGTGGACAGTGGGATTTGTAGCTCAGGACACCAACCTGGGAAACATAATAATAATTAATAACAATAATTTATTGTTTAACTTATTGTTATTTAAACATTTATCTAATTAAAAATATTGCTGAGGCAGAAGTTCATGAGAATTCAGAAGATGAGATTAATGTACTGATTAAGAGAAAAGTAAATATTTTTTTTCTGCTTCCTTTATTTAAAAAACAACTATTTAAACAGCTGTTGTCTGGAGTGTCAGCTGGGTTCTTGTTTTTCCAGCATGAATAGATAATAAATCGTTCTGGAAGGAGGAAGCAATTTTTTTAAAAAGGGTTAAGTCATAGCAAAACTTTTTAAAACTTTGGTCCAGTTACCTTTCTTTGGATACCATTGGCCCCTGGATGATTGAGTTTTCATTGGCACCAGGAAAGCAAGTATTTTAGCTGTTTATTTCTGCAGAGGTGCCCTGATTTATCCAAAATGTTTTTTTCTTTATCTCCTGCCAATCTACTGATATGTGATTTCTCTCACAAGATTAGTGTCCACATTTGGTTGGTGCTGTTGCCTTTTGTTGGTACAAGATAACAAAACTTCTTAATCCAAACTCGTTTGTCAGAGGTCTTTTGTACAGAATACAGAATAACAGCATTGGAAGGGACCTTGGAGGTCTTCTAGTCCAACCCTAGTCCAACTAGTCAAGCAAGAAACCCTTCTTTCTCTCTTCTTCTTCTGTCCTTTCCTTCTTTTCTTTCCTCCCTGTCTCCCTCTTTACCTGTGTCTTCCTTCCCTTTCTATTCACCATTCCTTTCTCAGAATAACAGAATTGGAAGGGACTTTGAAGATCTTCTAGTCCAACCCCCTGCTTAAGCAAGAAACCCTAGTCTTTTTCAAAATATTTTAAAACTCAAGATTGTACATGGGATGAGGAATTGCAATCAAAATGTGGTGGTTTTTTTTACATTAGCCGTAGAGGTTTATGGATAAACAGTCCTGTTGTGAAGGGACAGTTGGCTCTCACATTATCAGATTTGTAAAAAGCTTCATACAAGGAAACATTTCTAGAAAATGAGATGGTTGGCTGCCTTCAAAAATAGCAAATTGTGGCCCTTTGCATTTGCGAATCACAAGAGTGTATACCAGAGGTCTCCAAACTTGGCAACTTTAAGACTTGTGGACTTCAACTCCCAGAATTCTCCAGCCAGCATAAAATTCTGGGAGTTGAAGTCCACAAGTCTTAAAATTGCCAAGTTTGGGGACCCCTTGTGTATCCATTTGGTGGAATGCAGATTTTCAACTTACAATCATTTCTTTTGGGGACTGTTTGAAGTTAGAACAGCACTGAAAAAAGTGATTTATTGACCAGTCCTCCCACTTATAACTTTCAAGAGCATCCCCACCTTCACATGGCACAATACAGATGCTTAGCCCGCTGGAGGTCGTTTTGCAGGGCTCTGGCAGTGCTCCTCCTGTTCCTCCTTGCACAAAGGTGGAGGTAGCGGTCCTGATGCTGGGTTGTTGCCCTCCTACGGCCTCCTCCACGTCTCCTGATGTACTGGCCTGTCTCCTGGTAGTGCCTCCATGCTCTGGACACTACACTGACAGACACAGCAAATCTTCTTGCCACAGCTTGCATTGATGTGCCATCCTGGATGAGCTGCACTATCTGAGCCACTTGTGTGGGTTGTAGATTCCATCTCATGCTACCACTAGAGGGAAAGCACCGCCAGCATTCAAAAGTGACCAAACCATCAGCCAGAAAGCATAGGAACTGAGAAGTGGTCTGTGGTCACCACCTGCAGAACCATTCCTTTATTGGGGATGTCTTGCTACCTGCCTCTGCTTTCCACCTGTTGTCTATTCCATTTGCACAACAGCATGTGAAATTGATTGTCAATCAGTGTTGCTACCTGAGAGGACAGTTTGATTTCACAGAAGTGTGATTGACTTGGAGTTACATTGTGTTGTTTAAGTGTTCCCTTTATTTTTTTGAGCAGTGTGTTTCCTAGGATGTTTCATTTTTCTAGGGGAGGGGTGGGTGCTAACTTTCTATAAGACAAAATGAAGCAACCATTTTAGACAGATGCTGAGCGGTATAAAAAGAACAGCTATATTTGCCATGTGACCTGTTTATTTTTTTTAGAATTTACCTTTTGTCATTGCATTCCATGAATACAATGAAATTTAAAAGCTACTCCAGCACAGTGACCCAAACACCACATCACAATCACACTACAAATATTTAAAAATGAAAATAATAATAATAATAATAATTAAAAACCTAGTCTAAAGCCTATCTAAAACATTTAGTAAGTTAGATAGTTTCAAAATGCCACTATATACATAGGGCTAAATCACATATGCACTGTTTGATTCAAGACAATTATTGCCTTGGAAGAGAAACTGTTTCTCAGTCTACTAGTCCTCATTTTAAGACACCTGTAACGTCTCCCTGATGGTAACAGTTCAAAATATAAACGACCTGGATGAGAGCGGTCTGTGGAGGTTTTTAGTGCTCTAGAGAGGAGTCTGGTCTTTGCAATCTCTTCCAAAGAAGAAAGAGAGCAACCGATGATTTTTTGTGCTGTGTTTTTAACTCTCTGGAGCATCTTCTCATCCACTGCAGAGCATCCAGCCTACCACACCGTTACACAGAATGCCAAAATGCTCTTGAGGGTAGAACGGTAAAAAGTAACCAGCAACTTCTCACCCAGGCCACCTTTTTTCAGCAGCCTCAGAAAGTGCAGGCGCTGTTGGGCCTTCTTGGCAGTGGCCGTAGTGTGGATCAACCAAGTAAGGTGGTCGGAAATATGAGTTCCTAGAAATTTAAAACTATGAACTCTTTCCACACAGTCTCCATTGATATATAGAGGGAGAGGCTCTGCTTTGCATCTTCTGAAATCTATAATCAATTATTTGGTCTTTTTGATGTTCAGGGCGAGGTTATGACTCTTGCACCACAAGACCAGTCTGTTTCTAATGCCTGTAGTTCTTCTGCTGTTCTTAGAAGAGATAGAGGAAGAGACTGTTTCAAGTGTATACATGTACTGAGAAGTGTACTTCGTTCTTTTCTCAAGTGCCAAATAGTGTTTCATTAGCACTGAACTTGTGTTAACTATCAGCTAATGTGTAATAAGGTTGCCACTAATGTTTTTTATACTGGGGAACTGCCATTTGTTAATTATGGGACTTGTAGTTTTAATTCAATTTTTAGAATAATATATATGTCACTCTAAGCCCCGGTTTGCTTAGCTGTGGTTTGTTCAATAAGCTATGATTGGTTATGTTCACGTACCACAATAAGCTATACATTCTGGGTTTCCCATAGTCATGAGTGCTAATTGTGTCTTGCAGCTCCTCAGTTACTATTTGTTTACCAGGCTCTCTTGACTCACCTGATTTCATTTGTATTTCCAGTGTCATTTGCAAACTCTAACAAAAGTCATCTGCTTGTGTTTTACATTTGGAACAGGTTTCTTTTCAGGTGAGGAGAGGGAGCAGAACTCCTTAGCATCAGAGTGTGTTAATAACAATAATAATATAGGAAATACTAATAGCTCTGAAGGTCATTTCGAAAAATCTTTTCTTAGTGAACCCTTAGAAGCCAAGAGGAACATAATATGCCAAATGTCAAGTTTGTAGGCTTTACGGTTCTGGAGATTTTGTGATGATGCGTGAGGGGTATTTCACTTTCATATATATATATATATATATATATATATATATATATATATGTTTACAATTATCAGCACGGGAACTCAAAAAGGTTAGCCACCACTGGTGTGTGGGTGGGTGAGTGAGTGTGTGTGTGTGTGTATGTATGTATGTGTATATATATATACTGTAAAAGTCTGACTCACAGACAAACACTATACAGAAGCCTGATGATGGCAGATGAGATTCTGCTGAAACGTTGCTACAACTTTAAAAGCACCACTATTATGACGTGGGAAAATACCCGAACAAAGCTGAATGCCAGACATGTAAGTACCCGCGAAAACTTAAGAAAATATATATATATATATATATATATATATATATATATATATGTGTGTGTGTGTGTGTGTGTGTGTGTGTTTTCTTAAGTTTTATATATATATATATATTTCTTAAGTTATATATATATATATATATATATATATATATATATATATATATATATATATATCTGGCATTCAGCTTTGTTCGGGTATTTTCCCACGTCATAATAGTGGTGCTTTTAAAGTTGTAGCAACGTTTCAACAGAATCTCATCTGCCATCATCAGGCTTCTGTATAGTGTTCGTCTGTGAGTCAGACTTTTACAGTGGTTTCAGATTTAAATTTGGGGCAGCCTATTGCTATGTCAGAATGGTTTTTTCTTCCTCCTGATTGATTGAGAGTCTTGGTCTGTGTTTATGGTCTTGGAGTTTGCTGTATTCTGCTACTAATATCTTCTGTCTGGGTTTTTTTTGGGGGGGGGATACAAAAAGAGCCCCCCCCCCCAAAAAAAACCCAGACAGAAGATATTAGTAGCAGAACACAGCAAACTCCAAGACCAATAAACACAGACCAAGACTCTCAACCAATCAGGAGGAAGAAAAAACCATTCTGACACAGCAATAGGCTGCCCCAAATTTAAATATATATATATATATATATATATATATATATATATATATATATATATATATATATATATATATATATATATATATATATATATAGTGGCTAACCTTTTTGAACAAAGCTGAATGCCAGACATGTAAGTACCCGCGAAAATATATATATATATATATATATATATATATATATATATATATATATATATATATATATATATAGTGGCTAACCTTTTTGAGCTCCCGTGCCGATAATTGTGTGCGCGCTTGTGTGCTCGCACTCATGTGCCATCATCCAGAAGGCAACGCGTGTGTCCCTCATGCACATGGGACCCGTGCGACCCACGCTGTGCATTTCTGCACATGCACACGTGCCATAGGTTCGCCACCACAGATATATACCGAAAGAAGAAGATAAACTGACAGGCAAAACCATTGACAGATTGTCCTTGACTTAAAACCGTTCGTTTAGTGGCCGTTTGAAGTTACAAAGGTGCTGAACAAAGTGACTTAGGACCATTTTCACACTTAGGTGCAGCTTCCATGATCCAAATTCAGACGTTTGGTAACTGACTCCTATTTATGAGGGTCGCAGTATCCCGGATTCCCCCATTTTGCAAACTTCTGACAAGCAAAGGGGGGGGGAGCCAGATTCACTTAACAACCGTGGCCAGAAAAGTCATAGAGCAGGGCAAAGTTCATTTAACAACTGTCCCACGGAGCAACATAAATTTGGGGCTGAATTGTGGCTGTAGGTCAAAGGACTACTTGCCATTGTTTTGATTTTTAGTTTTGAGCAGTTTGGGCACAGCCTTGGTCCCTTGTGATCCCATTTGTTTTGGGGATCCACCAACTTCAGATAAGGATCAATTGTCTTCAGATAGTTGAAAATTCCCCCCCCCCCCCCCCGATTCAGTTGGCATTACGAGGGCAATTTTTTTCCATTGTAAAACCACAGAAGCAGATAGGTTTATCATGTGATTTGTCCGCTGAGAGTCCCCATTTCCTTTGGAGATAAACTGTATTTTTCATGGGAGTTTGGCACTTTGAGACCAATGTTTTTTTTTCTTTTCTTAGTAAACTGAGAATTTCCTTTTTTGTGTTCTCCTTTGCAGCTGTCCGCTGTTTTGGCGTGATGACGAATAGACTTGGCCTTTTCTCGCTGCTGTTTTTATCCTTTGCCTCGTTCGCAGCAGGAGGTAAGTGATTTTGGCTTGACTTCACAGGCATTCAGGCTTTCCCGTTCACTTTTTCAACCTGGCCAACATCTGCTTCCTGTTTTTTAAGAGGTGCTTTCAGAGTTTTTCAGAGTTAACCACTTTAAGCTGAGGGAACTTCAACCCCCAGAATTCCCCAGCCAGCAGAGTTCCAAAAATGTTAAAGCATCCTGGCTGGGGAATTCTGGGAGTAGAAGTCCACCCCTCTTAAAGCATACTGGGGAATTCTGGGATTTGGGGTTCACCCAGATTTAAGTTGCCATGTTTGAAAATCACTGCTTTACATAAAAAGCTTGTTAGGTTTGTCTTCCCTTTGCAGCACCTGCTCCTATTTATGCATGCATGGATGCAGATGAGATCTTTTTAAAGCTATATCCCTAAATCTAGAGTCAAATTGTTGAGGATATTGAGTATCTCTTTTTAATGTTTGGGTGATAACCTGGGAGTTCAATCTGGGCAATTTTGAAGTCCTGTAGATTTCAATTTCCAGAATTCCCCATCCTTCTCTTCCCTTCCTTCTCTCCCCCCATTTTTCTTATCTTCCTTCCTTCCTTCCTTCCTTCCTTCCTTCCTTCCTTCCTTCCTTCCTTCCTTCCTTCCTTCCTTTTCCCTTTTTTCTCATCCCTCCTTCTCCCTCTCTCCCTACCTACCTTTCCTTTCCTTTTCCTCTCCCTATCCTTCCTTCCTTCTCCTCCCATTTTCCTTCTTTCTCATCCTTCCTTCTTTCCTTTTCCTCTCCCCATCCTTCTCCTCCCTTCCTTCTCTCCCCCCATTTTTCTTATCTTCCTTCCTTCCTTCCTTCCTTCCTTCCTTCCTTCCTTCCTTCCTTCCTTCCTTCCTTCTCCTCTCCTCCCTTTTCCCTTTTTTCTCATCCCTCCTTCTCCCTCTCTCCCTACCTACCTTTCCTTTCCTTTTCCTCTCCCTATCCTTCCTTCCTTCTCCTCCCATTTTCCTTCTTTCTCATCCTTCCTTCTTTCCTTTTCCTCTCCCCATCCTTCTCCTCCCTTCCTTCTCTCCCATTTTTCTTATCTTTCTTCCTTCCTTCCTTCCTTCCTTCCTTCCCTTCCCTTCCCTTCCCTTCCCTTCCCTTCCCTTCCCTTCCCTTCCTTTCCATCCATCTTGATTTGAAGTTGAAATAGACACATTTTAAAGCTGCCAACATTGAAAACCACTTTCTATATCAGGAATCTCCAACCTTGGCAACTTTTAAGACTTGTAGACTTCAACTCCCAGAATTCCTCAACCAGCCCTGAGGAAATCTGGCAGTTGAAATCTACCAATCTCAACGTTGTCAAGGTTGGACACTGCTTGGGCTACGGTCAAAGAAGGGTGATATGGAAAATTGGAGGTGTTACCCCCAAAGGGCATCCTCTTCCAGGCCTCGAGTTCAGATCAGGGGAAAGCTCCCGTGCCAGTCTCTTAAATGGACTGGATTATGTGGGCTCCAATTCTGCCAAATTAAATTAATCCTTATCCAAAGCCGGGAATGTGGGATGAAAAAGGGACTTCAGAGCCGACATTTTTCCCCCCCAGTTGAAGATGGACCCCCTGCTTTCTCTGCTCCTGGAGAAGTTTGCCTGGAAAACCACGGCGTGCAAAAAATCACACTCACCTTCAGGTAAGCCACCTCAAGGTAAACAAACACACCTGGGGGGAAAACCCAGGAAGTGCTAATCAGGCCAAGTCATTTGGGATGCAGTAACTCGCAGTGATATAAAAAATTCAGTTTTCTTTGTTCTGTTGGGACTTTCCATCTGGGCGTGATTTGTAGGATGATGTTATCGCGCAGTCAGTCCTAATTGTCACATCAGCCCAGCCGGTAATAGCAGGGCTGGGCCCATCAGCAGGGCTAGATGTTATTTTATTTATTGATTTGATTTGTCAATCGCTTACAAGATAATAAGTATAAGAATAAACATGAGTATGAATACAGGAAATAGGTAGGAATAAATGGGGGCAATAGGACAGGGACGGTAGGCATGATGGTGCACTTATGCATGCCTCTTACAGACCTCTTAGGAATGGGGTGAGGTCAATAGTGGATCATAGTGGATATTTTTATCTATCTATCTATCTATCTATCTATCTTTCTATCCATCCATCCATCCATCCATCCATCCATCCATCCATCTATCTATATGTTTTCTGAGGTTCTCGCAGGTATTTGTATGTGGATCTTTGCTTATTTGGGTTTTCTCCCGCATAAGATTGGAAGTATCTAGGCAACGTTTTGATGAAGTCTCATTCATCATCTTCAGGCTTGTGTCTTCAGCTCTGTGCTTCTCCGAGTGATGTGAGCTTGCAGCTGCTTCTTCCTTTTAATTGCTAGTGGGGGTGTGACTTGATTAGGTGGGGGCTTGGCTGTGTTCTCATTGGGTGGGGGTGTGTTCTCATTGGTTGGGGGTTTGGCTGTGTCCTGATTGGTTGGGGGGTTGGCTGTGTTCTGATTGGCTGGAGGTGTGTTCTGTTCAGGTGGTGGCTTGGTTGTGCTCAGGTTAGTCTTAGTTGCTGGAGGATTTGAGCTGGTGAGCTGTGATCTTGCTGTTTGGCTTCGATTTCATGGTCGTGCTGCATCTTCATGGTGGGCGTCAGTTCGCTTCATGTATGGGTCGGAGGGGTTTGAAGCGGATAGTGATGCAGCTGCAGTATGGCTTCTGGTCCGTAGTCGTGTCTCATCTTCTGTGTGCGTGTGAGTCTGCTTTCTACGTGGAAGTGTGGTGGTAGCTTTTTGTGTGGCCTTCGTGGGTGTGGGTCTGGTGTCAGTCTTCATGTTAGGTACTTGTCTGTTCATGAGGGCAGGTTTCCAAATGGCTGGTAGGCAGGAGGTGTCATCTCTTTTATTCATGCTGTGTGGGCGTTTTTCTATCTCTATGGCTTCTCTGATTGTTCTGTTGTTGAAGTGTTCAGTTTTGGCGATAGTTCTGGTATTTTTAAAGTCAATCTCATGTCCTGTGGCTTTGAGGTGTTGGACCAGGGAAGAAGGTCGGTTTTCCTTTTCGATTGAGTTCTTGTGTTCTTCAATGCGTGCACTTATTCTTCTGTTAGTTTGTCCAATGTATGTGGTGGGGCAGGCAGTGCAAGGGATTTCGTCTACTCCTTGGTTTTCTAACTCGATTCTGTCCTTAGGGTTTCTTAGGATGGTGGATATCTTTCTGTTTGTGCAGAATGCTGTCTTAATGTTGTGTTTTTGGAGGATCTTGCTGCTTTTGTCTGTAGTGCCTTTTATAGATGGGAGGAGGGCTTTGCCATTCTCTTGTTCTCTGTCTTGGATTTTGGTTGGGGTTTCTTTTTGGATTAATCCACCTAATCCACCTAGTTATTATCTTTGAAAACATTTATGGAATGCTGTTTTGGTTGCAAGCTGTCATACTGATTCCCCCTTCCCTTTCTGTTGGCAACTCTAAAAGACCATAGAATTATTTTATGAGTTGACAGTGCCAATGTGACAACTGTAATAAATTCTTACTTGGATGAAGTTGTTTCTGAGTGCTGAATGAAACTGGGAGTTTCGTTGGAACGCTGACACTGAGGGTGCGAATCCTCCCAGTTGCATGTTCACTGCCCATCTATGCCATTTTCATTTTCTGATGTCCCTGCAGGGCTCCACCCAATGAGACTTTGGCGGTAAGGTTCAACATGACCTATACATCCAAGGAGAACATCACCATTGTTGAATTGCCCAGCCAGGTAAGTTTTTGATGTAGATTTTAGCCTGCTTGGATTGGATTAGATCAAGGGTCTTCAAACTTGACAGCTTTAAGACTTGTGGACTTCAACTCCCAGAATTCCTGAACTAACATGGATGGAGGAGAAATTCTGGGAGTTGAAGTCCACAAGTCTTAAAGCTGCCAAGTTTGAAGACCTCTGCTCTATTGTCTATTCTATTCTATTTTTAAATTCTTATTTCTATTTTTAAATTCTATATTCTAAAATTCTTATTCAAATTCTATTCTTCTATTCTCTATTCTATTCTAAAAATCTTATTCTTTATTTTATTCTTATTCTATTCTTTATTCTAAAATTCTTATTTAAATTCTTATTCAATTCTATTCAAATTCTTCTATTCTATTCTATTCTATTCTATTCTATTCTATTCTATTCTATTCTTATTCTTATTCTTATTCTTATTCTCATTCTCTATTCCAAGGTTTTCAAACTTGGCAAGTTTAAGACTTGTGGACTTCACCTCCCAGAATTCCTAAGTTAACATGACTGGAGGAGGAATTCTGGGAGTTGAAGTCTACAAGTCTTAAACCTGTCAAGTTTAAGGAACCCTGGATTAGATCAATCCTTTCAGTCTGTTACATTTTGTGGTGTAGATAGAAATAGTCTTCTGACTTATCCCCCCATTCGCTTACTGACCGGCTGAAATTATAATAGCAATGAAAAATGAGAT
Organism: Hydrophis major; assembly: GCA_033807585.1. Classification (NCBI taxonomy): domain Eukaryota; kingdom Metazoa; phylum Chordata; class Lepidosauria; order Squamata; family Elapidae; genus Hydrophis; species Hydrophis major. The sequence continues at coordinate 430,632,844 of CM066328.1, forward strand.
GGCCATTTTTCATACAATGGTTGAAAATGGTTGCAGAATCTCCATGGTCACATGATCAAAATTAGGACGCCTGGCAACTGGCATGTATTTATGATGGTTGCAGCATCCCTAGGTCACGTGATCCCCTTTTGTGACCTTCTGACAAGCAGAGCCAATGGGGAAGCCAGATCAGCTTAACAACCAGGTTTCTAACTTCCCAACTGCAGTGGATCACTTCATAATGGTGCCAAGAAAGGTCATAAATTGGGACAAGACTCACTTAACCACTGTCTTGCTTAGCAACAGAAATTTGGGGTTCCATTTGGTCATAAGTTGAGGTCCATCTATAGTCCTCAACTTATGACTGCTTGCTTAGCAACTGTTGTAATTTCAACCCAGCCAGTAGGATTTAAGATGGGTGGACTTCCATTCCCAGAATTCCCCAGCCAGCCTGCTTTAAGATGGGTGGACTTCACGCTTTAAGTCAAGTAGACTTCAACTCCCAGAATCCCTGTTTT
>CM066328.1:430638340-430768340 GCA_033807585.1 Hydrophis major
GAATCACTGCAGTTGTTAAATGAGTCACAGGGTTCTTAAGTGAATCCAATTTCTTTGGCTGAATTTGGCTCACCTGACCATGGGGGAATGCTGCAACGGTTGTATGAAACCTAAGTCACTTTTTTCCCAGTCCTGTGGTAATTTCGAATAGTGACCGTACAAACGGTTGTACGCCAAGGACTAGAGATTTTTAGAAGGAAAGTGAGGAAATTAGGGATTATGCAGGATTTTACACAAATTTAGCAGGACCGTTTGGCAGACTGAGAACATTCCTCTGCCCACGGGCCGCCCCGCGGCAAATTCCTTTGCCACCCTTTGAGTTGACCCGTGAATTCCTTGCATTTATGCCCACTGGAATCCAATTTCTGAGGCCAAATTCTTGCTGGAAATCTTGTGGCCCGCCAGCTAAACAACTGTCTCGCTTAGCATTGGAAGTTCTGGTTCCAATTTTATTATTATTATTATTATTATTATCAAATTTATTTGCACCTCATCTTGCAGTCTGTGTTGCGGCTGGCCAGTGGAGCTGGTGGCAGACTCAGACAGTGAGGAGGTTATGGAGGAACATGGGCCAGTCCTGGAGTCTGGAGAAGGCTCTGACAAGGGCTCTGCGTCGGAGGCAGAGATGGGGCCGGGGTCGTCTGACAGTTATCAACTACCTTCGGAGTCGGAAATCAGTGGGGAAGAAGAACAGCTGGAGCCTGTTCCCAGTGTGTGCATGCACAGAGCTGCCAGGAGAAGAAGGGAATAGTTAAGGAACAAGGGTCAACTCGGGAGTAAAGACACAGATGGATGGTGAATGGCCCCTCCCAGAGGAAGTAAACAGGAGTCAAAGGGGAATGGTGTTTGCAGGAGACAATTCCTTTAATTAGTGGGAAGATTTTTTTTTCGAGACTCTTTGCCAAGGGTTTCCTCATACAGCCTCGCACTTGGAAGCTATCGGCCTGGCAACTCTTCAAGCCTGATAAGCTCTATGGTTGTAATTCACCTGTCAGGATTCCGGCAGTTACCTCAATTAAATCATGAGCCTCGAGCCAAACTTCCAAAATTAAATAGGATTGATTGGGAGTTAACATATCCAGCACTGCCTGGGTGTAGCTGACTCTGAGACACATCATTCACTGTCACCCTTGACCCTGGTTTTTTCCCCCACCCCTCTGGGTGTATCATCATTCATATTCTCCAATGAGGCACATATGGACATACACTGTCCATAGCCAACAGTCATTAATCATGCCTTCCAGTTAGATATTGGCGCGACAGAAACTTCAGTCACCTAGTTACAAATTCTGAAAAACTATGTAAAGAATGCAGTTTTGATTTCCAAGCTGCCGCACTGCTTTTTCAAACCCCTTTTTCCCCCTCCCTTTCTATTGGCAACTCTAAAATGGCCATGGAAATGTTTTATGAATGGACATCACTTTGAAAGACTGTTTGCTGGGACTTTGCTGGATGTGAATGATAGTGTGATGACCCAAAGGGGTGTGGCACAAAAGTAGCAAAAGTCACAAAAAGTAGCAAAAGTCACAAAAATAGGTAAAGTGCCTTTAATTCCTCCAACTTAGCCCCCAATGTCCAGTTATCATCGGCTGGAGAAAAAAAACTCTTCCCAATAACAGTTTTTTAAAGAGAAGAAATTCCATCCGAACCCAAAGTACATATAAATTATAAATAAAAACGAACACAAACCATGCTGCAGCAATTAACGAGACAGGGCAGGATAAGGAATTGCCAAAAATATATAATATTATATATATTTATATATATAATTATTATATATAAATATATATTATATTATATTATATTATATTATATTATATTATATTATATTATATTATAGTATAGTATAGTATAGTATAGTATAGTATAGTATAGTATAGTATAGTATAGTATATTATAGTATACTATAGTATATTATTGTATATTATATAATAAAATATAATAAAATACAATATACAGTATATTCAAAAAATAAACACACACACTTGGGAGGACGCCAGAACCCAGATAAGACTTGACAAAGATAATGCACACTTTGCTTCCAGTGTGCTGTGTGCAAACGCCCTTTTAAAATCCTGTTTTCCCAGCTGCAGCTAATTAAGGGAATCAGGGCCCTTTCTTCCACCATAACACATGTTGCTCCCTTCTCTGTTCTTCCCTACGTGTCCTAGGATGAAGAGGGGGAGGGCCTGGATCTTCCTCTGAATGCCCAGCTGGACTGTGCCCTTCCCCAGTTTCCTCCCCAGCCACCGGAGCCACATTTCCACTCCCTGTCAGCTGCTCGACCTCCCCCTCAGAATCAGACTCCAATAGGGGCATGACAGATAGGAATTCACATTAACCTAATAAAAAGGGGTTTTGTCAGGCTTCGTGATTTTGGGAAGCCTGGGTCAGAACAGGGAAATGTTGACTTTCTCTCTCTCTCTTTACTCCCCCCCACACACACAGAGAGGGACCCAGAAGGTTTCTCGAGTCGCCATTGCGTTCCTGGTTGCGGCATGGCTCTTCGTCTTCACCACTTTGGCCGTGACGGTTGCCCAACAGATCACCTGGTTGCAATTCTTGTTTTACTTCTCCTACATCAAGCTGGGAATCACACTCATCAAATACTTCCCCCAGGTGAGCGAAGGAGGGAGTTGGTTTTTCCATGATGGGTGTGTGTGTGTGTGTGTATCCTTGATCTACAACCCACAATGGGGCCCGAAATTGCTTATTTCTTAAGCGAGACATTTGTTAAGTGAGTTGTGCCCCTATTTATGACCTTCCTTGCCATTGCCGTTAAAGTGAATCGCTGCAGCTGTTCAGTTAGCAACGCGGTTGTTAAGTGAATCCGGCATTTCCCCCCACAGACTTTGCTTGTCAGAAGGTCGCAAAAGGGGATTGTGTGATCCTGGGACACTACGACTGTCATAAATGTGAGTTCAGTTTGTCCAAATTTTGTCCAAATTTTGAGACCCTGAGACTGGTAGTCCTTGATTTGACAGCAATCGAGTTCGCGACCGTTCACAATGGCACTGAAAACGTGACTTATGGCCGTTTTTCACACGATTGTGGCAGCCTCCCCATGAACCCGATTGAAATTCGGACACTGGGCACATTGGTTCATATTGATGACGGTTGCAATGTGCAGAGTTCATGTGATACCCCTTTGCGACTTTTTGGCAAATAAAGTCAACGGGGAAGCCGGATTCACTTCACAACTGTGTTGTAACTGTGGGGGCCCAGTGTTTAGAATGCAGTATTACAGGCTCACTCTGCCCACAGCCAGGAAGTTTGATCCTGACTGGCTCCAGGTCAACTCAGCCTTCCATCCTTCCCGGGTCAGTAAAATGAGGACCCAGATTGTTGGGGGCAAGAGGCTGACTCTGTAAAACTGCTGAGAGAGGACTGGAAAACGGTATACAAGTCTGTTGCTTGTGAAAGGAGGGAGGGAAGCAAGGAAGGGAAGGGAAGGGAAGGGAAGGGAAGGGAAGGGAAAGGAAAGGAAAGGAAAGGAAAGGAAAGGAAAAGGAAGGAAGGAAGGAAGGAAGGAAGGAAGGAAGGAAGGAAGGAAGGAAGGAAGGAAGGAAGGAAGGAAGGAAGGAAGGAAAATGGGAAACAAGAAAGGAAGGAAAGCAAGGAAGGAAGCCATGGTGGTGCAATTGTTTTAATTCAGTATTGCAGGCTAACTCCGCTTAGTCAGGAAGTTCAATCTTGACTGGCTCAAGGTCTCATCCTTCCATCCTTCCGAGGTGTGTAAAATGAGGACGTGGCGGTGCAGTGGTTAGAATGAGTATTGCAGGCTAACTCTGCCCAGCACCCGGAACTTCGATCCTGACTGGCTCAAGCCTTCCGTCCTTCCGAGGTCATTAAAACACCTAGATGGTTGGGGTCAAGAGGCTGACTCTGTAAACTGCTTAGAGAGGGCTGTAAAAGCACAGTGAAGTGGTATATAAGAATTAAGTGCTCTTGCTTGGGAAGGGAGGGAGGGTGGGAGGCAAGGAAGGAAGGAAGGAAAAATAGGAAGGAAGGAAGGAAGGAAAAATAGGAAGGAAGGTAGGAAGGAAGGATAGGTGGAAGAAGGAAGGAAGGAAAGGAAGGAAGGAAGGAAGGAAGGAAGGAAGGAAGGAAGGAAGGAAGGAAGGAAGGAAGGAAGGAAGGAAGGAAGAGCTATTGCGAATCTAACAACTGTAGTTATTCACTTAACAATGGTGGCAAGAAAGATGGTAAAATGAGGCAAAACTCACTCAGCAACCGTCTCGCTTAACAATGGAAATGTTGAGCTCAATTGTGGTCAGATAACAGATAATCAGAGTTGCAGGTCATCTCGTCCAACCCCCTGCCCAAGCAGGAGACCCTGCACCATTTCTGACAGAAGGCAGAAAGCCTCCAGGGATAAAACTCCCACAACTTCTGAAAGCAACTTCTGTTCCGTTGGTTGATTGTTTCTCACTGTCAGAAAATTCCTCCTTATTTCCAGATTGAATCTCTCTCCTTGGTCAGTTTCCATCCATTGTTCCTTGTTTGGCTTTTGGGTGCCTTGGAAAATAGCATGACCCCCCTTCCTCCTCTCTGTGGCAGCCCCTCAAATATTGGAAGATGCTCTCCTGTCTCCCCTGGTCCTTCTCTTCCCTAGATTAGCCAGGCCCAGTTCCTGCAACTGTTGATCGCATGTTTTAGCCTCCAGTCCCCTAACCATCTTGGTTGCTCTTCTCTGGACTTTTTCTGGTCGTAAGTGGAGGACGTAGCTCTTTTCTCTCTGACGCATTGTGCGCCATTGAAGAGGACAAGAGGCTGACTTGTCTGAGGTCCTGGTTATGGAAGAGGTGTTCTTTTCCTACTTACCTGACATCCTGGTCTCCTCATAGGCCTACCTAAACTTTCGCCGGAAGAGCACTCAGGGCTGGAGCATCGGCAACGTCCTGCTGGACTTCACCGGCGGTGCCTTCAGTCTCATGCAGATGTTTTTACAATCCTACAACAATGGTAAGAGCAGCTCGTTGGGTCAGGCAGAGAGAAGGAGGCATACAGCCAGTCCTCGATTTAGGCCCATCATTGAGCCCAACATTCTTAATTACAACCATTTTCTAAGTGAACCACTGCTGTTGTTTAAGCTAGTAATGCGATTTTTCAGTGAGTCCGGCTTCCTCTGTTGACTGGGCTTGTCCGAAGGTCGCAAAATGGGATCACATGACCCTGAGACACTGCGACCGTCATAAGTATGAGCCAGTTGGCAATTGTTTGAATTTTGATCACGTGACCATGGTGAGAAAACTGCTCATGATGATATTTTCAGAGCAGTTGTAACTTTGAACAGCCATGAACAGTTTTAAATTGAGGACTTACCTGTACTTTGCAGGGCTAGCATGACCATAACTGAGGCCAAAAGTTTTATTATTGAGTTTTGGTGCATTTGACCATCTTTTTTTTTGCCACAGTTGTTAAGTGAATCGCTACAGTTGTTAAAATGAGTCACATGTTTGTTAAGTGAATCAAACCCAGGGACTTTGCTTTTCAGAAGGTCACAAAAAGGGATCATGTGACCCCGGGACACTGCAACCATCCTAAATATGAACCAATTACTAAGCAACTGTGTTGAGGTAATTCCCCGTTAGGAGAATGAGCGCATACAGGGAGACGTATCTGAGAGTAGTGTTTGAATAATACACACACAGCACGCAGATATACTGTACAGTAAATGTTGGTTTTTACTTCCAGAAATGTTAAGCAAAGTCCAAACAAGCTATCCAAAGTCCTTCGCAGGTAAATCAGTCAGTTTTTAGTCCAGGGATAATTCAATAACAAAGTCCAGTGTCAAAAACAGTTCAGTAACAGACTTACATCAAATCCAGAAATATCAGTCAATTAGGAAAAATGGCAATACTCTCCAACAGAAGGAAACAGAGATACACTCACACTCTCTTCTGAGACTAAGACGAAACAACCCAGGTTTCTGGCTCCATCTTATGGCCATTTGAGGAACCACACCCAATTACACTTTTAGGATTCTCTTAATGATACAGTTTTAAAATGTCTGTCCTGGTTTATATATTGTCCAACCCAAACAGCTGTTAGGTGACTTACATTCCTAACAATCTGAATTTTGATCACGTGACATCATGGTCATAACTCTGAAAAACTGTCATAAATCCCTTTTTTCAGTGCCATTGTAACTTTGAACAGTCATTAAATGAACTGTTGTAAGCTGAGGATTACGTGTATGCGCCCATCAAGAGCTCGCTAAAATCCCTATTCACTGCAAAGATAATGCATTAACTTATGACCACAGTCAGGACCAGAAATTACGAAGCAAGGCATGGCCAAATTTACAACCATTTTTCCCACCGTTGCTAAGCAAATCACTGCAGTTGTTAAGTGACTCATGTTGTTAAGTGAATCTGGCTTGCCCCGTTGACTTTGTTTGTTAGAAGCTAGATGGAAAGGTTGCAAATGGTGATCGCGTGACACTGCAACCACCAAATTTTGATCACCCCTGCTGTGTTGATTTAACTCAGGATGCTCCTGCTTTGTGGATTTACCTCAGGAGACTCCTGCTATGTCAATTTACTTCATTATGCCCTTGTTTGCCTGACTATCTGGTTTGCTGTATATAGATGCAAAATATATTTATTTTTTAAAACCACGAGTTCCACTTATAGGTCACTTTTTTCAGTGTCATTGTAACTTAACAACTGCCTTGCTTAACAATGAAAATTCTGTTCTCAATTGCCGATGTAAGTGGTGCTTGTAATCTTGCTTTGTAAATTCTACAGGGAAGCAGTAGAAATTTGTTAAGATATTTAAATTTGGTAGCTGGAGCAATGAGTTTGTGCAGTGAGCCAGAACACACAGTTGTGGTTGATTGTTTGGAGAGCGCTGGCTCCTGCGTGAGGCAATCTGTGCTGTGATTGGTTGCTGTGGGTTTGGAGGGGGAGTCCCCCCCCCCGCCTTTTTCTTCTGTGTGCCCTGTTTGCTCTGTGATTTACCTCAGGATGCTCCTGCTGTGAAGATTTTTATTGATGCTCCTGTTTGCCTGACTATACAAAAATGTCTAATACAAGTATTTGTATAAAACTACAAGTTCACGTCAGGAGTCTTAAGACTCCATTTGGTCACCAGCTGCACAATTTCCTGACAAAATTGTACAGATTCTTCAGTAAAATACCAAAAAACATTCATCCCATTGTGAATTGTAAACGGGAAAAATCTATTTATGCTTTTCCAAGTATTTATTAGTCTCTTGTCAGTCAACCCCACTGGTTTTTGTAAGCCCTCATTGTCTCTTATTTTTCAGATGCATGGAAGCTGATTTTTGGAGACCCCACCAAATTTGGTCTTGGCCTCTTCTCCATCTTCTTCGACATCGTCTTTATGATCCAACATTACTGTTTGTATCGCCACCAGATTTACGATCAGTTTGAGTAGATCTGTAGCCTGTCCAAGTGTGTCGGTTGCACTGAGAAGCCTTAACTTCAAAGAAACCAGGACCGGCAAAATTGCTACAACTCGAGTTTCCATGCCACTTTAATTGCACCAAACTAACTTTGCCCTCTTGTGCCTTTGCATCTTGCAATCCACCAGTGTGGCCTTGCCAAAGTCATCCTCCCCTGATTTTCTCAGATGTGAATTCCTCAAAAGCTTCCAAAGAAGTCATCATTTGCAAGAGAAGAATTTTCTTGTGGGAGCCCTACATTGAAGGCCTCTTGGCCAGGAAGAACCTGTTTTAGGGAAAAAAAACGGTTGTCATCAGAAGGAGCTTTAAATCAATAACTTGGAAGGACAGTTTGTGTGACCTTGGGACCCTGGGTGTCCCCTTTTTTCTTGCACACAGGGGAGAAATGTCTGGAGGATGTCGGACTACCTCGAAAAGCTTTAGGTTGGCGTCGAAGAACAATGCACTGGGAAAAAAAAAAAACTCTTGTAAGAACTTTTGTGTGAAATGGCTGAATACAGGGATCATTATTATTAAAGCTTTTCTAACAGGTTGCCGATGCCTTCCTTGTGGTTCTGTTGTGGTTGCCCAAGGTTTGAAGGGGTTCAGGACACCCGAGCGAGATCATGGAAGGGATCTCTGGAAGGGATTGCAGTGCCCCGTCTGCAACCATGACAGCTCTATGGTTGGGTTTCTGCAAGACCCTGTTTGTCTTACCAGGATTGAAGATGTGGGGGATCTGCTCCTTCCCTATTTAAACTGAGGGGGGGAGAGGTACTTTCAGGAGGAAGGTACTGCAATTTGTGGGGTCCTTGGTGCTCTCTGAGCTTGGTTGTTTTCTTGTAGACATTTCATTACCTGTCTAAGTAACACCGTCAGTGCTAGAAGGGAGGCGGGGTTGTGGAGAGGAGGTGGACGACTGTGAAGTCCTTACTGCTCTCTGAGTTTGGTTGTTTTCTTGATAAGGCTGTGATAGAGATGGATGGATGGAGATAGATAGATGATAGATGAGATAGATTGATAGATGAGAGAGAGAGAGAGAGAGATGAGAGAGATAGATAGATGAGAGAGAGAGAGAGAGAGAGAGAGAGAGAGAGAGAGAGAGAGAGAGATGAGAGAGATTGATAGATAGATGAGATAGATAGATAGATATAGATAGATAGATAGATGAGAGAGATTGATAGATAGATAGAGAGAGAGAGAGAGAGAGAGAGAGAGAGATAGATAGATAGAGATAGATTGATAGATAAGAGATAGATAGATAGATAGATAGATAGATAGATAGATGATAGATAGATAGATAGATAGATAGATAGATAGATAGATAGATAGATGAGAGAGATAGATTGATAGATAGATGAGAGAGAGAGAGAGAGATAGATAGATAGATAAGAGAGATAGATTGATAGATGAGATAGATGAGATAGATAGATAGATAGATAGATAGATAGATAGATAGATAGATAGATAGAAACAGCACTTATATACCACTTTATAGCCCTTTCTAAATGGTTTACAGAGACAGCATATTGCCCCCAACAATCTGGGTCCTCATTTGACTGACCTCGGAAGAATGGAAGCAGAGGTGGTATTCAGCCAGTTCTGACCAGTTCTGGAGAACCAGTAGTGGAAATTTTGAGTAGTTCAGAGAACTGGCCAATATTTTTTTAAATTTTTTTATTTATTTTGTAAATGCCACCTCTGACTGGAGATTTTACAGTGTCCTTCCCCTGCCACGCCCACCAACCCACACCCACAGAATTGGTACTAAAAAAAACTGAATCCCACAACAGGAGTGAGAGATGAGAGAGAGAGATGTAGGTAGGGATGGATGGATGGATGGATGTGGGGTCCTTGGTGCTCTCTAAGTGTCTTCTCTCTCTCCCCCCCCCTTCAGACAATCAGAATGAACTTTTGAAAACTGGGTATTTCAAAAGGAATTCTTTATTGAAAAAGAAGATACCCAGGGGATATTCAAAGCAGGGTCTGATATGCCTCCAGGCATGCAGCTTCGATAAAGGGAGTTAGAACCCCTCCCCTTTGTCCAGTGTGGCTTTCGTCAATACAAAGAAACAACATGTTAATTTCCCCTCCTTTTTTTTTTCCTGGGAATGTAGTTGAGAAGATCTTCCCAGGAAGTTTCTTTTGGAGCTGGAATTTTTATGGCCCCTTCTCCCCTTGCTATTTCTCCAAGAGGTGACAAGTTTCCAGGCGTTTGGGCTCTAGTCCCCAGTTGTATATCATGTGCAAGTTACACAGATTCAATACAAGAATTAAGATATTCGGGTTACATCAAAAAGGATCAAGTGTAGCAAAGGATTAAGGATTAAGATGTAACACTAAGCTTGGTTGTTTTCTTGCAGACATTTCATGACCCAATGAGGTAACTTTATCAGTGCTAGAAGGAAGGGGGGTGTTGCTATCTGTTTATAAACTAGTGGTTTGCCCTATCAGTATTGCTGGAAACATTGATAGTTACTTGACTAGGCTGTTGTTTACTGTTGTCGAAGTTGAGTTGCTTGGCTGAGGTATTACACTGACAAGGCAAGCCATTTCTCTACAAATGGAAATATATTGGCACAGATCTGGTGAAAACCGACTCTAAAGGATCCCTTGGGTTTTCCCCTAATTAAAAGAGAAAGTTCCCCCCACCCATCCAAACAGTCACATGGCCCAATCAAGGTGGCATCCACTGATCAGGCGACATCACTCCTTCCTCCGGCCAGGTGTGGGAATGACCTTGGTTCTCAAGAGAAAGTATTTTGTTTTGACTACATCACCCCAGCTATCTCTAATCCCTCCTCCTTCAACTCTAGTGTAGCAACACTGCAGCTTCCAAGATGGCTTCGGTCAGGTCAGCTTCAGAGTTGACACACAAGTGATTTTATGACTCACTTTTTTTTGCCACAGTTGTTAAGCGAAGCACTGCAGTCGTTAAGTGAATTGGGCGATTATACACCGATCTGCCTTTCCACATTGGCTTTCCTTGTTGGAAGCCAGGTGCAAAGGTCACCAATGGTGATTTGAGGTGCTCCAACGGTCAAAACACGTGGTGATTGCCAAGTTCCCGAATATTGATGTGCCTGGAGATGATGCTGTCATTAAGTGCGATGACTGGTCGTGACTTTCTCCAATGCTGCTGTAATTTCAAATGGTAATTAACTGTAGATTTTATGATGGCTCCAGTGTCCTGGCTCATGTGATTGTAGTTTGTGACGTTCCCAGACATCTTGTAGTGAGCAAAGCCAGTGGGGAAGCTGGATTTGCTTCAGGACTGCATGATTCACTTAACAACTGCACGGTTCACTTTACTGCAATGATTTGCTTAGCATCTGTGGCAAAAAAAAAAAAAAAGGATCGTAAAATCAGTCACGACTCACGACTGCCTAGCTAAGCAACAGAAACTCTTGATCCCATACTGTAGCTTTAATCGAGGAACATACGACCACAATCATCATCTTTTAACGACCCCATAATCCCTTGTTGGGTGGAGTTGGGCAACTGAATGGAGCTAACAAAGCGTTTAATGGCCGGATGCCCTTCCTGTTACCAATACAAAATTTTGTTCAACAGATATATTGTCAGTGGGTCCAGAGAGAGAAATATCTGTCTCTACCTCGGATCAAACTCCTGATTGTGAGGCGAAAGCTCCGCCTCTAGGCCATTGCACCATAATGAACATACGACCACAATGGAGCCTGAAATTTCTGTTGCTAAGCAAGAGAGTCAAGTGAGTTTTGCCCCCCTTTTACGACCTTCCTTGCCACAATTGTGAAGTGAATCATCACAGTTGTGGAGTCACATGGTGGTTCGGTGAATCTGGCTTCCCCATTGACTTGGCTAGTCAGAAGTTTGCAAAAGGGGATCACGTGACCCCAGGATAAATATTTAAGTCAGCTGCCAGGCATCCAAATTTTGATGACGTTGTCCTGACCAAGGCTTCCTGAGACTGTAATTAAGCACATGCTTAGTTAAAACAACTCGTTTTATTTCAACGCCGGGAATTATGTTCATTCCCAGCCCAAACAGTTCCTCGAGATAAGCACCCACCTTTCTCTCCTTTGAATTGCTGCCAACGACTAAAGTACCAAATTAAGTATAAAAAAATCAACCAAAATACCAAGTCCACACAGAGCTTCAAGGATTAATCCAAATCGAACGAACAATGTTGCTTCCTGCAGAGGTTTCTCTACCTTTGCATTTCCTTTATCCCTTATGGGAGGGGCAATCACCTCCCAGCCTTACTCCCGAGTCGCCCCTTTTGTCTCAGCTGCTCTCGTCTTCTAGCAGCTCTGCGCATACGCACACTGGGAACAGGCTCCCCTGATTCCTCTTCCTCACTGCTGCCAGACTCTGGAGGCTCCAGAGTCAGCATCCCACTTCCAGATGGTCCTGGTCCCATCTCTGCATTGGACACAGGACCCTAGTCCAAGCCCTGCCCAGATTCTGGACTGGTCTCCGTTCTTCCCCACTGTCCGATTCTGCTGCCGTCTGCACAGGCTGCCGGTGAATCACAACAGACGTGGCTGGTGCCACGGGGATGCTGCAACGGTCGTTAAGTGTGGAAAAATGGCCATTTTTTTCCACTGGTGTGATAACTTTGGTCATTAAACGAACTGTTGTAAGTCAGGGACTTATTTGTACCTGTGCAAAGTTTCAACAGAATTTCTCATTCTCATTTCTCATACATTTTCTTGGTCAGGCATGCAATTTTTGTGTATTGACTCCAGTTTCTAGTTTAATTTCTTTTCTTTTTTTAAAAAAAAGGAAGAGACTTTTGAGATCAGAAGTCCAGCTTGGTTTATTTTGTGTAAAACGATCTACGGCAGCCCGTTGGCAGCTTTAACCTCCGAATTAAACTGATGTGATTCGGCAGTACAAAAACAAACAAAAACCCACAAGGCTTTGTCAAAAAAACACACAACCACCACCACCATCCTTCCCACCGCCATTTCTGCTTCAAAAAACAAACAAACCACAGGGATATGAACCAGGTAGAAGGGTTGTGATACATTCTCCTTACGAGATAGGCCGAGATTTAAGGCCCAGAAGTTAAACGAATCAAAATAGCGGTCGTCATCATCTTTTAATGACCCTTGCGGGGGTGGAGTCTAGGCAAACTGAATGGAGCTAGAATGGCTGGAGGCCTTTCCTGTTGCCAATGCAGAGTTTCGTTCCGCAGATATATCCTTATTGGGCCCAGAGAGAGAAATATCTGCCTCTACCTAGGATCAAACTCGCAGTCTCCTGATTCTGAGGCGAGAGTTCTGCCTCTAGAGGCCACCGCACCACTCACCAGTCCAAATAGCAGTAATATACTAAAATAAATTAGTGATACAAATGCTGGAAGGGAGGTTATTTACAAGACATAGAAAAAGGCCTTCGGGGAAAAATTTGGCACAACAGCCATGATTGGAAGCTAACTTTGGAAAAGCCAAGAGACCTGCTCGAGGGTGGAAACTGCGGCCTTCAGACACAATGGAGGTCGCTAACGTCAGCCTGTTTCCAACCAATCATGGCTAACAGGAATTCTGGCCGAGCGGAAGGCCAGGCAAACGAAGGCTTAAGGCCACCGAAACTGTTCGCCTTCATTTGAGGACTTCTGGAAAGGGGAAAACGGTTTCAAATCTCTGTCTATATCATGGCTACTCAGTCTCCCATTTAGGAGACAAGCCAATGGTTGGATGCCTCCAGGGGTGGGATTCTACTGGTTCGGCACAGTCCGGGCGAATCGATAGTTCTGAGGATCGGCTGGGAGCGAACCGGTTCGCTCCAATGATCAGCTGTTGTGAAGCGCATGCTCACCCAACCGGTCGTTACACTGGTTGAATCGCACCCCTGGGTGCCTCTTAAACAAAACCCCATGCGGGATCCTAGATATTGGCAGTAAAAACTTTGGTCTGGATAAGAGGACTGCAAGAAGCCCATCAGAAGCCTATCTTGTCCCTCAAAATAGCCTCCTTACAACAACGGAAATTTAAGAATGGACTCATCCACTGGAGAATTTCTGGGAGAAAAAGCTCTCGGGTGGTCCCAGTGGATCAGGAAAAAGGCTATTCCCTCATTTGCAGTTTGATGCCCATCGTCTTTGATCCAGTGGGCATCAAACTGCCTCCCGAGGTGCCCTCTTCGGGGGACACCCCGCTGAAAAGTCAGTTTTTGCATAGGTGTTTTGGGTGATGTCCTTATTTTGTTTTAAAGTTTCTCAGGTAAACAGGTGATAAGTGGTCCACCTGCAAAATCTCTCTGCCGTGTCACGAAGACCATCGCTCATCCTCCTCTCAATGGCAGGGCTGGGACAGCATGGACTGCTGGACAGCTTTCTGAAGGGAGTGTCTGGTCACCAGAAGCCGGACTACTTCCTCGTTCCGCTTGGTCAGCCGCTTGCGGGCTTGGTCGTGAGTCACCATGGTCATATCCCAGCCGTTCACCTGCAAAAATTCAGAGCGATTTTACGGTAAGCGTCAAGATCAAACCGGGCTATTTTTATGGTCCTCGGATCACACATCCCAGCTCTTTCTCTGTTACCTTTCCAACCCGCATAAATCACTTTTATTTTGAAGCCCCAAAGGTGCTTTTTTTTCCAAGAGGCAAGCGGACTTCCTTGTTTTTTTTTTTTCTTCTGAAGACGTTTCTCTTCTTATCCAAGAAGCTTCTTCAGCTCTGACAAGATGGTGGGAAATGGGAGGATTTTGATTCCTTGCAGACAGCTGGTCATTTGCATCTTTTTAGAGAGCCGTTGAGCCTACTTGGAAGTTTATCTCTGTGTCCTCAGAGTCACCTGAATGGTGCAAATAGGCTGCAAAATGTTTTCTGCCCTGTGTCATTGTCCTGCAGCCAAGAAGGCTCCACGCCCATTTGCACTATTCAGTTGACTCTGAGGACACAGATCAACCTCCAAGTGGCCTCAACAACCCTCTATAAAAGGATGCAAATGACCAGCTGTCTGCAAGGAATCTCAATCCTCCCATTTCCCACCATCCTGTCAGAGCTGAAGAAGCTTCTTGGATGAGAAGAGAAACGTCTTCAGAAGAAGAAAAAAACAAGGAAGGTCAATGGCCCCCTGAAAAAATTGCACCTTTGGGGACTCTGGAATAATAATCATAAATCTCCATTAATTCGGTTTTAAAGACACCAAGAGCGGAGGCGAAGAGTCCCAATTGTTCCTTGAACAGGATGGAATTTTACCTGCATGAGTTTGTCACCAACTTGAAGCCCGGCCATTTCTGCAGGTCCCCCTTCAGTCACGCGAGTGACATAAATGCCCTAGAGGGAAGAAAAAAAGTCTGTTGACCTATTTCTCCAGGCGTTGTTAGCCATGTAAGTAGGAGTACAATTCTTTTTTTATTCATGTTAAGATACAGTATTTTTATCTAGTCTTTATTATTTTTCATAAAGAGCTCAAGATGGTGAACAGGCCCAATGTTCCTTCCTCCCTATTTTTCCCATAACAACCCTGTGAGGTGGGCTGGGCTGAGAAAGAATTACTGGCCCTAAGTCACTGAGCCAACTTTCCTGCCTGAGGCAGGACTAGAACTCCCTATTTCCTGGTGGTTGACCCATAGTCACCCAACTGGCTTTCCTGCCTAACACAGGACTAGAACTCACCATCTCCTGGTGATTGGCTCAAAGTCACCCAACTGACTTTCATGCCTAACAGGACTAGAACTCACCATCTCCTGGTGATTGACCCATAGTCACCCAACTGGCTTTCATGCCTAACAGGACTAGAACTCACTATTTCCTGGTGATTGGCTCAAAGTCACCCAACTGGCTTTCATGCCTAACACAGGATTAGAACTCACCATCTCCTGGTGATTGACCCATAGTCACCCAACTGGCTTTCATGCCTAACACAGAACTAGGACTCACCATCTCCTGGTGATTGACCCATAGTCACCCAACTGGCTTTCCTGCCTAACACAGGACTAGAACTCACCATCTCCTGGTGATTGACCATAGTCACCCAACTGGCTTTCATGCCTAACACAGGACTAGAACTCACCATCTCCTGGTGATTGACCCATAGTCACCCAACTGGCTTTCATGCCTAACAGGACTAGAACTCACTGTTTCCTGGTGATTGGCTCAAAGTCACCCAACTGGCTTTCATGCCTAACACAGGATTAGAACTCACCATCTCCTGGTGATTGACCCATAGTCACCCAACTGGCTTTCATGCCTAACACAGGACTAGAACTCACCATCTCCTGGTGATTGACCATAGTCACCCAACTGGCTTTCATGCCTAACACAGGACTAGAACTCACCATCTCCTGGTGATTGACCCATAGTCACCCAACTGGCTTTCATGCCTAACAGGACTAGAACTCACTATTTCCTGGTGATTGGCTCAAAGTCACCCAACTGGCTTTCATGCCTAACACAGGATTAGAACTCACCATCTCCTGGTGATTGACCCATAGTCACCCAACTGGCTTTCATGCCTAACACAGGACTAGAACTCACCATCTCCTGGTGATTGACCCAAAGTCACCCAACTGGCTTTCCTGCCTAACACAGGACTAGAACTCACCATCTCCTGGTGATTGGCCCATAGTCACCCAACTGGCTTTCATGCCTGACACAGGACTAGAACTCACCATCTCCTGGTGATTGGCCCATAGTCACCCAACTGGCTTTCATACCTAACACAGGACTAGAACTCACCATCTCCTGGTGATTGACCCAAAATCACGCAACTGGCTTTCATGCCTGACACAGGACTAGAACTCACCATCTCCTGGTGATTGGCCCATAGTCACCCAACTGGCTTTCATGCCTGACACAGGACTAGAACTCACCATCTCCTGGTGATTGGCCCATAGTCACCCAACTGGCTTTCATGCCTAACACAGGACTAGAACTCACCATCTCCTGGTGATTGACCCAAAGTCACCCAACTGGCTTTCATGCCTAACAGGACTAGAACTCACCATCTCCTGGTGATTGGCCCATAGTCACCCAACTGGCTTTCATGCCTGACACAGGACTAGAACTCACCATCTCCTGGTGATTGGCCCATAGTCACCCAACTGGCTTTCATGCCTAACAGGACTAGAACTCACTATTTCCTGGTGATTGGCTCAAAGTCACCCAACTGGCTTTCATGCCTAACACAGGACTAGAACTCACCATCTCCTGGTGATTGGCCCATAGTCACCCAACTGGCTTTCATGCCTGACACAGGACTAGAACTCACCATCTCCTGGTGATTGGCCCATAGTCACCCAACTGGCTTTCATACCTAACACAGGACTAGAACTCACCATCTCCTGGTGATTGACCCAAAATCACGCAACTGGCTTTCATGCCTGACACAGGACTAGAACTCACCATCTCCTGGTGATTGGCCCATAGTCACCCAACTGGCTTTCATGCCTGACACAGGACTAGAACTCACCATCTCCTGGTGATTGGCCCATAGTCACCCAACTGGCTTTCATGCCTAACACAGGACTAGAACTCACCATCTCCTGGTGATTGACCCAAAGTCACCCAACTGGCTTTCATGCCTAACAGGACTAGAACTCACCATCTCCTGGTGATTGGCCCATAGTCACCCAACTGGCTTTCATGCCTGACACAGGACTAGAACTCACCATCTCCTGGTGATTGGCCCATAGTCACCCAACTGGCTTTCATGCCTGACACAGGACTAGAACTCACCATCTCCTGGTGATTAACCCATGGTCACCCAACTGGCTTTCATGCCTAACACAGGACTAGAACTCACCATCTCCTGGTGATTGACCACAGTCACCCAACTGGCTTTCATACCTAACACAGGACTAGAACTCACCATCTCCTGGTGATTGGCCCATAGTCACCCAACCGGCTTTCATGCCTGACACAGGACTAGAACTCACCATCTCCTGGTGATTGACCCATAGTCACCCAACTGGCTTTCCTGCCTAACACAGGACTAGAACTCACCATCTCCTGGTGATTGACCCAAAGTCACCCAACTGGCTTTCATACCTAACACAGGACTAGAACTCACCATCTCCTGGTGATTGGCCCATAGTCACCCAACCGGCTTCCATGCCTGACACAGGACTAGAACTCACCATCTCCTGGTGATTGGCCCATAGTCACCCAACTGGCTTTCATGCCTAACACAGAACTAGAACTCACCATCTCCTGGTGATTGACCCATCGTCACCCAACCGGCTTTCATGCCTAACACAGGACTAGAACTCACCATCTCCTGGTGATTGACCCAAAGTCACCCAACTGGCTTTCCTGCCTAACACAGGACTAGAACTCACCATCTCCTGGTGATTGGCCCATAGTCACCCAACCGGCTTTCATGCCTGACACAGGACTAGAACTCACCATCTCCTGGTGATTGGCCCATAGTCACCCAACTGGCTTTCATACCTAACACAGGACTAGAACTCACCATCTCCTGGTGATTGGCCCATAGTCACCCAACTGGCTTTCATGCCTGACACAGGACTAGAACTCACCATCTCCTGGTGATTGACCCAAAGTCACCCAACTGGCTTTCATGCCTAACAGGACTAGAACTCACCATCTCCTGGTGATTGGCCCATAGTCACCCAACTGGCTTTCATACCTAACACAGGACTAGAACTCACCATCTCCTGGTGATTGACCCAAAGTCACCCAACTGGCTTTCATACCTAACACAGGACTAGAACTCACCATCTCCTGGTGATTGACCCAAAGTCACCCAACTGGCTTTCATGCCTAACAGGACTAGAACTCACCATCTCCTGGTGATTGGCCCATAGTCACCCAACTGGCTTTCATGCCTGACACAGGACTAGAACTCACCATCTCCTGGTGATTGACCATAGTCACCCAACTGGCTTTCATACCTAACACAGGACTAGAACTCACCATCTCCTGGTGATTGACCATAGTCACCCAACTGGCTTTCATACCTAACACAGGACTAGAACTCACCATCTCCTGGTGATTGACCATAGTCACCCAACTGGCTTTCATGCCTGACACAGGACTAGAACTCACCATCTCCTGGTGATTGACCATAGTCACCCAACTGGCTTTCATGCCTAACACAGGACTAGAACTCACCATCTCCTGGTGATTGACCATAGTCACCCAACTGGCTTTCATACCTAACACAGGACTAGAACTCACCATCTCCTGGTGATTGACCATAGTCACCCAACTGGCTTTCATACCTAACACAGGACTAGAACTCACCATCTCCTGGTGATTGACCATAGTCACCCAACTGGCTTTCATGCCTAACACAGGACTAGAACTCACCATCTCCTGGTGATTGACCATAGTCACCCAACTGGCTTTCATGCCTAACACAGGATTAGAACTCACCATCTCCTGGTGATTGACCCATAGTCACCTAACTGGCTTTCATGCCTAACACAGGATTAGAACTCACCATCTCCTGGTGATTGACCATAGTCACCCAACTGGCTTTCATGCCTAACACAGGACTAGAACTCACCATCTCCTGGTGATTGACCATAGTCACCCAACTGGCTTTCATACCTAACACAGGACTAGAACTCACCATCTCCTGGTGATTGACCATAGTCACCCAACTGGCTTTCATACCTAACACAGGACTAGAACTCACCATCTCCTGGTGATTGACCATAGTCACCCAACTGGCTTTCATACCTAACACAGGACTAGAACTCACCATCTCCTGGTGATTGACCATAGTCACCCAACTGGCTTTCATGCCTGACACAGGACTAGAACTCACCATCTCCTGGTGATTGACCCATAGTCACCCAACTGGGTTTCATGCCTGACACAGGACTAGAACTCACCATCTCCTGGTGATTGGCCCATAGTCACCCAACTGGCTTTCATGCCTAACACAGGACTAGAACTCACCATCTCCTGGTGATTGGCCCATAGTCACCCAACTGGCTTTCATACCTAACACAGGACTAGAACTCACCATCTCCTGGTGATTGACCCAAAGTCACCCAACTGGCTGGTGATTGACCCAAAGTCACCAAGCCAACTTTCATGCCTGAGGCAGGACTAGAACTCACTGTTTCCTGGTGATTGGCTTCTAAGAGTTGAGATATAAAAAATGAGAACAAACCCACTCTCACTTGCACTGAGGACGTTACTTAGTTCAGTAATTAAACATCCGCAGGAAAAATACCAAGCTCAGAGAGCACCAGGGACCCCACAGCCCTCCTCCTCTTCCTCTCCACACATCCCACTCCCTTCTAGCACTGATGATGTTACCTAGTTGTGTCATGAAACATCTGCAGGAAAACCACCAAGCTCAGAGATCACGAAAGACTCTGCAGTCCTCCTCCTCCTCTTCTCCACAAACCCACCTCTTTTCTAGCACTGATAGTGTTACCTAGTCGGGTCATGAAACGTCCGCGAGAAAACCACCAAGCTCAGAGATCACGAAAGACCCTGCAGTCCTCCTCCTCCTCCTCCTTTTCTCCACAAACCCACCTCTTTTCTAGCACTGATAGTGTTACCTAGTCGGGTCATGAAACGTCCGCGAGAAAACCACCAAGCTCAGAGATCACGAAAGACCCTGCAGTCCTCCTCCTCCTCCTCCTTTTCTCCACACACCCACCTCTCTTCTAGCACTGATAGTGTTACCTAGTCGGGTCATGAAACGTCCGCGAGAAAACCACCAAGCTCAGAGAGCACCAAAGGCCCCTCTCATTTCAACTCTGAGGTAAAATCTTGATAACACCACCTCGGCCTCCCAAATGGAACTTGGGATATATAATATATCGAAGAAATATTATCAGTAAAGAGGGCTCCGTGCCAACCTTGTCCGTCTTGTCCTCCGAGAAGGGATTCTGAGCTGGGTCCTGATCGATGCCACCTCCGATGCTGAAGCCCAGGATGAGGTTCTCACCTTGGCGCAGTTTGTGGATTTCAACCCTTTGCTGAGAGGAAAAAAAAAAGAATCCAACTTGAACACTTAATGTCTGACTCCATCAAAGCTCAAAACGGAAGCAGTATGGCCTTGGATGCTACACAGGTAAGTCCCTGACTTACAACAGTTTGTTAAATAGTTCACAGCCCAAGGTGATGAGGACACTGAAAAAAAGAAGCTTGTGTTGTGTGTGAAATATTTCTTATCTGTGATTCTTGGCAGCCTCGCACAGTTTTGGTGAGGCTTGTGCTTACCTAAGTTAGTTTGCAGCAGCCTTTTAACAGAGGATTTGTAAGAATCATGAAAAGGTTTCTGTTCCATTTGGTTCGTGTTTGTTTTAAAGGGTTTGGGTCCGAACACTGCCCATCATTATCGTAACTTCTGTGACAGTCGTAGAACGGAGACAATTCTGATCCTAATTGTGGTTGTTGAGGGCTACTGGTATAAATTTTAAAAATAAATAAAAATAACAAGGACCCCATAAAAACACTCGGGGGAGTACAGATAGTCCTCAACTTACAACAGTGCATTTAGTGAACATTCAAAGTTACAAGGGCACTGAAAAAAGAGACTTAGGACCGTTTTTTCACTCTTATGACCACAGCAGCATTCCCATAGTCACGTGATCAAAATTCAGGTGCTTGGCCATTGATTCATATTTATGACGGTTGTAGTGTCCCCAGGGGGGGTCATGTGGTTCCCTTTTGCGACCTTTTGACGAGCGAAGTCAATAGTGTGGAACCAGATTTGCTCAACAATTGGGTTACTAATTTACCAGCTGCGGTGATTTGCTTAACAATTGTGCCGAGGAAGGTCGTAAAATGAGGCAAAACTTACTTATGTCTCGCTGGGCCACATAAATTTGGGGTGTCGTAAGTCTATAGAACTACCTATACTACACACAGATTTTGGGCTCAATGGTGGTCATAAGCCTTCAGATGTCGTGGGAGCTTCATCACTGGAGGCTTTCGAGAAGAGGCTGGGCTGCTATTTGTCCGAAATGGTGTAGGGCCTTGATGGTGAACCTATGGCATGCAGAGCCCTCTCTATGGGCTGCTGTTTTGGTTTCTGGCCAGATGCTTTTCACAGGCACTGGAGCACCAAAAACAGCCCCAAAAATGGCCTAAAAACCGCCCCAAACAGCCTGAAATCGACTAGAAAAATGGCCTGAAAAAAAAAAAGGCCCGAAAAATGGCCAAAACCCAGGCCGTTTTCATACAGTTTTTCAGGTTGTGTTCAGGCCGTTGTCAGGCCAAATATGCCCCAAAAAACAGCCTGAAAATGCCCCCCCAAAACAGCCTGAAAACAGCCCAAAAAATGGTCTGAAACGCCCCCAAAAATGGCCCAAAACCAGGCCGTTTTTCAGGCCTTTTTCAGACTGTTTTTCAGGCTGTGTTCAGGCTGTTTTCAGGTCAAATATGGCCCAAAAAATGGCCTAAAATGTCCCAAAAATGGCATGAAAACACCCCCAATATGGCCTGAAAAACCGCCTGAAAATGGCCCCAAAAACAGCCTGAAAAACAGCCTGAAAATGGCCTGAAAACGGCTTTAAAAAGGCATGTGCCACCGGCCAACTGGGCTTCGGGTTTCCAGCACTCTGGCATGCGCACATGCCAAAAAGGTTCGACATCACTGGTATTGGGTCTTCTGTATCGGTGGGAGCTTGGACGAGATGACCTACCCATAAGATCCCTTCCAACTCTGATAATCTAAATAAACAAACAAAAAAACCAACCCCAAGATTTTGCTTCAACCCTTCTGGCCTTTGGTGAAGCTTTGAAGATCCGGCTTTCCCAGCCGGAGTGCTGTGAGAACATGATTAGATGCTGCACATCAGAAGGTTAACTTGGTGCCAATGTTTCTAATGAGTTGGGTTTTATGATCATTTTAATGTGGTTTTGAATGCTGTTTTAGTTTCGGATTGGGAGATTCCCAGAGCTGGTGAGAAGCTGGATGGCTCTTCGCATGTTTAATTTAAATCAATCAAATTGAAATCATCCCTATCACTGGACATCTTCGGATTGAGGCGTGTCCACCTTCCAACAAAAATAACAAAATAAAATAAAAATTATTATTATGAAAGAAGCAAGGCCTGGTGGGACCATAAAACAGGGAATTATAGAAAAGGAAGAAGCTAAATTGCTTTGGGATTTTAGAAGCCAGACAGGCACCTGCTACACAACTTAATAATCTATAGATATAAAAGCGAAATGCCACTCACGCATCCTCACATCTCCAGAACTGTAAAGCCTACAAAGTTGAAATTTGGCCTGTAGGTTCCTCTTGGCTTCTAGCGGCTCACCAAGAAAGGATTTTTCCAAATGACCCTCAGAGCATTTACAGTATTTCCTATATTATTATTATTAACATACTCTAATGCAGGGGTCTCCAACCTTGGCCCCTGGAAGCCTGGCGGACTTCAACTCCCAGAATTCCACAGCCAGCTGGCTGTGGAACTCTGGGAGTTGAAGTCCGCCAGGCTTCCAGGAGCCAAGGTTGGAGACCCCTGCTCTAATGTAAGGAGTTTTCAGAGCACCAAGCAGGTTTAGTACAGAACAGTTGAGCTATGCCACGCTCAGGCTCCTTGCTGTCTCCTTCATGCTCACACAGCAAATACTGTTTCACTTTCCAAACAGCCCTCAGCTCTCTCACACACTGACAGGACGCTAGCCAGATGAATACCCATGGATGCTGGTAGGCAGAATTTTTTTCTCCTTATTTTCCTCCCCCAAAACTAAGTCTAACCACATAGTTCTGTAGCGAAGCACGGATATAGAGCTAGTTGTCAATAAGAACGATTGAAAAGTCTGGATAGTGGATGTGGCAGTACCCAGAATAGAAGGAACTAACCCCCCCCCCCAAGGGTAATCCTCGACTTACGACCACAGCTGAGCCCAAAATTTCCATTGTTAAGTGAGACCTTGCTTATGTGAGTTTCGCACCGTTTTACGACCTTTCTTGCCACAGTTGTTAAGTGAATCACTGCCGTTATTCATTTAGTAACAAGGTTGTTAAGGGGATTTGGTTTTCCCCACTGACTTGGCTTGTTGGAAAGTCGCAAAAAAGGGATCGCATGATCCCGGGATAGTGCAGCCGTCATAAACGTGAATCAGTTGTCAAGCATCGGAATGTAAATCATGTGACCATGGGGGTGCTGCAATGGTCGTAAGTGTGAAAAATGGTCATAAGTTACTTTTTCCCTCAGTGCCGTCGTAACTTCAAACGGTCACTAAGTGGATGTAAGTTGAGGACTACCTGTAATCCAGTTGTTAAGTGAATCTGGCTTCCCCATTGACTGTGTCAGAAGGTGGCCAACGGGGCTCACGTGACCCCGGGGACACTGCGACCGTCATAAATATGAACCAGCTGCCAATCATCTGAATTTGTGAAAAACGGTCCTTAAGTCACATTTTTCACTGCTGTTTGTAACTTTGAATGGTCACTAAACGAACTGCTGTAACTCAAAGACTACCGGTACAAAGACCTGCAAATAGAAAGAGAGTGACGGTGGCAGAAGAAAACAAAGGTAGCACCAAAAGTGACAGCCGCATGGGGTGAAATCCCCAAACTTCCGGAGCAGCAACCAGAATACCATGGGCACCGACAAATGCACCGTGAGAACGGAACAGCTACAGTGATTCGCTTAATGACTGTGGCAAGAAGGATGGAAAAATGGGGGGAAGGCTCACTTTAACAACTGTTGCATTATGTAGCAGGATGACGACACAGGGCAAAAAAAACATCCTGCAGCCAAGAAGGCTCCACATCTATTTGCATCATTCAGATAAACAGATAAACCTCCAAGTGGCCTCAGCGACCCTCTAAAAAGGATGCAAATGACCAGCAGTCTGCAAGGAGTATAAATCCTTCCCTTCCCCACCATCCAGTCAGAGCCGAGGAAGCTTCTTGGATGAGAAGCGAAACGTCTTCAAAAGTCCTGTTGCCTCTTGAAATTTAAAAAAAAAAAAAAATGCACCTTTGGGACAACCATGACCTGGATGACGGAGAATCTCCACAGACATTCATAAGTCACATTTTTTCCGATGCAGTGGGTCACTTTGAACAGTCACTAAACGCTAAACGGCGTAAGTCGAGGACTGCCTATAGTTGGGCATTGAAGCGCACTGAACTCTCCCAAACTGTACGAGGAGACCAACTCCCACCCAGCTCCACTTGAGGTCACCCTTCTGAAAGTGGGGGCACCAAGGATCATCTAGCTGCCAACAGATGAGCTCTCTGTATAGGACAGGGAGGCCGACCCCCTGCTACAACTCACAGAAACGCTTTATCCTCAGTTCATCTGGGTCAGATAAGAACCTCCTGCAAAGAACTGTGGGTGTTCTGACTGGCCCACCTCCCCAAACACGACACACCCTCTGACGTTAACTCAAAAGATTCCTTTATTAGGAGCACCAATAGCCCCGCCAAAAATGTTTCTCTCTTACCGCAGGCTAACAAGTCCAACCGGCAGGGAGATGAATAGTTGTCTGCCACATCTATTCATCTCTGCCCCCTGCCTTTTATCCCCAGAGCTAGGGTGGGGCTTCGCCAGCAGCGGTGGCTCTTCCGTCCCAAGGACCGGCCCATAGATTTCCACTGCTCTCCTCTCCTCTGTGCATCTGGACGTCAGACACTAGGCCCCAGCTGTTCCTCCTCTTCCTCATCAGCCACCTCCAGACCTGGGGGCTGATGACTCTCCATTGAAGGGCTGATGGATGACCCAGTCTCTCTCTCTCTCTCTCTCTCTCACACACACACACACAAAACTCTCATCTCTCTCACTCATCTCTCATCTCTCTCACACACACACACAACTCTCATTTCTCTCTCTCACACACACACAAACTCTCATCTCTCTCTCTCACACACACACACACAACTCTCATCTCTCTATCTCTTTCTCATCTCTCTCTCACACACACACACAAACTCTCATCTCTCCCTCACACACACAAACTCTCATCTCTCTCTCTCTCATCTCTCTCTCTCTCTCTCACACACACACACACATACATACACAACTCTCATCTCTCTCTCTCTCACGCACACACTCATCTCTCCCTCTCATCTCTCCCTCACACACACAAACTCTCATCTCTCTCTCATCTTTATCTCTCTCACACACACACACACCTCTCATCTCTCTCTCTCTCTCATCTCTCTCTCACACACACATACATACACATCTCTCTCTCTCACACACACAACTCTCATCTCTCTCTCTCTCATCTCTCTCACATGCACACACTCATCTCTCCCTCTCATCTCTCCCTCACACACAAACTCTCATCTCTCTCTCTCATCTCTCTCTCACACACACACATACACAACTCTCATCTCTCTCTCTCATCTTTCTCATCTCTCTCTCACACACACACACACACTCTCATCTCTCATATCTTTCTATCTCTCTCACACACACACACAAATTCTCATCTCTCTCTCTCATCTCTGTCTCTCTCACACACACATACACAACTCTCATCTCTCTCTCTCATCTTTCTCATCTCTCTCGCGCACACACACACACACCTCTCATCTCTCTCTCATATCTTTCTATCTCTCTCACACACACACACAAATTCTCATCTCTCTCATCTCTCTTTCTCACAGACAGACCTCTCATTTCTCTCTCTCTCTCTCTCACACACACACACAACTCTCATCTCTCTCTCTCTCTCATCTTTCTCATCTCTCTCGCGCACACACACACACACCTCTCATCTCTCTCTCATATCTTTCTATCTCTCTCTCACACACACACAAACTCTCATCTCTCTCTCTCTCTCTCATCTTTCTCATCTCTCTCTCTCTCTCACAGACACACCTCTCATTTCTCTCTCTCTCTCTCTCACACACACACACAACTCTCATCTCTCTCTCTCTCTCATCTTTCTCATCTCTCTGTCTCATGCTGACCCTGACTCCCATGCCTCTCCCTCCTCCTCCTGATTTGGCTGCTGGAGGGGTCGGCGACCGACAGGCCACAACAGAGGGTGCTGTATGAAATCCTAACAATCAGGATCAGTTGAGTTTTTTTGTTCTTTTGGCATTGTGCCCCCTTTATTCCCCCCCCCCCCCCCCCCGGGAGGCACCATAAGAAGAAACCAGGCCTTGTTGGGCTTCTTGTAAACAAGGACCCATTGATGGAGCTTCCCCCCCTGAGGCTCCAAGAGAGGATGAGCTCAGTGGAAAGAAAGATAAAAAGCAGACAAAAGAAACAGGACCGGATCCATGCCAGTGAGAGCGGCCTGCCGGCTGGCAAATTGGAAGCATCTGAAAAAAAGACCAGGAATCCTGTGGGGTTTTGCCAACAAATGGCTGCCAGAAGGGCCGGCAACCCACAGCTTCCAGGATGCCAATTTCCCTCTCATTTTTGCAGTGGATGTACTTTCTTATTTTCTTTTTTCTTTTCTTTTTTGGGGGGGCAAGGAAGGGGGAGAAAGAAAAAAAGCTGGGAGGTGTTTTATTCTTGGAACTCCAAGGGAAACGCTGAAGTTTGAGGCGTCCAGAACCCTGCAAAATTGCTCGTCTTGGGTACAAGACTTAAAAGAGAAGTAACAGAATTGACCAGAACAGAATACAGACTAGAGTAGAATAAAAATTAAGCATCATAGAATTAGAATAGACAATAAATAGGACAGGACAGAATAAACAGAGTAGAGCAGAGCAGAACACGACAGAATACAATAAGAAATAGAACAGCATTCGAGTAGAACAGAATCTTTATTAAGAACAGAATAGAATTAGAATAGACAGTAGAATAGATAATAGAGTAGAACAGAAATTGAGAATTTAGAGTTGGAAGGGACCTTGGAGGTCTTCTAGTCCAACCCTCTGCCCAGGCAGGTAACCCTATATCATCTTAGATAACTTCCAGTATTGCAGCATTTACAGCTTCTGGAGGCAAGCTGTTCCACGGATTAATTGTTCTGTCAGGAAAGAATAGAATAGAATAGAACAGAGCAAATAGGACAGAATACAATAAGAATTAAACAAAATAGAATTAGAGTAGAATAGAATAAGAATAGAATCGAGAATAAAATAGAATAGAATCTTTATTAAGAATGGAACAGAGTAAGAATTAAATTAAAAGACAAAGTAGTCTTTGTCTTACAACAGTTCGTTTAGTGACCATTCAAACTTACAGTGGCACTGAAAAAAGTGACTGTTTTTCGCATTTACGACCGTTGAAACTTGCATCCTCATGGCCACGCAATCAAAATTCAGGTGCTTGGCAGCTGGTTCCTATTTATGACGGCTTGCAGTCTCCTGGGGTCACGCGATACCCTTTTGCCAACCTTTGGAAAAGCAATGTCTATGCGGAAGCTGGATTCACTTAACAATCATGTCATTAATTTAACAATTGAGTTAAGTGAATCAGCGATTCACTTAACAACTATGTGGTAAAAAAGGTCATAAAACCGAGCAAAACTCACTTAACAAAAATGCTTCACCTTATCCACAGAAATTTTGGGCTCAGCTGTGGTCGTTCAGTTGAGGGCTACCTGTTAGAACAGTTCTGTTCTGTTGAACAGGACAGCTTTTTACTGGGCCAAGTGTGATTAGCACTCACAAGGAATTTGTCACTAGTGGTGTGGAAGAAAATATTTTCTTGAAAAAATATCTGTAGCAACTGTGTTTTTAGGGCTTCAGTAGCTCACCCTGTAGGATAAGATAAGTCCTTTCTATCTTTAGCAACCGTATCAAGCAGTTGGAGGCTGCAAAAGGTGAAATTTAACAAAGAAGTTTAGACACCAATACCCAGCTTTGCCCTTTGCCTATATTGCATTGTTTTTCAACCATGGCAAATTTAAGATGGATGGACTCCCAGAATCCCCCACCCAGCCTGATTTAAGAGGGGAAGACTTCCACTCCCAGAATCCCCCAGCCTGCATGCTTTAAGAGGGGAAGACTTCCACTCCCAGAATCCCCCAGCCTGCATGCTTTAAGAGGGGAAGACTTCCACTCCCAGAATCCCCCAGCCTGCATGCTTTAAGAGGGGAAGACTTCCACTCCCAGAATCCCCCAGCCTGCATGCTTTAAGAGGGGAAGACTTCCACTCCCAGAATCCCCCAGCCTGCATGCTTTAAGAGGGGAAGACTTCCACTCCCAGAATCCCCCAGCCTGCATGCTTTAAGAGGGGAAGACTTCCACTCCCAGAATCCCCCAGCCTGCATGCTTTAAGAGGGGAAGACTTCCACTCCCAGAATCCCCCAGCCTGCATGCTTTAAGAGGGGAAGACTTCCACTCCCAGAATCCCCCAGCCTACATGCTTTAAGAGGGGAAGACTTCCACTCCCAGAATCCCCCAACCTGCATGCTTTAAGAGGGGAAGACTTCCACTCCCAGAATCCCCCAACCTGCATGCTTTAAGAGGGGAAGACTTCCACTCCCAGAATCCCCCAGCCTGCATGCTTTAAGAGGGGTGGACTTCAATTCCCAGAATCCCCTGGTGTTGTAATGACGAGGCAGTCGAGTTGTTTGATCAACTGAACAACTGAATTGTGATGATCTTTATTGGAGTCTAGTCTTGCATTTATACACATTTTTAGTTATCCTCCATCACTGGTTAACTTTGGTTACTGCTTAACTTTCGTTACTGTTTAGCACAGTAATCCATACAATTAATTATCTCTAGTTAAAGTCTAACATACGTTTACTTCCTCTCTCTAATCCTCCTTTAGATTAGTGACTTTGTTTACCTGAGTTGTATTTGCTTGGAAACATTCCTTATCTGAGGTTTGCCATCCGAGATTGGAACATTCCTGCAATTACAACTCGATACCCCGGCCAGTCTGATTTATTATGGACAGACTTGAACTCCCGGAATTGCCCAGCCAGCCTGCGTCCACCCATCTTAAAGTTGCCAAGTTTGCTGTATGTAATGTTTTAACACTCTTTTGCAATATTTCTATTTTGTGGCCAGTATCCAACCTTCTCTCTGCTTCTTCTTCTTTAGTGACCAGATAAGGGACAATGTCAGAATATAACTCTTGGCCTAGGACCACATGTGGCCAGATTTAAGCCCCTACTTGGCCAGGAATGCTTAGGGGTCACTTGATCTAAACCAGACCTGGATTATTTTATGGCCCCCAGGCCACTTCCAGCCCTTTGGCTGGCCCTGTTTGTCCCACGTGAGGTCAGTTGGAAACTAGAAATCGAATGTAAGTGTTCTGACCAAAGCTTCCCGAAACCGTAATTAGCACATGCTTAGTTAAAACAACTCTTGTTTTATTTCAACGCTGGGAATTATCTGCATTCCCAGCTGGTAAGGAGTCTCGAACAGTCCAAGATAAGCACCCACCTTTCTTTCCTTTGAATTGATGCCAACAACTAAAGTGCCAAATGAACTATAAAAAAACCAACTGAAGAACAAAGTCCACACAGAGCTTCAAAGATTAATCAGATCAGAATGAACGACTTTGCTTCCTGCAAAGGTTTATTGACCTTTGTCTGTCCTTTATACCTTACGGGAGGGGCAATCACCTCCCAGCCTTATTCCCGAGTCGCCCCTTTTGTCTCAGCTGCTCTCACCTTCTAGCAGCTCTGCGCACTGGGAACAGGCTCCCCTGATTCCTCTTCCTCACTGCTGCCAGACTCCGGAAGCTCCAGAGGCAGCACCCCACACCCAGATGGTCCTGGCCCCATCTCTGCATTGGATGCAGGACCCTCGTCCGAGTCCTCTCCAGACTGGTCCCCATTCTTCCCCACTATCTGATTCCGCTGCCGTCTGCACAAGCTGCCGTGAACCACAACAGTAAGCGCACGACATGCACACAACACAGGTAGTCCTCGACTTACGACCACAACTGAGCTTCAAATGTCTGTTGCTCAGGGAAAACAATTTGTTCCGGGAATTTGTTCCCATTTTACGACCTTTCTTCCCACTGTTGTTAAGTGAGTCACCACCGCTTTTAAAGTTGGGAACACGGCTGTTAAGTGAATCTGACTTCCCCATTGACTTCACTCATCAGGTGGTCATAAAAAGGGATCACATCACATCACATCACACACACACACACACACCTTAGCCAGGACGCTGCCATTGTCATAAATATGAGTCAGCTACCATGCTGCAATGGTCATGTGTGTGAAAAATGGTAAAAAAAAATATCATCTTTTTTTACAACATATTGTAAAAATATGTAATATATTTTACAACATATTGTAAATATGTAAAATATGATATTGTAACTTTGAATGGTCACTAAACGAACTATTGTAAGTCAAGGACTATCTGGATGGTATTTTTATTTAGAGGACAACTGCTATTTTTTGTAGTTCACCCGTGCGCATGCGTGTGTCGCTACACACTTTCGCAGCCCTCCACAACGGCCCTGATTTTGCATGGGATCCCTTGGGAAAATTAATTTCTCACTCCTGATTTAGTTCTCCACCCCCGTTCAACTCTGCTTCCAGGTGGTAGTTGGGAAAATAAAACAAAGGTGGTATCCCCCACACACACCCAATACTCTTAGGAGTAAAGTACCAATACATTTTGAAAATCTGCAGGTACAAAGTTTTGTTTGTTTCATTGTCAAATTTGGAAGGGAGGGAACTGGAGAGAGAAGAAAGAAACTGCCAAACTCAGCTGAAAAACAGATTATAAACGTAATCACAGAGGAAATATTTAACAGGATCGTTTTAAAGTTTCAATTCCCTGCAGGCAATGGAGTTTTGTTTTTTTAAAAACTCTTCCATGCATGTTGATTTTTACAGTTTTGAGCAGCTGGCAGAGGAATTCTTCTCTCCTTGTACTCTGTGTGTCTTTATTAAACTAGTGTTAAGATATGAAACCTCCCTCCTAACAGAATAACCAATTTGGATTGTGTCTCTCCCTAATAGCTCTTAATAAAGAAATTAAAATCATCCATCTAGCAAAATAACCGTTTTGGGCTGACTCTTCCCCAATAGCTGTTTAAATAAAAACTGCCCACCTATCAAAATAACCAATTTAGTCTATCTCCCTAATAGCTCTTAATAGATAAATAAATAAAACCACTTATCAAAATAACCAATTTGGGATCAGTCTCTCCCTGATAGTTTTTAATCTATATATATATATATATATAAGCGAAATAATACCCCTCATGCATCACACAAAATCTCCAGAACCATAAAGCCTATAAACTTGAAATTTGGCACCTATGTTCCTCTTGGCTTCTAGGTGCTTGCTAAGAAAGGATTTTTTGAAATGACCACCAGAGCTATTAGTATTTCCTATATTATTATTATTAACACGCTCTGATGCTAAAGAGTTCTACTCCCTCTCCCCACCTGAAAAGAAATCTCTTCCAAATGCAAAACACAAGCAGAGGAGTTTCACTTTCACAGCACCAAGCAGCTTTGGTACAGAAGAGTTCAGCTAAGCCACGCCCAGGATCCTTGCTGTCTCCTCCTTGCTCACACAGCAAATACTGTTTCAGTTTCCAAACAACCCTCACCTCTCCCACACACACTGACAGGATGCTAGCCAGAGGAATACCGATGGATGCTGGTAGGCAGAGGCAGCATTTTTCCCCCTTATTTTCCTCCCCAAAAGCTTGCCCGATCACATAGTTTTGTAGCGAAGCACGGGTACCCTGCTCGTAAATTAATAAAACCACCCATTTACAGAAATAACAAATTTGAACTGAGCTGCACCCTATAAGTAGCTTCATAAAACCACCTATCAAAATAACCAATTTGGATTGCATCTCTCCCTAACAGCTCTTAATAAATTAATCAAAACCACCCATCTAGCAAAATAACTATCTTGAGCTGACTTTCTCCCTGATAACTCTTAATAAATAAATGAAACCACCTATCAAAATAACCAATCTGGGCTTGGTTTCTCCCTAATAGTTATAAATAAAATAAAATAAACAAATTAAATAACCATCCATTTACCAAAATAACAAATTTATGTTGAGCCTCTCCCTAACAGCTCTTAATAAAATTACCCATATATCAAAATAACCACTTTGAGCTGACTCTGTCCTGAATTGCTCTTAATAAATAAATAAAACCATCCCATCTAGCAAAATAATCATTTTGAGCTCTCTTCCTAATAGTTCTTAATAGATTAATTAAAACCACCCATTTAGCAAAATAATTTTGGGCTGACTCTTCCCTTACTGCTCTTAATAAATTAATAAAAACCACCCATCCACTAAAATAATCACTTTGGGCGGAGCCTCTTCCTAACAGCTCCTAATAAATAACAATTAAAATTACCTACCAAAACAATCAAGTTGGACAATCTCCCTCCCTAAGAGCTCTTCCCTTGAATTTTGCAGCCAAGCTGGTTTTTACAACCTGGATTTTTTTTTTTCTTTTTAATGTCCGTCACCCCTCGTAAAACATTTCTGATCGTTTTAAACCCAGTGGAAGAAATCAGTGCTTGTGAGCACACACGATTTTGCAGTGAGCGGCAATATTAGGCCAGGTAAGTTAAACACTGCCCCCCAAAAAGCATGATTCATTCCCATTTTACAACATTTGTTCATATGCTGCCTGCAGAAAAGCAACCACAATGAACTCTGCCTGGGTTATGTATAACTCACACATGATAAACTCTGTCCGCATAACTCACACATGATAAACTCTCTCTGTCCCATCATTGCGACACCTTTCATTCCTCCGGGCTATTGCAGGAAACAAACCAGACGTCCCCAGAGGGGATTTAAAAGAGGAATTGGGTTCAGACTGATCTAATTCTCCAGAGATGAAGAGAAAGGAGGCTTAAGGGTTGGGCTGTGGGGCAGGCAAACTCCAGATTAAAATTCAAGATTTTAAAGGGACCTCAAGTGAAACAAGTGGGGATACAGAACACAGGGAGATTTCAGGAAGAGGAAATACCTGTCTCATCCACCTCACCCCGTAAAAAAAAATCCTAAGGAAGGAAAACGTCTTTGACTTGTAAGGATACTAGCTTGATACCCGTGCTTCCCTACGAAACTATGTGGCCGGGTTTAGTTTAAGGGGAGGAAAATAAGGGGGGAAAAATTCTGCCTCTACCTACCAGCATCCATTGGTATTCATCTGGCAAGCGTCCTGTCAGTATGTGGGAGAGTTGAGGGCTGTTTGGAAATTGAAACAGTATTTGCTGTATGAGCAAGGAGACAGCAAGGAGCCTGGGCGTGGCTTAGCTCAACTGTTCTGGACTAAACCGGCTTGGTGCTGTGAAACTGAAACAAACTCCTCCCCTCTGCTTGTGTTTTGCATTTGGAGCAGGTTTCTTTTCAGGTGGGGAGGGGGAGTAGAACTCCTTAGCATCAGAGCCTGTTAATAATAATAATATAGGAAATACTCTAAATGCTTTGAGGGTCATTTGGAAAAATCCTTTCTTAGGGAGCTCCTAGAAGCCAAGAGGAACATATAGACCAAATTTCAAGTTTATAAGCTTTATGGTTCTGGAGATTTTGTGATGATGCGTGAGGGGGTCTTTCGCTTTTATACATATAGATTTTCAGATCTAAACTTCCATTGCTAACACAGTTGCTAAATGAGTTTTGTCCCATTTTATGACTTTTTTTTGCCACTGTTGTTAAGAGAATCACTGCAGTGGATAAGTTAGTAGCCCCATTGTTAAGTGAATCTGGCTTCCCCATTGACTTTGTTTGTCGGAAGGCCGCAAAAGGGGATCGCATGACCCCAAGGGATCCCGCGACCGTCATAAATATGAACCTGTTGCCCAGCCTCTGAATTTTGATCATCACACAACCACGGGGATTAGATTAACAGAGTTGGAAGGGATCTTGTAGGTCATCTAGTCCAACCCCCCCACCCAATGTTGCAAAGGTCACAACTGTTGAAATACACATTTTTTCAGTGCCATTGTAACTTTGAAAGGTCACTAAATGAACCATCATAAGTCGAGAATTCCCTGTAAATGACCCCTTCCAGCCTTTGCTTTTGGAGAAAACAAAGTTTTTTTCAAAAGGAACCGAAGAAGCTTCTTGGGGGAGGAGCGAAACATTTCCCAAGGGGGAAAAAAAAACCCCAAAAATCAATTTGTTTTTTTGGAAAACACCTTTGGGACAACCATGACCACGAAGGATGGAGAATCTCCATAGAGATGTCACAGAAGGGGTTTGCTTTCCAAGCGACTGCAACTTGGAAACGGCGAGATTGCAGAAATTGGAGGGTTTGGAAGGGATCTTGTAGGTCATCTAGTCCAACCCCCCCCCCCCAGGAGGAGATTCTAAACCACCTCTTTTAAAGCCGCCAGGGATGAAGCTCCCACAAAAGTATAGTTTGATTAGATTAACAGAGTTGGAAGGGACCTTTGAGGTCATCTAGTCCAAACCTGCCCCCCAAGGAGGAGATTCTAAACCACCTTCGACAAATGGCAGTCCAATCTCTTCCCGAAAGCCTTCAGTGATGAAGCTCCTACGAAACTATAGTTTGAGTGGGTTTTCCTGCAGAGTGGAGTACTGGATCCCAGTTGCTTTTAAGCCCATCATGCTGGGAATTTAAGGTGTGTAAGAGGCCAATGCAAAGCATCCCAAGGCGGGTGCCGCAGGGGTTTTCAAACTGGACAGCTTTAAGGCTTGTGAACTTCAACTCCCAGAATTCCTCCTCCAGTCATGCTAGCTCAGGAATTCTGGGAGTTGAAGTCCACAAGCCTTAAACTTGCCAAGTTTGAAGACCCTTGGAATCGAGAATAGAATAAGAATAGAATTAGAATAGAATAGAAGAATAGAGCAGGGCTCTTCAAACTTGACAGCTTTAACACTTGTGGACTCCAACTCCCAGAATTCCTCCTCCAGTCATGTTAGCTCAGGAATTCTGGGAGTTGAAGTCCACAAGTCTTTAAACTTCCCAAGTTCTTTAAAAAAAATTTATTCTTTAAAATAAAAAAAATACAAAAATCTCATTTCCATTAACAGTTATTGTGTCATTGTATATACATGTTTCTTCTTTTGTGACAATACATTATTTTTATCCTTATCCTTCACCCATTCGTACCACCTCTCCCGTGTCGCATTTAACTTGCCAAGTTTGAAGACCTTTGGTCTACAGCAGGGGTCTCCAACCTTGGCTCCTGGAAGCCTGGCGGACTTCAACTCCCAGAGTTCCACAGCCAGCAAAGCTAGCTGTGGAATTCTGGGAATTGAAGTCCGCCAGGCTTCCAGGAGCCAAGGTTGGAGACCCCTGGTCTACAGGGTGTGCCCTGCGAGAATGGGCTGAAGGTCTACAGATGGAGGTTTTCAGTCCTCCAGTCCAGGCCATAGTTGTCCCAAAGGTCCTCGTTTTCCAAGAGGCAACTGGTCTTTCTGTCATCGTTGTTTTTTTTCTTTTCTTTTGAAGACATTTAGCTTCTCATCCAGGAAGCTTCTTCAGCTCTGCTGGATGGTGGGGAAGGGAAGGATTTATAATTTTTTTGCAGACAGCTGGTCATTTATACTAAATCCTTCCCAGAATCCAGTCAGAGATGAAAAGCTTCTCCCATGAGAAGCAAAACATCTTCAAAGAAAAAAAAAATAAGAAAATCCAGTTGTCTCTTGAGAAAAAGCATTTTGGGTGGACAACAGGAGAAGGGGATTCAGTGGGGAGAAGAGAAGATGGAAGGGAGGCAATTGAGAGCCCTTTGGGTGCAGAAACCAGGAGATGGGAATTCTAGCCCTGCCTTAGGCATGAAAGCTGGATGGGTGACTTTGGGTCAGTCACTCTCACACAGCCCCACCCAGCTGAGAGTTGTTGTGTTGTGGGGCAAAGAAAAAGGAGAAAATGAGGAAGAGGAGAAAGGAAGGAGAATGGAAAGGAGAGAGGGAGGAAAGAGGGAGGAATGAAAACAGAAGGAAGGAAGAACAGGATAAAGGAAGGGAGAGAGGGAGGGAAGGAAGGAGAAAAGGAGGAAGAGAGCGAGCAAGGAAGGAAAGAGAAGGGGAGGAACGAAGGAGATCAGAAGAAGGAATGGAAGGGAGAGAGGGAGGGAAGGAGAAAAGGAGGGAGGAATGAAAACGAAAGGAAGAGAATAGGAGGAAGGAAAGGAGGAAGGAAGAACAGGAGAAAGAAAGGAGAATGGAAGGGAGGGGGGAGAAGGAAGGAGAAAAGTAGGAAGAGAGCGAGCAAGGAAGGAAGGAGAAGGAGAGGAAGGAAGGAGATCAAAAGAAGGAATGGAAGGGAGAGAGGGAGAGAGGGAGGGAAAGAGAAAAGGAGGGAGGAATGAAAACAAAAGGGAGGAAGGAAGGAGATCAGAAGAAAGGGAATGGAAGGGAGAGAGGAGGGAGGAATGAAAACAAAAGGAAGGAAGGAGAATAGGACAAAGGAAGGAGGAAAGAAGGAGGAAAGGAGAACAGGAGAATGGAAGGGAGAGAGGGAGGGAAGGAGAAAAGAAGGGAGGAATGAAAAGAGAAGGAAAGGAAGGAAAGAAAAGGAGGAAGGGAGGGAGCAAGAAAGGGAGGAGAAAAGAAGAATAGAAGGAGGAAGAAAAATGGAAGGGAGAGAGGGAGGAGAAAGGAAGGGGAACAGGAGGAAAGCTTGAGGAAAGGAGGGAGTAAAAGGAGAAGGAAGGAGAAAGGGAGGAACGGGAGAAAGGAAGGGGGAGGAGGCGAAAGGGAAGGAGAAAAGGAAGGAGAACGGGAGGAAAGGAAGGAAGAATAAAAAGGGGGAAAGAAGGAAAGAAGCCCCCTCCCCCCCCAAAGAAAGGGGGAAAGTTGCAGCCCCCTAAGCGGGAGGGAAAACTCCCCGCCAGCCGACCCCTTCCGGGCTCGGAGCGGACTTTCTCAGCGTCGCTTTCTCACGAAAGCCGGACTTCCAATTCCACCAAGGCTGGGAGGCGATGAGGACTAAATCCCAAAAAAAGAAGACTTCCCGAGCGTGAGAACCGGCGTCCTCTGGGGGGGTCGCGGGGGGAAGGTGAACCCCATCTCCGGGGTGGGGGGGAAGCCGCTTCCCTACCCTTCCAGGTCCCTTCCACGGACGCCTCGCCTGCCCACGCGCGAACCACCCCTCCCCCCCATCCCTGGGCCCCGCCCGCGCGCCAGACAGGCTGACACGCGTCTGCAGGTCGTGGGAACGGACTCGCGGGAAGGTTGAAGGGGGGGCGGGAGGAAGGCAAACAAAAGCCCGAAACAAGGATCCGTACCCCCACCCCCACCCCCACCCCCACCCCTCTGCCCCGACCCTTCCCCACACACGCACCCCTTGGACTCCGATGCCCAACATCCCCTCCGGGGACGCAGGCCGCGGAGGATGGGTTTTGTAGTCCGACCAGGAAAAGGACGGGGGAAAAAAGGCTTGGCTTACCACCACGGCCGTGACGGGCTGGCCCGGGATGTAGGACATGGCTCCGGATTCAAGGAGGCTCCGGGAATCACCGCTGAAACCGCTCCCGTCGCTTCGCCTCAGGCGGAACAAAAGCTGTGGGAGCGAGGGGGGGGGGCGAAGCTCCGCCCCCTCCCTTCCTCGCGGTCACGCCCACCGCCCTGTCAGGCCCCGCCCCCCCTCTCGCGGCTTTCCGCTGGCCACGCCCCCTTCTCATGATTCCCTCGGAGGGAAACGGGTTTACCGAGTGGGCGGGGCTTACCACGTGGGCGGGGCCGAAGGCTCTTCTGTAGGGACGTTGTCCACATTTCACCAAGGGGGAGGAAAATCCGGCCGGGCGGAGGGGCGCTCTAGGCCTCTCCGTCTCTATGGCCTCCCTGCCTCGAGCGGCCTTTTTGCCGAAGGGTCCGCCCCAAGCTCTATGGAAGACGCGCGGGGAAGGAGCGGTCTGTGCGACGTCGTGTGCGTGCGTGGGAACGCCGTCGCTCCCAGAATCCTTTTCTGTTCCAAGATGGCGGCAGCTTCCTCTTTGCGGTGAGGTCGGAGGAGGCGAAAGTGGTTGGGCGACAGCTGAGGGGAGAAAATACATTAGCGAGGTAAGAGGGGGGTTGGGTTTAAGTCGGTAGGAAAAAAGAGACTTAAGAAACTTGCCTGGTATTTTTAAAATTTCTGTGAAGAGGGTCGGTTTTTTGAGGTCGTTGCTGAAAACTTTCTCACGTGTGTGACGTCACTACAGGGGCCTTAAAGGGGGGGTGCCTTTTCTGCCTTTAAATAAGATATTTAATGTACGCTTTGCATTTTCTGCTACTGGACGGGTAGTCCTCAACTTACGTCCCCAATGGAGCCCAGAATGTATGTTGCTAAGTGAGGCAGTTTAAGTGAGTTTTGCTCCATTTTACAACCGTTGTTATCACTGTTATTAAGCGAATCCCTGCAGTTGCTAAGTGAGTCACACAGTTATTAAATGAATCTGTCTTTGGAGAGATGATCTTGGGTAATCAAGAGAGACTCGACATACAACTATTTGTTCAGTGACCGCTCAATGTTATGATGGCACTGAAAAAAGTGACTTATAATCAGTCCTCACACTTAATTCATCGCAGCCTTCCTGCTGTCACATGATCAGAATTTGGGCAATGGGCAACCAGCATGTATTTATGAAGGTTTCAGTGTCAGGTGATCACCATTTGCAATACAGGCAGTCCTCAACTTAGGGCCACAACCAAAATTTCTGTTGTGAGGTGAGATCATTGTTAAGTGAGTTCTGGCCCATTTTACAACCTTTCCAGCCACCGTGATTAAGTGAATCACTGCAGTTGGTAAATAAATGTCAGGTGAAGCTCCATTCAAAATCCAAGAAAGAAAACCTTAGACTCCATTGTAATAGAGAAAAGGACTTTTATTGAAAATTGAAGCGGTAGCATCAGAAGAAATACAAGATCTGAGGCAATAGGCACAAAAATCACATGTAGAAAGTTACCCCATATTCCCACCTCCAATAGTTCAAACTGGCCATCCAATCTGAGATATGTATAATGTCGTGTGGGTGCATCTTCATGTGGCGTTTCACACATCTGGTATGCAAAGACGGTTGACCTTGGCCTGAACAGATAAGAGGCTACATCTGCACAGTAAGCATAATCAAGAAACTATCTCAACTTTTACAATTCGCCAATTTCATCCTCCAGCACCCTTCCCCCCACGAGGCCCAATTATTCTTCCCTCCCCGTTTACAGATAACAGATAACCAGAGTTGGAAGGGACCTTGTAGATCATCTAGTTCACCCCCCCTGCCCAAGCAGGAGACCCTACACCATTTCTGACCGAGGTCAGTCCAGTCTCTTCTTGAGAGCCTGCAGGGATGAAGCTCCCACAACTTCCCAAGGCAACTTCTGTTCCATGGGTTGATTGTTCTCCTTGTCAGAAAATTTCTCCTTATTTCCAGGTTGACTCTCTCCTTGTTCAGTTTCCATCCATTATTCCTTGTTTGGCCTTTGGGTGCTTTGGAAAATAGCTTGACCCCCTCCCCCTTC
Source organism: Hydrophis major (assembly GCA_033807585.1). Classification (NCBI taxonomy): domain Eukaryota; kingdom Metazoa; phylum Chordata; class Lepidosauria; order Squamata; family Elapidae; genus Hydrophis; species Hydrophis major. The sequence continues at coordinate 430,677,929 of CM066328.1, forward strand.
CTCTCTGTGGCAGCCCCTCAAATATTGGAAGATGCTATCCTGTCTCCCCTGATCCTTATCTTCCCTAGGCTAGCCAAGCCCAATTCCTGCAACCGTTCATTGTATGTTTTAGCCTCCAGTCCCCTCATCATCCTGGCTGCTCTTCTCTGCACTTTTTCTAGAGCCTCAACATCTTTTTTATAATGTGATGACCAAAATTGGATGCAGTACTCTGGGTGTGACCTTACTAAGGCTTTATAGAGTGGTATTAGTACCTCACTTGATCTCAGTTGTATTCCTCTGTTAATGCAACTTAGGATTCCATCTATGGCAGCCAGAAAAGACAAGCAGAAGAAGGATACTTGAAGGCTAACAGTAAATTAGTAACTCAGTTGTTAAATGAATTTGGCTTCCCTATTCTTTGCTTATCTGAAAGTCACAAAAGGGGATCATATAACCCTGGGACACTGTGACCGCCGTAAATATGAATAAGCTGCCAAGCAGCACGAGTATAAATCTCGTAGCCCTGGAGATGCAGCATATGGTCATAAATCATTTTTTTCAGTGCCATTGTAATTTGAAACGGTCGCTAAGTAAACTGCTGTACCTTGTGGACTACTTGTATAAGGAATACCTGAGACTGCATTGAGTTGGTGTGAAGCAGCCCTGTTGAACTTCCACCTGTCAGCAGCACTGTTGGGATCTGACAAATAAATAAATTTGTCAGCACCTCCTAGTAGTTTATGTGCTGTATGACCACACAAAACCAGAAAAAGTGTCTGGACCATAAGGAAAGATTAGGCTCTTATAAACAGTGGTTGTAAGTTGAGGGTTACCTGTATTGATTTATCTTTTTTATTTTTGTTTGTTACTGAAAGTAATGGCCAGTTAGAAGCTAAATCAGAAGAGAGAGGGCAACTACCTGAAAAACTTACAGTGAGACAGAAGTTCACCTATCCCTTGGATTTTAAGCCCCATTACAGGTATCCTTCAACTTACGACCACAATTTGTGTTAGGGATAACATTGTTTACCCTAACCGGTTTACGTAAAATAATAAATATGTAATCATAGTTTATAAGTTAAAGTGTCTGCAACTTTAAATATAGGAATGTAATTAAGGGAGTGGTTGTGAAAACACTTCAAAAGAAGCAAGAGGACAGCTTGCTCTCTCTCTGGCTTTGATGATCCCTAATTATTGCATGGACTCAAGACTGTGTTACTCGAACGGGAGAGAGACAAAGGACTGATTTGTAAGTGAACTGACATAGGATATTCTACACAGGCTTTGCTAACTGAATATCCTTGAATGGACTGACAAAATGATACATGACTAATGGACTGTTATTTTGACTGCTATAAATGGAATAAACTATATTTTTGATAGCACAAGCGTATCTGTTATGTTTACTGTATGATAACAAAACATACAAACTTATCTCACTCATTTATCTGTGTGCCTATCTGACTAACGCTGCACATTTGGTTTAGCTTGTCTCCTTAACCCTGGTTGGGGAACCCAGGCTTAACAATTTGAACCCAAGGTGGTCCCTTCCAACTCTTTTTACTCTATTCTATTGTCATGCCCCCATTGGAGTCTGAATCTGAGGGGGAAGACGAACAGCTGACAAAGAGCAGGAGAGTGGCTCTGTTGGCTGTGTAGAAAACTGGGAAAGGGCAGAGTCAGGCTGGGCACAGCATGGGAGAGGTAGAACAGGGGAGAGGCGTTCAGATGAAGACCAAGGCCCGCCCCCTCTTCATTCTAGGGCGCGCAAGGAAGAACGCAGAAGAAAGCAATGTGGGTTGTGTGACTTACAAGGAAGGAACCCCCCCCCCATACCCTTCACAAGGCACACCTGAGGATGGAGTTTAAAGGAGAGGCAGTTGGGAGGGGCGTTTGTCGGGAACAAACGCTGAATTCATCTAGTGTTGAGAGTTGTGGCCCGCATTCCTGGCATTCCTCCTGGCTGTTTGAATTATTGCCGTGCTTGTCTGGCCTTGCTGGAATTATTGAGGTGATTCTTCACTATCTTGTTCTGCTGGAGTGATTGCAGTCATTCTGCTTACAGTGTTTGGACTGGAGTATCTGCAGCCAGAGGTTCATGGGAGAGCTTTTCTCCCAGCTGGAGAGTAAACAGGATGTTGGCAGCAAAGTTGGAGCAAATAAAGGGACTCATACCTGTTCTCTGGCTGTGTTGCCTTCCTGCCACGCCCCGGGTCATCACATCTAGTCTTGCGTAAGTGAATCAGTGCTGTTAAGTTAGTAACATAATTGTTTCACTTAGCAACTGGCTTCATCTGGCTTTGCTTGTCACAAAGTCCCAAAAGGGCATTACAAGACTCCGGGACACTGCAACTGTCATAAATACATGCCAGTTGCCAAGCATCTGAATTTTGATCACGTGAGCCACGGGGCTGCTGCAACAGTTGTAAATGTGAAAAGCAGTCATAAGCCACTTTGTGCTGTTGTAACTTTGAACATTCACTAAATGAATGGCTGTAAGCCAAGGACTACCTGTTTTTTGCACCACAGGAGTGACATAAGGGAATTGGTTGCTTCATCTGTTCTCTCCTGTAGTTAGAAGGTTGACATAAAGTCCCACTCAGAACATGTTATGTTACTGCAGTCCATCCTAAATTAAAGCAAACAGGAACCATAATATTAGGACATCGATTGAACCAATCCTTTTAAATTGTAGCTGTAGCTTTTCAGCGGAAAGCGTGATATCTATGGAGATTCTCAGTCATCCAGATCTTGGTTGTCCCAAATATGCTTTTTTCAACAGGCAACAGGACTTTCTGGTTTTTCTTTGAAGACTTTTCACTTCTCATCCAAGAAGCTTCTTCAGCTCTGACCTGGATGGTGGGGATTGTCTGAATGAAATCCTTACATTCTATCAGAGCTGAAGAAACCAGAAAGTCCTGTTGCCTCTTGAAAAAAACACCTTTAGGACTGAAAGCACAATGTTTTCATTAACTGCCTAATGTCAGGATGGTTGTCGAAGTGCCAGAGTTGAGTAATTATGCAAAATGTGTACACAGGTAGTCCTTGACTTACGACTACAATTGAGCCCCATATTTCTGTTGTTAAGTGAGACATTTGTTAAGTGAGTTTTACCCCATTGTACAACTTTTCTTGCCACAATTGTTTAGTGAATCATTGGAACTTTTAAGTTAGTACCCCAGTTGCTGAGTGAATCTGGCTTCCTGTTGATTTTGTTTGTCAGAAGGTTGCAAAAGGGGGACCACATGATCTTAGGGTACAGCAGCGGTCATAAGTATGAACCAATTGCCAAGCATCTGAATTTTGATCACACCATGGGGATGCCACAATGGTCGTAAGTGTGCAAAATGGTCATCAGTCAAATTTTTTAGTGCCGTTGTAACTTTGAACGGTCAGTAAATGAACTGTGATAAGTCAAGGATTACTTGTAGTCTTTTCACTGTTGTAAGAGGAAGGAATATTGCTGACCTATAGAATATTGTTTTGCCAAAGAGTAAAGACTGCATGAGTTCACAAAATGACATTGTCTCCCTGGTTCATAATCTAATCTGTTCATAAAGTGTATGGACAGGCCCTGGTATTTTATAGCCTTGTTGTTTGTTCTTGTTTCAGTCAAAAAGGATTTGGTAGGTATAGCAGACAACATAGAAAACACTACTGTGTAAAGAATGGCTCAGCCCTGAACTTCTAAAACTGACTTTTGGGTAGAAACACAGCACAAAATAATTATTCAGGGTGCCATGAGATAGAAATTTTAAAAAATCCAGTTTCCTTCAAAACCCCATAAAATATTTCTCTCCTGATAAAGAAATCAAGTTTAAATCTTTTTGTTAAATATTGGGTTATTGGTCATATTCTCTGGATGGTTTTCATCATTTTAACTGTTCTGTGGTTTTAGAAGTGTAAACCTCCCAGAGTCACTTGGCTGAGATGGGTAGTTTTTAAAATTGAATGAATATATAATTTGTCTTTCACTGAGCTTGAAGCAGCTCAAATATTTCTTCTCCTTCCTGTTTTAGTTATAATTGTGTCTTCTACTTCAAAAGAGGTCATTTTTTTTCTTCAAAAACAAATTCACATATTATTTTACAGGTGAGTTCTTTTAAGTGGCTTGCTATTCATTGTAGGGCTGTGTTTCTTATTAATTTGAGAGCTACTTTGGTCTAGTGCTTAAAACACCAGCCTTAGCCATGAATTATGGTTGCATGACTTTGGGCCAATCACCAGGACACAGTGAGTTTTAGTCCCTCCTTGAGCATTAAAGTTAGCTGGGTAACCTTGGCCCAGTCACACTCTGTTAGACCAACCTAGGGTTGTAGTTGCAGGGAAAACAGGAAAACGGTGTATTAGATATGTTTGCCACCTTGATCTCTTTAATAGATCGTTAAAATCTGTTTCTCATTTGTTAACCTGGCCCTCTGGAAGGACGGTCTCTTGGGTTTCCAAGAAACAAATCTGCATATAGAATAGAATAGAATTCTTTATTGGCCAAGTGTGATTGGACATATAAGGAATTTGTCTTGGTGCAAATGCTCTCAGTGTACATAAAAAGAAAAGATACATTCATTAAGAATCAAGAATCATCAGGTACAACACTGAATAATAGTCATAGGGTACAATCAACAATCAAATCATACTAGGAAACAGTCCATATAAATTGTAAGGATACAAGCAACAAAGTTACACTCTTACAAGTGGGAGGGGAGGGGTGATAAGGAGTGATGAGAAGATTAGTAGTAATAGCAATGCAGACTTTGTAATAGTTGCACAGTGTTAAGGGAATTATTTGTTTAGCAGAAGGATGACTTTTTGGAAAAAACTGTTCTTGTGTCTAGTTCTGGCGTGCAGTGCCCTGTAGCATCGTTTTGAGGGAAGGAGTTGAAACAGGATGTGAGGGGTCTGTAGATATTTTCACATCCCTCTTTTTAACTTGTGCAGTATGCAAGTCCTCCATGGAAGGCAGTTTGGTAGCCATTGTTTTCTCTGCAGTCCTATTTCCTCTCTGGAGTCTGTGTCCTGTTGGGTTGCAGAACTGAACCAGACAGTTATAGAGGTGCAGATGACAGACTCCATTATTCCTTTGTAGAACTGGATCAGCAGCTCCTTTTGGGCAGTTTGAGCTTTCTGAGTTGGTGCGGAAAGAACATTCTTTGTTGTGCTTTTTTGATGACGTTTTTGATGTTAGGTGTCCATTTTAGATCTTGTGATATGATAGAGCCTAGAAATGTGAAGGTCTCTACCGTTGATACTGTGTTGTCTAGTGTTGTAAAAATATCTGAATGATTTCCATTTTTCCCTTGCAGAAAGCCCTGAAAGGAGAGAGCTGCCCCACCCACCGCTCCCTGCTGAAGAAGCCATGGCCACAGTGGTGGCCAAACGCGAAGGCCCCCAGTTCATCAGTGAAGCGGCTGTCCGGGGAAATGCAGCCATCCTGGATTATTGCAGGACGTCCGTCTCCGCTCTCTCGGGAGCCACCGCCGGCATTCTCGGCCTCAACGGCCTCTACGGCTTCATCTTCTACTTCCTGGCCTCCGTCTTACTCTCGGTGCTTCTGGTGCTCAAAGCCGGACGGCGATGGAGCAAATATTTTAAATCCCGAAGGCCTCTCTTTACCGGAGGACTGATCGGGGGGTTATTCACATATATTCTCTTCTGGACTTTCCTCTATGGCATGGTACACGTTTACTAGGTGGAGGAAGGAGGCATCCTAGTCAGAACAAGCTCTGAGGAGAGACAAACCCGCTCCTCTCGGTTGCCCTAGAGCCGGGGATTGTGGCCCATCGCTTGCACTCTTCACACACGCTCTCTAACATATGTCAGAAAGGCAAGCCTGATAATGAAACGGAATGTGAAACGCTGTCCTCCCCTTCAGATTTTAAAAATGGCTTGTAAATAACCCATCCTCCATGTCCGGAGGGACGTCCCAATTCTTCTCGGTTTATCTTTTCTCGCCACCAAGCTGCTAGAACTCTGTCCTTAACCCCCTTAGCCCGACTCTTTTGGAGACTTTCATTGCTTGTGTAACCAGATCTACTATTTTGGAGAGGAAAAAATAATAATATCTATATCAATAATTCCATGCTTGAGCGGTTTTGTGTGCACCTTGATTGAAAAGACTTCAGAAGGAAAACCAGAGTTTTCACAGCCTTGTTTACAGGCAGGCTGTAAGGGGGTAGGTACAGGGTGGGATTCAAAGTTTTTTAGCAAGGGGTTCCTCTGCCCCGTTGCTGGGTGGACATGGCCATGGTGGGTGTGGCCTAGTTGGCCTCCTGCACCAGGGTGGGGGGGGCGTATTTGCCCTCCCCAGACTCCAGAGGCTTTTCTCAAGCCTCTGGGAGGGTGAAAATGGCCTCCCCGGGCTCTGGAGGCCGGAAACAGGCCCATTTCCAGCCTTCCTGAACTTCCAGGTGGCCTATTTTTCACCCTCCCTGAGCCTATCCCTAGGTAGGTAGGTGGGTGGCAGAGTGCTGAGGGACGTTTGGCTTGGAGCTACTTCCAAATAAACATTTGCAGGGAGCTCGGTGGGAGTTTTATTTTGAAGTGGGGCAGGTGGGTGGGATTTATAGGCCTTTCCATGTTCATAAACCCAGCCAGCGTGGCCAAAGGTGATGGATGCTGGATCTTGACCTTTGCTCCCCATCACCTCAAGTTTGGTAGAGACCCGTTCTCTCATACCTGCTCGAGGTAATGCAAGGGTCTCCAAACCTGGCAACTTGAAGACTTGTGGACTTCAACTCCCAGAATTCCTCAGCCAGACATGGCTGGCTGGGGAATTTTGGGAGTTGAAGTCTTCTAAGTTGCCAAATTCGGAGACCCATGAGATAGCGCATATATATATATATCACTTTAGAACTATCATGGCACAAAAGTTAAAAGAATGAGAAATATCATGGCACAAAAGTTAAAAGAATGAGAAGTCATAAATCCTATTTCATTCTTGAATCCATATGGATTCAAGAATGAAATAGGATTTATGACTTCTCATTCTTTTAACTTTTGTGCCATGATTCTTCTCATTCTTTTAACTTTTGTGCCATGATAGTTCTAAAGTGACAGCGCTGAGTATCTCACTTCTTAAGCGAGAATCAAATTGCCTTTCCAGTTGCTTGGGTCTTGGTAAGTCCCAGGAAACTATAAATATCAACTTATCATTTTGGAATTTAAGCAGGGGTTGGGGTAGGGGAAGAGAGTTCCTTTGCTGCCTTTATTTTTGAGCCTCTCAAATGCTGCTGGGAACAAGGTGCAAGGCTAAATCAAGAAGATATATGCTGTAATGCAACTGAAGCCAGAGGGATCATGCCACTTCTGTGGTGCTCTCTGAGCTCGGTGGTTTTCTTGCAGACATCTCATTACCCAACTAGGTAACATCTTCAGTGCTAGAACGGAGTGTTGTGTGCAGGGAGGAGGAGGATGCCTGTTAGGTGTTCTCTGAGCTTGGTGGTTTTCTTGCAGACATTTCATTACCCAACTAGGTAACATCATCAGTGCTAGAAAGTATGGGAATCGCTCCCTGTTAATATATAGTAGCATATGCCCTGCCAGGATATATTCTCATATTCTCTCCCTCCTTCCCTCTCCCTCCTTCTCCCCCTCCCCCCCCCCTCTCTCTCACAAACACACACAGGGTTTTTTTCTCTGCTTGCTTGTTTGGTGTTAATTCATTCTTAACTGAGTGTTGACAGAGAATATATTCTGGTCTTTTCGTTTCTTTCTTAGCTTTTAATTGTCTCTTTTGAATGGTATGTAAATGTGCTTCATCTCTACGTATCTATTGATCGCTGATAGTCTATTTGTCTCTTAACGAATTCCACCCAGCAAATCCCACCATCACACATACTGATGACGTTACCTATTTGGGTCGTGAAACATCTGCAAGAAAACCACCAAGCTCGGAGAACACCAAGGGTCCCACAGTTCAGTCCTGAACTACAAATATTCTCATTCTTTTTTTTTCTACACACACAGTTAAATGTTATTCGTCTAATGCATTCCTCTTCCACTATTTATACATCTTTTTCTCCTTTAACTTAAAAAAATCCCAGTTATTCTATCATTTTCTGTTTCTCAGCAGTCCTCTGGTTATACTTATATTTTAGTCATGCTTGAGTCGTGCCACTATTCTTTTTTTGAGATTTAAGGTGGTAAGCTTTCTAAATTCATCCTCACATTTCTGTGTATTTAGGATTCTCTGTGCAGAGATTTCTGGATGGAGATGCTGAAACAATTGATTTGAATTCAGTACATTGAATTCAGACTCTCAGACTTAAAAGTCACACTCTGGAAAAATCTAGCAGAAAGCAAATTGTCCTGGGCACTAGAAGCAAAGTTGAGAAATAGGTCATTTTGAGGTGGTTTGGGGGCTGTTTGCTTTTTTTCGAACAAATATTATTGAAAGTCCTAAACAAAAAACTACGGCGTTATAATTTTAAAAAATATTAGTGGGAAAAGGTGCCATCAGGCTCCAGATTTTTCACCTTAAAAGAGAAAACAGATGAATTTCTGGAATCTGAATTAAATCAGTGGTTATTGGTAACAATAGTGAAAAAGGCTTATTTGTCCAGTAAACAGACCGAGATGTTGCATTCTTAATCTAGCCTTAACAGGATCCTGGCTGGCAGTGATGAAAAACAGGCTGTTATAATGGATTTTTTTGACAGTTCTGGTTCCTTTTTAGGGAAGGTTGAAGTTACACAGAAACGACCACAAACTTTTTCCTCGCTTCCTTTTCTTTGCATTTGTAAAAGCCCACGTAGTCCAACTTTTATAAATAGACAGCAAATTTTTTTTTTTTTTTTTTTGCAAAGTCCACTTTGGATTCACAGAAGAGAGTGTCTGTGGTCTTGGGGGTGGGGGAAATCAAAGGATTTTCCTTTTCTGACTGCACCTCAATGTTTCTTCGCTGGTACTTTTGTGAAATCAAAATTCAGGGGGAAACGTGCAGTCCCTGCAAATGCATTTTTTTTGGTCACAATCTCCCATTTGCGTTCATTGCTTCTGTGTCTCAGCAAAGAAACTAAATTTTGGTCTGTGTTAAGAGATGTTCAAGCTTGGCCATTTTAAAACCTGTGGATTTCAACTCCCAGAATTCCCCAGCCTTCTTTGTGGCAGCCCCTCAAATATTGGAAGACTGCTATCCTGTCTCCCCTAATCCTTTTCATTAAACTAGACATACCCAGTTCCTGCAACTGTCCTTCATATATTTTAGCCTCCAGCCTCCTAATCATCCTGGTTGCTCGTCTCTGCACTTTTTCTAGAGTCTCAACCTCTTTTTTACATCGTGGTGACCAAAACTGGGTGGAAATATTCCAAGTATGGCCTTACCAAGGCCTTATAAAGCCATAATAACCCTTCACCTGATCTTGATTGTGTGTTCACTCACCTTGACCTGTATTCACTCACCGCCACAGTGAAATCTACAACCCAGTTCTGACATACACTCCCCCTACTGACACAACTGCATTTTAGCTGATTAGTAACCAGACCGCATTTATTGCTGTTTTCTGTATTCTGTGTTTAACATGACCATGAATTACAACGTACTTGCCATTTTATTTCCAGGTTCGGGCAAAAACGGCCCATAGCAAACAGTTAACGACAGTGGCAACCAAAAAATAAGGTCATAAAATTGGGTGGATGTCCCCCTTTACAACCGTCAAAACTTACGACTCATGGGCAGGCTCCTTAACGGTCATAAGTCGAGTGCTTGCATTGACGGGGGTTGTAAATCTGCTGTTTGGGAAGGAAGGAAGCTGTTGCTGGATTGTAGGCAGCCCTCGACTTACAGCCATTTGCTTAGTGACTTAATACTTAAAACTTCCTCCTAATTTCCTCGCAACAACCACCCTATGAGGATGTAAACCAGAGGTCCCCAAACTTGACAACTATAAGACTTGTGGACTTCAGCTCCCAGAATTCTCCAGCCAGCATAGCTGACTGCAGAATTCTGGGAGTTGAAATCCACAAGTCTTAAAGTTACCAAGTTTGAAGACCTGTGATAAAAAGGAAAAATAGGAAAGGAAATGAGAAAAAAAAGCCCAAACTACAAAGAGAAACACAATAACAAACACAACAATCTCTCATAGTTTTTTTTTATAAAAAAAAACCCTCTATGATCTATTTCTTCCCATCCAAAATCATGTTCATTTTTTAAAACTTTTCAGTCCAACCCATTTTATCTTTTAAGCATACAGAAATTCCTGGTGAAGCCAACCTCAGGAGTATGGCTTGTAGTTCCATAGATAATATTCTGATTTAATTCCTGAGATTTGCCACTGCACCGGTCATAAAATAAGACCTGGGTTGTGTGTAAATTGCAGAAAAAAATAACATTTGGTCTCTCTTTTTTCCCTGTGGAAGTGGAGGTTCAAGGCATGCCAATGACCAGCCCATCTTCACCGTGGAGTTACGTTTGATGAGTTGGTTGGATGCTGGAGAATTGTTTATGCATGTTGCAGGAATTTATTTGGAATGCCGGCCTAATCCCAAAGGCTGGAGAATGGTTTATGCATGTTGCAAGAATTTATTTTGAATTCAAGAATTTATTTTTTTGAATTCCACAGGCTCAACAATTTGCAGGAAGAGATTCAAAGCGGATAGCAGAATGGGAAGCAAGACGATTGAAGTCTTGCTATCGTATAATTTCAAACAAGTGTCAGGATTCCAGCAGTGACCCCCATTTAAATCATGAGTCTCGAGCCAATTTTTCAAAACTTCAGAAGGATTTATTGGGAGCTAACATGCTGGCACTGCCTGGGTGCAGCCGACTCTGAGGCACATCATTCACTGTCACCCTTGACCCTGGTCTTCCCACACTCCCTGGGTGTATCGTACTTCATATTCTCCAACGATACACATCCATAGCCCAGAGTCATCAATCCAGTTAGATATTTCCATGGCAGAAATTTCAGTCACCTAGTTACTATCTTTGAAAACATTTACGGAATGCACTTTTGGTTTCCAAGCTGCTGTACTGCTCCCCCCCTCCCTTTTCTGTTGGCAACTCTAAAAAAAGACCAAAGAAATATTTTATGAGTTGACAACAAGAATGCTCCAGAATATCCTTATTCTCAGAGTCGCTTTGAAGTGCGAGATGGACGGCAAATAAATTTGATAATTACAGGTAGCCCTTGACTTATGACCACAGTTCAGCCCAAAATTTGCCATTAAGTGAGACACTTGTTAAGTTTTGCCCCCATTTTACGATGTTTCTTGCCACAATGAATCGCTGAGGTTGATAAGTTAGTAATACAGTTGTTAAATGAATCCAGCTCCCCCATTGACATTGATGGTTGGGAGGCTGCAAAAGGGGACCATGTCAGCTCATCAAACATTTCTATGCCTGTTTTATAGTTGCCAACAGGAAAGTGGGGGAGGAGTTTGGAAGTGCAATGCAGCCATTCGGAATCGAAAGTGTATTCCATTCATAACTTGCAGAGATTGTAACTAGGCGACCGAAGTTTCTGTCATGCAAATCACTAATTGGAGAACATGATTGATGACTCTTGGCTATGGATGTGTTTCGTTGGAGAATATGAATTATGATGCATCCAAAGAGGTGGAGGAGAAACCAGGGCAAGGATGACTATCATGCCCCGTGACAGGAATCTGATTCTGAGGGGTAGGTCAAACAGGGAGTGGGAGTGTGGCTCTGGTGGCTATGGAGGAAACTGGGGAAGGACACAATCCGACTCGGCATTCAGAGGAAGACCCAGGCCCATCCCTTCTTCATCCTAGGGCACGCAGGGAAGAACAGATAAGGGAGCAACATGGGTTGCGGGGAAGAAAGGAGCCCTGATTCCCTTCATTAGTTGCAGCTGGGAAAACAGGATAAAAAAGGTGTTTACGCACAAAACCGTGCTGGAAGCAAAGCGTGCATTATCTTTGTCAAGTGGGTTTATCTGGGTTCTGGCGTTCGACCAACCATGTGCGTTTTGTTATCTTTTGAAAGTCTGCAATTCCTTATCCTGCCCTGTCTCGTTAATTGCTGCAGCGTGGTTTGTGTTGGTTTTTATTTTTAATTTAGGTGTACTTTGGGTTCGGACTGAATTTCTTCCCTTTAAAAACTGTTCTTGGGAGTTTTTTTTTTTTTTTTTCTCCACCCGATGATAACTGGACACTGGGGGCCAAGTTGGAGGAATGAAAGGGACTTTACCTACTTTTGTGACTTTGCTGCTTTTGTGTCATGCCCCTTTGGGTCATCCCAGTGACAGTGAATTACGTGTCTCAAAATCGGCTTCAACCAGCTCCTGCTGACATGTTTGCTTCCAATAAATTCATTTGAAGCTTGGCTCGAGGCTCATGATTTAATGAGGGCAACTGCCGGAATCCTGACACACCTTAATCTTTGGGCACAGGAACGGTCACCAGTATGAGTCAGTTTTGATTTTGATCCCAGGATTATGGGGGCTGCTGCAAAGCTCGTTAAGTGTGAAAAACGGCCAAAAGTCGCTTTTTTTTTCAGTGCCGTTGTAACTTCGAACCGTTACTAAATGAATTGTAAGTCGAGGACTGCCTGTAATAAATGACTGTGGCAAAACAAAGGTGGTATCCATAGTAATAGGTGCCTTGGGGGCAAACCCAAAACAACCCCAGCGCCACTTGAAGGCCCATTGGCATTGACAGATTCGCCAACGGTCAATTGCAAAAGGCAGATTTACTAATAATAGCTGACATCCTGCAACAAGAACTTTACCATCATCAAATATCCACATCTGCCTTTTCTGGGGTCTCGGGTAGGACTTTTTGTTGTTGTCATCTAATGACCTCGTAATCCCTTGTGGGATGGAGTCGGGGCAACTGAACAGAGTTGAGTGTTTACTGGCCAGATGCCCTTCCTGTCACCAATGTGGAGGGGTTTTTTTTTTTTTTTTTGCAGCAGATCCATTCTCATTGTGCCCCGAGAAAGAAATATCAGCCGCTACCTAGGATCGAACGCTCAGCCTTCCTGATTGTGGTGCAACCTCTGGGCCACCGCACCATTCTTGGGAAGGACTCGATGCCAAATGCAGTCTAATCATCCAGTCGACTGCCCAATGATGATACACATGAACAATGATGATAATTCCAAGGTGGACAACTGTCCTCTCCCCTCATCAGTGACCTTTTGACATACGCTTGGCAGCTGCTGTGTTAGGTTATCCAGAAGCCACACAAAAGAGAATGTATATCCACCACACCGCTACGGTCCTTATTCAAGATTTCCTGGCAATTTGGTTTCGGTTTTAAACCGTTAAAATCCTGCCGTGGGCAGTATCCTAGGTTCAGGATGCCGAAAACGAAGGCAGTTTAAGAGCTTAAGCAAATCCCTTCCTGCAGCTTTCTGTGGTCCATGGTTTCTCTTAACAATTGATGGCGTTGTGATGAGTGGTTTCCAGAGAAAAACACAGCTTTAGGTCTCCACTGTCTGTAGTTTTTCAAGTTGATCCAACTGAGATAAAGAATCTTCACTCTGGTTCCCTGCCTGGTTCCTGTTGACGGTGCTTGCCGGTACAGTGTTTTGGTTGTTTAACCTACACGAGGAAAAGTTGGGAAAAATCAGCAAATGTGGAGTCTCTAAGCTTGGTGGTTTCTAGCAGATGTTTCATCACCCAACGAGGTAACATCATCAGGAGTGTGTTGAGTGTGGGGAGAACAATCAACCAATGGAACAGAAGTTGCCCTCGGAAGTTGTTGGGAGTATCATCACTTGAGACTTTCAAGAAGAGACTGGACTGCCATCTGTCAGAAATGGTGTAGAGTCTCCTGCTTGGGCGGGGGGTTGGTCTAGATCAGTGTTCGCCGACCAGTGGGCTGCAGCCCACTGGTGGGCCGTGAGAAAGTTTTGGTGGGCTGCAGACAAATCTCACCCCCAGAGCACCACCCCCAAAGCCATGAATCCAGGCTGTGCAGAAACACAAGGCTGCACTGCCCACATGGCCCGCGGGAACCCTCCCCGCCCATTCACCCCTTACCTGGCAAACTTGCTTGCTAAATTGCTATTTTCCTTTTTCCGACCATCATCTGTTCTGCTGTACTGGGAGATTTAGATTCGCTAGGAAGCAGGAAATGGTTGGATTGCTTGCTTTCTAGCTAGTCTTTAGATCTTCGGCTCTGCTTTTAAGTACAGCCGAACCTCCCTTAGGACAGAAGGTTTGCTTGCAAGCAGATTCAGTGCAGGCTCACGGCAAGTGAATTTGAGAGACTGAGCTAGCCGATGGCAGATAGATAGATCACTGAATGATTCTGTGAGCAACTCAATCTGCCTGCTTTGCCTGATTTTGCGTAAAAGTTGCTCTTATTTTGTAAAAATTCAATATTTACATGCATGATGTGAGTTAATTTTGTGAGTTTGCTTGCAAGCAAATTTTATGTGACAGACTGAGCTAGCCAATGGCAGATAGATTTCTGAATGAATCTGTGATTCTGTGAGAAACTCAATCTGCTTGCCTGCTTTGCCTGATTTTGGGTAAAAGTTGCTCTTTTTTAAAAATAAATAAATCAATATTTATATCAATATTTATAATATTTACATGCAAACCATGCCCAGCCAGTCACATGACCACCAAGCCACACCCACAAATTAGGCCACGCCCACAGAACCAGATAGTGGTCCCTGGGATCTAAAATTATGAATTTGGTGGTCCCTGAGGTCCAAAAGGCTGGCAACCCCTGGTCTAGATGACCTACAAGGTCCCTTCCAACTCTGATTATCTGTTTATCTGTATATACACAGCTAATCCTCAACTTAACGACCACAATTGAATCCATCACAAATATGAACCAGCTGTCAATTATCTGAATGTAAATCACGTGGCTGTGAGGATGCGGCAATGGCCATAAGTGTGAGAAATAGTCATAAGTCGCTTTTTTCATCCCTGTTGTAACTCTGAATGGTCACTAAACTAACTGTTGTAAGTCGAGCGCTATCAGTAGTAGCTTGTCCTGGGGTGGAGTTTGTCAATACACTAACAGACTATCAGCCATCCAAAAGTGAGGATAAAAAGCTAAGAAGGAAACAAACCAGAATATATACACTAGTTTACCCTGCCGGTGTTGGTGTATGTGTCATTTTCTTGGTACTTCCTTGGTGATTGTTCTCTGCTTGATGGTTTGCCTGCTTGATGGTTTAATCCCCGCTTATCTGCATTGCTAGAAAAGATCTGTTCAGATTTATTTCATTATTATTTCCTTGTTAGCTTTTTGATGTCTTTTTTTTGAAATGGTGTGTGAATGTGGTTTATCTCTATGTGTCTGTAGATGCTGTTGTGTCTGAATGCCAACCTTCCAGGAATTCCCTAAAGATTTTTTGCAACCTTCCAAGGGATTTTTTTAGATTACTCAAGGCTCCTATGACCTAGATTCCATCATTTTGAGAGTGACACCCCCATCTTGAGACCCTCCACAAGGTTGGAAGATCTGATGCAATCTAAAGACTCTCCCTCCCTTCCTTGTCCCCTGTTTCAGCATTTAGAAGGTTTATACACTTTGCTCGGTAACGGACCATCAAATCAACGTCAACTAGTACCAACTACATAAGTAGGTTTTTTTTTTACACACTATTTTACACAGAAAAGAATTACAGAGTTGGAAGGAACCTTGGAGGTCTTCTAGTCCAGCTCCCAGCTAAATCAGACATTAGACAAATGGCTATCCAGTCTCTTCTTAAAAATCGCCAGTGATGAAGCACCCACAGCTTCTGAAGGCAAGTCATCCCGCTGATTAATTCTTCTCACTGTCAGGAAATAAGAAATCTTATGAATCGAGAGGGCTTTGCAGCTGCAGGCAACCTACCTCACTTCTTCGTATTTTTTCCCCCTGTAAAACTGGCTCTTTCGGAGAAGATACAGCAGCACCAAGTCGCAGAGAAATGCCCCCTGGATGGGTTGGATGGCAGAAACAATTCCATATAAACAGAGTGGAAATCCACGTGCTAACCATAACTTTTTTAAAAGGTTTCTTATTTGCAGTTGCATGCAAATAATGAGGGTTTTTAAGTTATATTTTATTATGCTTTATTTTTAAAGCCAAAAGCGCAGCTTTAAATGATCAGATAATCTATATCCGTGATGGTGAATCTATGACATGCTTGCCACAGGTGGCATTTGTGCCAGCATACAAGCTCCAGACAAACAACCTCACGGCGCATGTGGAACGCCTCACAACTGATTTTTGGCCGGTTTGAGGCCTTTTTCGGCCTCCCAGAGGCTTGAGGGAAGCTTCTGCAGGACAAAAACTAGCCCTGTTTCATCACTTCCTGTTTTTCCAAAAATACTGGAAGTCATGAAACGGGCCTAGTTTTCGGCCTGCGAAGCCTGCAGAAGCCTTCCTCAAGCCTCTGGGAGGCCAAAAAAGGCCTCAAACCAGCCGAAAATCAGCTGTGAGGTACAGTGCAGGTAATGGGGTGGCAGGGGCGAGTGGATGGGTGAGGATTGGGTGCACATGCCTAGGGGGCAAGGGGGGGGCACACATTGTCTTCTGGGTGCTGGGAGCACGAGCGTGTAAGCACATGGCACAATTTTTGGCACAGGAGCCCAAAAAGGTTAGCCACCACTGATCTATATATATAGAAGCAAAAGACCCCTCACGCATCATCACAAAATCTCCAGAATCTTAAAGCCTACAAACTTGAAATTTGTCACGTATGTTCCTCTTGGCTTCTAAGGGCTCAATAAGAAAGTTTTTTATTCCAAATGACCATCAGAGCTGTTAGTATTTCCTATATTATTGTTATTAACGCGCTCTGATGCTAAGGAGTTCTACTCCCCCTCCCCACCCGAAAAGAAATCTCTTCCAAATGCAAAACACAAGCAGAGGAGAGGAGAGTTCTGTTAAAGAGTTTGCAGCCTAAATTCAAGTCCAGAAAGCACATGGATGACTGATTCAGCAGGATCCTTAACTTCTTTACCAACATAATAAAATGAGCAAAGTTTACAATACCATTTGTAGATTCTTTCAATGTGACATAAGCAAAAATGCAAGCAGCAGCAGCAGAGCAGATATTAGTTTCAGCAAACAAGTTTCACTTTAGTTCAGCAAGCAAGCAAGACTAGAGCCACACCCAGGCCACTTCTAATTTCACTTTCCAATTCAGCTCCCATTGTCTGGTCTGTTGCCGTGCCTATTCATTGGCTGATTTTGTTACTAAATTCTATTCCAGTTCACGAATATATTCTGACAAGTTTCAGTTTCACAGCACCAAGCAGCTTTAGTACAGAACAGTTGAGCTAAGCCACGCCCGGGCTCCTTGCTGCTTCCTTCTTGCTCACACAGCAAATACTGTTTCAGTTTCCAAACAGCCCTCAACTCTCACACACTGACAAGACACTAGCTAGATGAATACCAATGGATGCTGGTAGGCAGAGGCACATTTCCCTCCTTATTTTCCTCCCCAAAAACTAAGCCCGACCACATACTTTCGTAGCGAAGCACGGGTATCGAGCTAGTAAGATATATAATATCTTAATAACATAGGATACAATAAGATAATACAGGTAGCCCTCAACATACAATGTGAGAGTTTTGTTTAGTGACGGTTCAGAGTTATGGTAGCACTGAAAAAGTAACTTATGGCCGCTTTTCCACACATACGACCATCGCAGCATCTCCGTGGTCACATGATCAGAATGCTTGGCAACTGACTTGTACTTACAACCGTTGCTGTGTCCCGAGGATATGTGATCCCCTTTTGTGACCACCTGACAAGCAAAATCAAGGGAAGATCCAGATTTACTTAACAACCATGTTAGTAACTTAACCCCTGAAGTGGTTCACTTAACAACAGTGGCAAAAAAGGTCATAAAATGGGGCAAAACTCACTTTACAAATGTTTCACTTAGTGACAGATTTCCCTCATTGACTTCGCTGGTTGGAAGTCAGCTGAGAAGGTCACAAATAATAATCACCTGATTCCAGAACCATAAATTTATGATTCCAGAGTCATAAAGATGTGCTGGTTATCAAACGCCTTGAATTATGATCCTGTGACCGTGGGAATGCTGCAACAGTCATAAGTACGAGGACTGGATGTAAGCCACTTTTTTCCGGTGCTGTTGTAACTTTGAACCATCGCTAAAGGAAGGGTTGTACGTCAAAGCCTGCCTGTCATCTTTTAATTATCATCTTCTAACGAACTCATAATCCCTTGTGGGCTGGAGACTGGGCAACTGAATGGAGGTAGCTGAGTGTTTTACTGGCCGGATGCCCTTCCCTGTTGCCAATGTGGAGTTTTGTTCGGCAGATATATTCTCATTGTGCCCAGAGAGAGAAATATATCTGCCTCTACCTAGGATTGAACTCACAGCCTCCTGATTGTGAGGTGACAACTCTACCCTTAGGCCACCGCACCATTCCTAAGGACAGCCTGTAATCCAACAATAGATCGCTTCCACACCGAATGATTGACCTACCACTCCCATGAGCGCAAGACTGGATCCCACGTTGATTACCGTTGGGATGATGTTAAATTTCCCTGCCTGGAAAAGAAAAGAAAAAAAAACAACGAAAAAGTGAATTTGTGCGATGTGCCCAGATTTTTAAAGTTTGTGCAGGTAGTCCTTGAATCACAACCACAATGGAGCCCAAAAATTTCCGTTGCATCATAAATATGAGTCAGTGGCCAAACGTCTGCATTTCGATCACGTGATCATGGCAAAGCTGCCATGGTCGTAAGTGTGAAAAAAGGTCACGAGTCCCTGTTTTCAGTGCCATTGGATCTTCGAACCGTCACTAAACTGTTCTAAGTTGAAGACTTCCTGTATTGGTTAAGACCAGTGTTTCTTAAATGGGGCCACTTTAAGCCGTGTGGACTTTAGCTCCCAGAATTCCTCGGCAGGATCACTGGATGGAGAATTCTGGGAGTTGAAGTTGACAAAGCTTAAAGTGTTCAAGGTTGAGAAACAGTGGCCTGGAGCACAGGTGTCAGGGTTCCGATGGACGCCCTAATTAATTTAAGAGCCTCAAGCCAAGTTTCAAAAAAAAAAAAATCCAATTATTTATTAGGAGCAACATGTCAGCATTTTCCCTAGTGCAGTTGGCTCCGCCCCACGTAATTGACTGCCCACCTATGACCCAGGGTGTGTTATAAATCACATTCTCCAACGGAGAATTTTCCTCTCCGGCTGGCTCTGGTAACCTGGGACACAATCTGTAGAAAGGTGTGCGTGGAATGTGCTTCTGGTCATAGCAACCAAGCTGCTCCATCAGTTCTCCCCCACTTCTCCTGCCTATGGCAACTCAGAGCAGACCAGGAATGCTTTACGAGTTGACAATGGGCATCAAACTTGC
Organism: Hydrophis major; assembly: GCA_033807585.1. Taxonomy (NCBI): domain Eukaryota; kingdom Metazoa; phylum Chordata; class Lepidosauria; order Squamata; family Elapidae; genus Hydrophis; species Hydrophis major. The sequence continues at coordinate 430,697,171 of CM066328.1, forward strand.
GTCACGTTGCTGTCATGTAATATATCGCAATGTTTTTCCTCATTTGCGGAGGTGGGTTGGGTGTGGCCCACAAGTGATACATCCGGTCAGTGGGCCACATGTATGACACCCCTGGCTTTGAGCCTTAAGACAGTTCTCCCAGTGGGACTCCATGATTTAGAACAGAGAATAATAAGAGTGGGAAGGGACCTTGGAGGTCTTCTAGTCCCACCCCCTGCTCAAGCAGGAAACCATCACAAGGCCAGTGAGTGAGATTCAGCCAGTTCGGCCTGGTTCAAGTGAACCAGATGTTAAATTTACATCTGGTTCGCTGAACTGGTAGTTGAACTGAGCACCCCCTGGATGTATAGACACATCCATAGCCAAGAGTCATCAATCATGCTCTACCAGTAGTAATCTTGCGCGTCAACAGCTTCGGCTGCCTAGCAATTATCTGAAGCATGTAAGGAATGCACTGCATCCCTCACTCCCTTTCTGCTGGCAACTAAAAAGACCAAAGAAGTATTTTTTTTTAGTTGACAATAAGAAGAACACAGACCTCAACATCCCCTCAGCCACACTGAAGATGTTATCTAGCCTGGTAGCGAAACGTTTGGAAAACCAATTGCACAACCTCGGGGAACGAACCTCTATCTTCATGCTATACCCGAGCTACCGATATTCGCCACCATCGCAAATCTGTGGTGTTTTTTTCTCCAGCTGTGTCTGACCTCACCTTGCCATTCACCATGATATCGAAACGGATCCCGTAAGCTTTGATCAGCATTCGGAAATCAACACCAGCTGCGCTCTGGTAATACTTGGCAAATCTGAAAAAAAAAAAATCATCAAATGTCATACGATTAATTTTTCCAAGCAAAAGGAAAAGTCACTTTTTTTTTCCCCCTTTGGCTTTTATCACCGGTTGAATCACGACAGACTTTACTGTCTGATTACTGGCAGTCCTCGACTTACAACCATGCATTTAGTGACTGAAATTACAATGGCACTGAAAAAAGGGGACATGATAGTTTTTCAGACTTACGACCGTTGCAGTATCTCCATGGTCACGTGATCAAAATTCAGATGCTTGGAAACTTGACATGGGTTTATGACAGTTGTAATATCCTGGGATCATGTGATCCCTCTTTTGCCACCTTCTGGTGATTCACTTAACAGCTGCGTTACTGTGGTGACGCGGGGCATGACACAAAAATAACACAAAGTTGAATAAATTCCCCTTAATGCCTCCAACTTGGGCCTCAATGTCCAATTATCCTCTGCTGCATATCAAACTCTTCCAAAAACAGTCTACAAAGAGAGTAAATGCAGTCCGAAACAAAAGTAAAGATAATTAGAAATAAAATACCCCAACACAAACCACACTGAAATAATTAAAACGGCAGGCCAGGATGATAAATTGCAGACTTTCACAAGATAACGCAACAACCACAGTTCGGAGGACGCCAAAACCCAGATAAGCCTCGACAAAAAAAATGCATGCTTTGCTTCCAGCAAGGAGCTGTGTGAAAACGCCCCTCTTATACCCTGTTCTTCCAGCTTCAACTAATGAAAGGGATCAGGGCCTTTTCCTCTCTCCTAAGCCACATTGCTCCCTTCTCCATTCCTCCCTGCATGCCCTAGGATGAAGAGGGGGTGGGCCTGGGTCTTCCTCTAAATGCCCAGCTGGATGGCGCCCTTCCACCGTTTCTTTCACAGCCACCGGAGCCACACTCCCACTCCCTGTCAGCTGCTCCATCTCCTCCACAGAAGCAGACTCCAACAAGGGCATGACAGTTACTAACTTCACAACTGCAGTGATTCGGTTAACAATCGTGGCAAGAAAGGCGTAAAATGGGGGGAAATTCAGTCACTTAACAATGGGAATTTTGAGCTCAATTGGGGTCATAAGAGGTGAAACCTGGACCATCCATCAGATAGTCAACAGCCCCCAGATCTGGAGGTGGCAGATGAGGAAGAGGAGGAACAGCTGGGTCCAGTGCCTGACGCACAGATGCACAGAGGAGAGGAGAGCAGTGAAAATCTATGGGACGGTCTGTGGGATGGAAGGGCCATTGCTGCTAGCAAAGCCCCACCCGAGCTCGGGATAAACGGCAGAGGGTGGAGATGTGGCAGACAACTATTCCACTCCCTGCCGGATGAACTGGTTAGCCTGCGGTGGGAGAAAAACATTTTTGGCGGGGTGCTGGCACGCCTAATAAAGGAATTTTTTGAGTTCACATCAGAGGGTTTGTCCTGTTTGGTGAGCTGGGTCAGAACAGGTCGTTCAAACTTATGCCTCTTGCAGCTATGCCAGGATTCCAAGCTAGGTCCTCACTTGACTCCTCCTGCCAGCCTGGCTGACCTGATCAATTAAATCCCATTTGAATTTGGCCTCCGAAGCCATTTCAGAAAAAACAAACCGCCAAAGGTGCAGACTTGAGGATGCTTCGGCCAAATGCCTCCTTCTCCCTCACCTGAAGTTGTATCCAGAGGAGACGGACTTCTCCGCAACGTTGTTATCTAGGCGACTGAAAGAATAGTGAGGGTTGCATTCTGACGGTTTTTTATCTAGGTTGCAATCCCATTCAATCTGGACGCCAATCACGCCACCCTGGATTTAAAACAAAACAAAACAGAGAAAGGTTGTCTTCAGTTTTGGCAGAAGATCAGGAAGCTGTTTTCCCTCAAAAACCTTGGGGGATCCACCAGAGTTGGCATGCTGGGTCCACATGCAGCTTGTCCTACATGCAGGTTGTCCTCGACTTACGACTGGTTGCATAATGACCATTCAAAGTTACAATGGACCCCTCCCCCACAATAGGTATTCACCACCCAGTTCTGAAGTTCTGATGGCCATTCATCCCCTGCTGATGGCCATGTGGCCACATTTGGGGCACACTTATGACCGTTTGCAGCATTTGGGGGACACTTGACTCTGATATTGCATTTAGGCATGGAATTTAGGTTGGGGTGACTTTGGGCCAATCACCAGGAGACGGTGAGTTCTAGAATCACTTTAGGCATGAAAGCCAACTTTGAGACAATCATCAGGAGACGGTGAGTTCTAGTTCCAACTTAGGCATGGAAGGTGGCTGGGTGATTTTGAGACAATCACATGGAGACAGTGAGTTCTAGTCCCACCTTAGGCATGAAAGCCAGCTGGGTTACTTTGGGCCAATTACCAGGAGATGGTGAGTTCTAGTTCCACCTTAGAAATGAAATCCAGCAGGGTGATTTTTAACCAATCACCAGGAGGCTCTGAATTCTAGTTCCAACTTAGGCATGAAAACCAGTTGAGTGACTTTGGGCCAATCACCAGGCGATGGTGAATTCTAGTTCCAACTTAGGCATGGAAGGTGGCTGGGTGATTTTGAGACAATCACTAGGAGTCAGTGAGTTCTAGTCCCACCTTAGGCATGAAAGCTGGCTGGGTTACTTTGGGCCAATTACCAGGAGATGGTGAGTTCTAGTTCCACCTTAGAAATGAAATCCAGCAGGGTAATTTTTAACCAATCACCAGGAGGCTCTGAATTCTAGTTCCAACTTAGGCATGAAAACCAGTTGAGTGACTTTGGGCCAATCACTAGGAGATGGTGAATTCTAGTTCCAACTTAGGCATGAAAGCTGGCTGGGGGTCTTTGGGCCAATGACCAGGAGATGGTGATTTCTAGTTCCAACTTAGGCACAGAAGTCAACAAGGTGACCTTGGGCCAATCACCAGGCGACCGGGAGTTCTAGTTCCAACTTAGGCATGAAAGCCAACTGGATGACTTTGGGCCAATCACCAGGAGACAGTGAGTTCCAGTCCCGCCTTAGGCATGAAAGACAACTGGGTGACATTGGACCCCATTTTTTTTCATACCTCGGATGCCATCTCATGAAAGTTACTCCCCGTCCAGCTAACCAGTTTCCCCAGTGAGAAGATGGGGCAGTACGGCTGGTCTGCTTCATAGCGACAATTTTTCAAATAGGCATCATTTTTGGTGTCGAGGACATTGGTTCTACAAAAAGAAAAACAGGGAAGTGAGAAGCGCATTCAAAAATACAGGCTGTCTCGTTATTGCTCGTTACTGAGCTCAATTGTGATCCTAACTCAATTACTACTTGTATGTATAAACATGGAGCAAAATCCCCTCTCTTCTGGCACTGATGATGCTACCTAGTTGGGTCATGAAATGTCTGCAAAGAAACAAGTTCAGAAAGGATCAATTACCCCACAGTCCACCTCCTCCTCCTCCCTTCTAGCACTGAGGATATTACTGTTGTGGCCTGTCGGCCAACGACCCCTTTATTATATAAATAATGAAGTTAAGGAGGAGGAGGAGGTGTAAGAGTCAGGGTCAGCACCAGGGCAACCTGGGTAGCTCCGAGGGGGAAGAGGGAATGGAGCTGGCAGAAGGGTGGGGCGGAGCCCGGGCCATCTGTCAGATCTCCGATGGAGAGTCAACAGCCCTCAGATGCGCAGAAGGCAGAGGAGAGGAGAGCAATGGAAATATATGGACCGGTCCTTGGGACGAAAGAGCCACCGCTGCTAGCGAAGCCCCTACCCAAGCTCTGGGGATAAAAGGCAGGGGGCGGAGATGAATCGATGTGACAGACAACTATTCATCTCCCCTACAGGATGGATTGGTTAGCCTGCGGTGAGAGAGAAATGTTTTGCCAGGGCTGCCAGCGCTCCTAATAAAGGAATCTTTTGAGTTAACTTCCGAGGGTTTGCCATGTTTGGGGGAGCTGGGTCGGAACAATTACCTAGGAATTGGGTCAAGAAATGTCTGTAAGGAAACAGTCAAGTGCATGGAGCACTAAGAATCCCACAGTTCTCTTCCTTATGACTGTTTTTCACACTGAAGAACGTTGCGTCAGCCCTGTGGTCACTTGATCAAAATTAGGACGCTTGGCAACTGGCATGTACTTATGACAGTTGCAGTGTCCCGGAGTCACATGATCCACTCTGGCGACCTTCGGACAAGCAGAATCAAACGGGGTTGCCAGATTCACTTCACAACATGTTACTGATTTAACAATGGCAATGATTCCCTTAACACTGGCAAGAAATATTGTGAAGGGGGGCAGAGCAAAACTCATTTAACGACTGTCTTGCTTAGCAATGGAATTTTAGGGCCCAACTGTGGTAAGTTGAGAGCTGCACGGACTTTATTAAATGGGAATGTTTGTTTTGGTGGGCATGTTGTTCTTTTTTCATAAATACATATATATTAATTTTATAATTTTGATGCTGCATGCTACCTAGAGTCTTAGGGAGCTGATGGCCTTCTAAATTTAATTTTAAAATATAAGTTAAACATGAAACACTATCATTTTGAATTTCAGTCTTGCCTCAGCACAGAATAGAATAGGAATAAAATAGAATAGATATTGGAATAAAGAATAGAATAGAGTAGAATATAGGAATAGAATAGAGTAGAATAGAATATAAGATATTGGAATGAAGAATAGAATAGAAATAGAATAGAAAATAGAATAGAATAATAGAATAAAATAGAGAATAGGAGAAATGAATAGAATATAGAACAGAGTAGAAGAGAAGAGATAAGAAATGAATAGAATATAGAATAGAGTAGAATAGAATAAGAATAGAACAGAATTCTTTATTGGCCAAGTGTGATTGGACATACAAGGAGTTTGTCTTTGGTGCATAAGCTCTCAGTGTACATAAGAAAAATAAAATACGTTCATCAAGAATCATAAGATACAACACTTAGTGATAGTCATAGATTACTAATAAGCAACCAAATAAATCTGTTTATTGTTCCTTTCTTTTCCTTATTCCCCTCTCTCATAAATTTTGATCTACATATCCATAGAGCCCTTTTCTCTTTTTTTTTCTCCCAACCTGACTTGTCCAAAAACTTGGCAACTTGTTTCTGCAAGCAGAACGTTTCCTAGAATGGTGTCAAAAATGATTAAAAGAAAAGAAGAAAAAGAAAAACTTACTTGGAAAAATTAAACTTGGGGAAACGGATGGTGTTCTTGATGTAAACTGTGAAATTCTCCGCGTCGGTCAGAAGAACGGATCTTAAACATAAATGAATAGGCTGGTTAAGTTAATTCTTTCAGAATAGAATAGAATTAAGAATAGAATAGAAATAGAAATAGAATGGGAATAGAATAGAATAAGAATAGAATTAGAATTAGAATAAAGAATAGAATAGAAATAGAATAGGAATAAAAATAGAATAGAATAAGATTAGAATTAGAATAGAATAAAGAATAGAATAGATATAGGAATAGAATAGGAATAGAATAAGAATAGAATTAGAATAAAGAACAGAATAGAAATATTGGAAGGGACCTTGGAGGTCTTCTAGTCCAACCCCTGCTCGGGTAGGAAACCCTACACCACTTCTGACAAGTGACTGTCCCAATCTCTTCTTGAAAGCCTCCATTGATATGAAGCATCCACAACTTCTGGTGGCCAGCTGTTCCACTGGTTCATTGTCCTCACTGTTTGGAAGTTTCTCCTCAGTTCTAGGTTGCTCCTCTCCTAGTTTCCATCCATTGATTCTTGTCCAGTAGAATTGTAATTATGTCACAAAGAGGTCAAATCCTCTATATGAGCAGTCCTTGACTTACAACGATTCATTTAACAATTGTTCAAAGTTACAGAATCCTGGGGTCATGTGATCACCATCTGCAACTTTCCCTGCTGGCTTCCGACAAGCAAAGACAATGGGGAACCTGGATTTGCTTAACAACTGCAGTGATTCACTTAACAACCATCGCAAAAAAAAGGCTGTAAAATCAGGCACGTCTCTCTCTTAACAACTGTCTCGCTCAGCAACAGAAGTTCTGAGAGTATTTGTGGTCATAAGTCAAGGACTACCTGAAGTTAGACGGTGGGCTCCCCTTTTTAGATCAAACAGAGGGTTGGTGTGCCATTTCTCAACGATGCCTGAACTTGAATTCTATATGGAGAAAGGGGTTGAGTTGATGACCTCAAGGGACTCTTCCAATTCTAGCCTTCGAGGCCTCAGCTATGGAAAAGTTTTGTTTTGTTGTTTTGTGTTGTGTGTTGTGTGTATTTTATAGTGCGTGATGTTGTGTGGTGTGTCATGTGTGGTGTGGTATGTGTGTTTGTGTGGTGTATGTGTTGTGTGGTGTATGTTGTGATGTGTGTTTTGTTGTTTTGTGTTGTGTGTTGTGTTGTGTGTGATATGAAGTGTGTGGGGTGTAGTGTGTGATGTGTGGTGATGCATGGGATGAGGTGTGTTGTGGTGTTTTGTAATGCGTGGAGTTGTGGTGTATGGTGTGAGGTGTGTACTATGTGGGATGTTGTGTGTGGTGTGTAGTGGTATGTATTTTATGGTGTGTGGTAGTGTGTGTTGTGTATGTGGTGTTGTGTCTGGTGTGGTGTGTGTGGTGTGTCATGTGCGGTGTGGTGTGTATGTGGTGTTGTGTGTGGTGTGTCATGTGTGGTGTGGTGTGTATGTGGTATATGTGTTGTGTGTTTTTTGTGTGTTGTGTTGTGTGTGGTATGAGGTGTGTGTTATGTAGCGTGTAGTGTGTGGTGATGCGTGGGGTGGGGTATGTTGTGGTGTTTTGTAGCATGTGGTGTTCTGGTGTGTTACAGTTCTGGTGTGTTTTAGAACTAACTTTGTTTTGTCTTTCTTCTCCACTGGACACCAACCAAAGATTTCGCACGTCCCGCTGATATTGTCCCCCATTTTTATGCACAGTCCAGTCTTGATCCCTGTAGGAGCAAAGAAACAGATTAAAAAAAAACGTCAGTCAGGTTATAATTTGGTGAATCACTGAAATAATTTCCAGTGGGCTCAGGATGAGGGAAAATGGCGGGTGGGTCCAAAGAGACAAGATGGCGGTCGCAACCAAACACTTTACAAGCGACAAATGGGGGGAGTTGTAAACTCACCTTTTCAAACTCCATTTTGAATTTTTTTGACCTCCCCTTCATATGCCATCTGTCCTCGACGTACAGCAATTCATTTAGTGACCGTCTGAAGTTACAACAGCACCGAAAATAAGTGACTTATGACCGTGTTTCACACAACTGTTGCAAGAACCCCGTTGTCACGTGATCAAAATTCAGTCACTCAGCAACTGACTCACTTTTATGATGATCGGAGCAGCTCTGGGTCACACGTGATCCCTTTTTGTGACTTTCTGACGAGCAAAGTCAATGGGGTAGCCCGATTCGCTTAACAACGGTATGACTAAGATAACAACTACACTCACTCATTTAACAACTATGGCAAGAAAACAGAGCGAAACTCACTGTTCACATACTGCATGTCTCGCTTAGCAACAAATTTTGCACTCAACAGTGGTCGTAAAGCAAAGATTACCTGTACACGCAACAAATGAGTAGAGTTGCAATCTCACAGTTGCAAATTCTGTTTTAAGGGTTTTTTTTAACTCCTCCTCCATCCCCTATTTAAATGCCACTATGTAATGGTGGGTGCAAGTGTGAAAAAAGTAATTTAAAATTGTATGTATTTACTTGTTTATAAGATGTATTTGCCGCCCATCTCGTACATTCTCCTGCAGAAAAATGATCTTTCTTGTTCGTTTTAAATTTTTATGATGTTATTATGTCATAAAATGCTTAATGATCATTTCTATGTCATCAAGCGTGTCATTAAATTGGCCAATTTGAATTCCGCGGGAGTCTTAGGTCCTGCATTTTGGATGCACTGTGTATGTTATTTCCTTTTAGAGGTGCCCCAGTACAAAAATTGTTGCCTTACGATGCACCGTTTCACCCAGTTAAAGGTTACAAACAGACAAACAGACACCAGAGTTTTAGTTGCATTTGGAAGAGGGAACAGGAAAAATTGAAAAAAAAAACCCAGGAATATCTCTCTCTTTGCAGCTTGGAAAAAGAGTGTCAGGAAATAAGGAAAGGCTAAAAATATGCTTTTGAAAAATAATTTTAAAGCTCCTTCAAATCCCATCCAGGGAAAATATCTATGGAGATTCTCCATCATCCAAGTCATGGTTATCTGGACTTTCTGGTTTTTCTTTGAAGACGTTTCACTTCTCATCCAAGAAGCTTCTTTGGCTCTGACTGGATGGTGGGGGAATGGAAGGATTGATACTCCTTGCAGACTGCTGGTCATTTGCATCCTTTTAGAGGGTCGTTGAGGCCAGTTGGAGGTTTATCTGTATCTTCGGGGTCACCTGAGTGATGCAAATAGATGTGGAGCCATACAACAGTCCTTTCAGTTGTTCCAAGAAGGCTGCACACCCATTTGCACTACTCAGGTGACCCTGAGGACACAGATGAACCTCCAAGTGGCCTCAACAGCCCTCTATAAAAGGATGCAAATGACCAGCTATCTATAAATCCTTCCCTTTCTCACCATCCAGTCAGAACTGAAGAAGCTTCTTGGATGAGAAGCGAAATATCTTCAAAGGAAAAAAACAAGAAAATCTAGTTGCCTCTTTGAAAAAACACCTTTAGGACCTCCAGGGAAAAATGTTATTTTTTTCTGTTATTTACGTCTTTTGTTTATCACCAGGCACTCTTCTCTTCTTCCCACTTTTGCAAAGTCAGCTTAATTTTCCCATTTGTTTTCTTTTTAAATGTTATCTGAACAAATGCCAAAGAGAACAATTAGCCTCCTTAAGCCTATAATTAGCAAAATGGGGATGACTTAATTCTCCTCTCTTGCACAGAGGAATTTCAAACACTTTGTCCTTGCATTTCGCATGATTGCTTTTAATTAATTACATTATTGAGAAGCTCTGTTTGGTGTTTTTTTTTAGTAGAGATTTCTCTGGAGTTTTTAATCTTGTTACAAAAGGTTTTATTTATCCTCTCTACTTGCCATGAAGTGGCATTGCTCACTTTGATGTTTTAATTCTTCGTATCGAAGCTGCTGTGACTGAACGCAGTTGGTGAGATTTTATAGGCACTCTTTGACTTACAACCCAACGATTCAGCCCCCCCCCAGCAGAAAGTGAGAAAACAATATTATGAAAACTGAAAAATCTATATATATAAAAGCGAAATACCACTCACACATCATCACAAAATATCCAGAACTGTAAAGCCTACAAACTTGAAATTTGGCACGTAAGTTCCTCTTGGCTTCTAGGGGCTCAGTAAGAAAGGATTTTGTGAAATGACCATCAGAGGTGTTAGTTTTTCCTATATTATTATTATTAATATGCTCTGATGCTAAGGAATTCTACTCCCCCTCCCCACCTGAAAAGAAATCTCTTCCAAATGCAAAACACAAGATAAGATAAATTTATTGTCATTGTACTCAGAACAGCGAAATAAGGTGCTCTTTCACAACATACAACTGAACAACACCAAAAGACATATACAAATAACAATGTAAAACAAATTAAAACAATTAACAGTTAAAAACTATACAACCAGGATATATATATATATATATTAAGACCACCAGATTCATAACTCTGCATTTAACCTCATCACAGCACTTGGGTAGAAGCTATGTTTAAATCTACTTGTCCTGGCTTTCAGCACTCTAAGGCAGGACATAAAAATATACTAATTTTAGAGAAATAAGGATACAAGTTCTATAGATAGTGAAATATGTGGTATTAGCAAGAGAAAGAACAAGGAACTGCAAAATGCCAAGCCAGGAGGATCATCTATCCGTCACAAAGTCATATTTGCCAAGACACCTTGTCTCACTTGTAACAAAACCACAAGCTAGGGAGTTTAGCAAGATGGGTTTGTGACATCCAGCCATCCTAGCCTAGCAACAGGGGAGGGGGAAAGCTGTGTTTCAAGTAACCAAGTTATATTTCTCTGTTTTGCCCCTTCTGAAGAAGTATATAGGCATGTGCTGTTCAATAAGAAAGTTGTTTAGAAGTGACTCTCACTAAAATACTCTGAACCTGTTTGCGCAAATAAAACCAACTTATTTTTGGATTCCAAAGTCTGAGTCTCCTAATTTCCTAATTTCTAATTTCTGAGTCTGAGTCTCCTAATTTCCTGCAACAAGCAGAGGAGTTTTGTTAGAGTTTGCAACATAAATTCAAGTCCAGAAAGCACACAGATGACTGATTCAGTGGGATCATTAACTTCTTTACAAACATAATAATATGAGTAAAGTTTACAATACCATTTGTAGATTCTTTCAAAGTAACATAAGCAAAAGCACAAACAGCAGCAGCTCAGAGCAATATGTTTCAGCAAGCAAGTTTCACTTTAGTTCAGCAGGCAAGCAGCCCACTTCTAGTTTCACTTTCCAATTCAGCTGCCATTGTCTAGTATGTTGCCATGCCTATTCATTGGCTGACTTTGTTACTAAGTTCTATTCCAGTTCATGAATATATTCTGACAAGTTTCAGTTTCAGAGCACCAAGCAGCTTTAGTACAGAACAGTTGAGCTAAGCCACGCCCAGGCTCCTTGCTGTCTCTTTCTTGCTCACACAGAAAATACTGTTTCAGCTTCCAAACAGCCATCAACTCTCCCACGCCCTGACAAGATGCCAGCCAGATGAATACCGATGGAAGCTGGGAGGCAGAGGAAGTTATTTTATCCTAATTTTCCTACCCCAACACTAAGCCCAACCTCACAGTTTTGTAACGAAGCACAGGTATTGAGCTAGTATTATCATTATTATCTATACACAAAAGTTAGAAGTTGAAAAAGTATAACGATGTATACTTAAATGGTAATATCGCTATCAGAATTGAATGCAAAATATATTAACCCAGATAATAAATACACTGTCTACTAAACACCTGTGGATGTTTAAAAAAATCATATCAATATAAAATTATTTTTAAAAAAACCAATTCAGCCCCAAATTTATGTCGCTAAGTGAAACATTTGTTCAGTGAGTATTGCTCCATTTTACGACCTTTACTGCCGCAGTGAACCAATGCTGTTGTTAAGTTACAAATACAGTCGTTAAGTGAATCTGGCTTCCCCATTGACCCTTGCTTGTCAGAAGGTCGCAAAAGGGGACCACGCGACCCCAGGGGCATTGCGGCCGTCGTAAATACGAGTCAGTTGCCAAGCCTCTGAATTTTGATCCTGTGTGAAAAATGCATTACAAAAATGCAAAGACTGACAAGCAGGAGAAAAACTGGAGCAGTAGAAAGCAAAGGTACAGGTAGTTCTCAAGATACGACCACAATTGAGCCCAAAATATCTGCTAAGTGAGACATTTCTTGAGTGCATTTTCCTCCTTTTTAGGACCTTTCTTGCCTCCTTTGTTAAGTGAATCACTGCAGTTGATAAGTTAGTCACCAGGTTGTTAAGTGAATCTGGCTTCCTGTCATGGCCTTTTTTGAGTCTGATTCTGCGGGCGAGATGGAGCAGCAGACAGAGAATGGGAGTGTGGCTCCGGTGGCTGTGGAAGTAACAGGGGAAGGGCACAGCCCAGCTGGGCATTCAGAGGAAGACCCAGGCTCACCCCCTCTTCATCCTACGGCACGCAGGGAGGAACGGAGTGCCAAATGCATTGAGGCCCAAGTTGGAGGCATTAAAGGGAATTTATTCTACTTTTGTGACTTCGTTATTTTTTTGTCACACCCCGGGTCATCACACTTCCCCATTGATTTTGCTGATTAGAAGTTTGCCAAATGACCGCGCAGCACTGCCACTGTCATAAATGTGAGTCTGTAGCCAAGCAATTTTGATCCCATGTCTATGGCGATGCTGCAATAGTCGTAAGTCTGGAAAACAGTCATAAGTCCCTTTTTTCCAGTGCTTTTGTAACTTTGAATGGTCACGAAGCAAACCATTGTAAGTCAAGGATTGCCTGCAGTACCAGTGGCGATAGGTGTCTTGGGTTCAATTCCAAAACATCTGGAGCACCACGGGAATACCATCGGCATTGACATCTGGCTATCCCAAGTGCTTGGGAACTGGATAGGTGGACAAAAATGCCAAATGCAGTCTAAACATCTGGCTGGGGGAGCACCACTTGAACACCATTGGAATTGACAAATTCACCATCAGTCAATTGCAGAAGGCAGCTTTGCTTGGAACGGCTTACATCCTCCCCTGAAACTTTTCATATTATTAAACATCAACATCTGGCTATTCTAGGTGCTTGGGAACTGGATAGGTGGACAAAAATGCCAATTCCAGTCTGAACATCTGGCTGATTCTGCAATGAGAAATCATCATTATCATAATACATTATCCAGTGCAAAAGGCAGTTTGTCCAGTGCAAAAGGCAGTTTATCCAGTGCAAAAGGCAGTTTGTCCTGGGTTTGAATAAATTGTGCAGAGAGACCTGTAATATTATTAAACATCTCCAGGTCCCTGGGAAGGACTAACCAGGTGGATAAAAATGCCAAATTAAATCTGGCTGACTATGCAATAAAACATCCTCATTATAATAAATTATCATCAGTTCAATTGCAAAAGGCAGATTGACTAGGAATAATTTTGGAGCAAGAACTATAATATTATTAAACAAGAACATGTGTCCTTGGGAAGGACTCAGTGAGTAGATAAAAATGCCAACTCTAATTTATCTGAAATAATATTAATAGCAATTATACCGTTGCCAGCGATCATGGCTTCTCCGCGGGGACAGTCTTTGTCGCGGTAACACAAGGCATCTGGAATACTGGGGTCCTGGAAGAGACAGAAAATCTTCTTTTTAAAGGCTTAAAGAACTCAAGGCTGGAAGTCAACTGGAATTCTCCCAGGATCATACTTAAACTGATCAAGATACAGGGGAGGTGTCAGGGTTCCAATGGATGCCCTAATTAATTCATAAGCCTCAAGCCAAGTTTCAAAAGAAATCCAATTATTTATTAGGAGCAACGTGTGGGCACTTTTCCCAAGTGCAGTTGGCTCTGCCCTACGTAATTTACTGCCCACCTATGACCCTGTTTCCCCCCTCCTCCCAGGGTGTGTCATAAATCACATTCTCCAACTGAGCACTTTCCCAGGCCAGCTGGCTCTGGTAACCTGGGATACAATCTGAAGAAATGTATGCATGGAATGTCCTTCTGATCATAGCAACCCAACTGCTCCCTCACATCTCCTCCCCACTCCTTCTTATGGCAACTCGAGAGCAAGCCAGGAATGCTTTACGAGTTGACAAGAGGATGGAATATAAACCTGACCCTGATGTTGCCTTCTCATGAAGAATCACTAAAAAAACTTGGTTTGTTTGGCTCAGGGTTTTTAAAATTTGGCCACTTTTAAGATGAGTGGACTCCAATCCCCAGAAATCCCCAGGCAACCTGTTTTAAGAGAAGTGGGCTTCCACTCCCAGAATTTCTCTGCTGGCTAAATACCATATCTATCTATCTATATCAGGGGTGTCAAACTCAAGGCCCGGGGCGCGGGTCTATCTGTCTATCTATCTATCTATCTATCTATCTATCTATCTATCTATCTATCTATCTATCTATATCTATGTTGTCTATCTATGTTGTCTATCTATGTTGTCTATCCATCCATCCATCCATCCATCATCCATCCATCCATCCATCCATCATCCATCATCCATCCATCCATCCATCTTGTCTATGTTGTCTATCCATCCATCATCCATCCATCATCCATCCATCCATCATCCATCCATCCATCCATCCATCCATCCATCCATCATCCATCATCCATCCATCCATCCATCTATCTTGTCTATGTTGTCTATCCATCCATCATCCATCCATCCATCATCCATCCATCCATCCATCCATCCATCCATCCATCCATCCATCTATCTATCTATCTATCTATCTATCTATCTATCTATCTATCTATCTATCTATCTATCTATCTATGTTGTCTATCTATCCATCCACCATTCATCCATCCAACCATCCATCCATATATCCATCCATCTACTATCTATCTATGTTTCTGGGTTTTTTCCCCTACTCTATCACTCTCTCTCTCATCTCATCTATCTTTCAAATTGGGGGGGGGAGTTGGGGGGTGATTTTTTATTTTATTTTTATTTTTTCCCAGATTTTGTTCTATTGTACTTCATTAATGTATGGCAATATAAATTCAATAAATAAATAAATTCATTTACTGGCTGCCCATCTTACCCCAGGGTAACTCTTGTTGACTTACAGTATTAAAAAAAATAAAACCACATGCAGCAAAATGCTTCAAAACTATAGAAATATAAAATACAAAATATAATAGCTAAAAGATGCAAGGGATGGAAGTGGGATGAGCAGAGCGGGAGGTGGAATCTGGTATTTATCAGACGCTTAGCAACTGCCTTGCTTAGCAACAGAAATCTGAGGTTCATTGTGGTCGTAAGTTGAGGAATCCCTGTACAGTATTTGCAGTTCTGATTCCAAGAGAGAGAAAGGCGGTTTAGTGAAATATAAATAAATACATTCCAAAGGAGGAGTAAAAAAAATAATAATCCTAAAATATTTTAAGCATCCATTTATTATCCTTAGTTTTTCCTCTGGTGATTATTTAGGGTAAAGAGCAATTCTCCAGAGATTGAAATCTTCCAGAGATGAACATTTTATTATTTATAGCTTCTTGGCATCACATTGAATTGATTGGACCTTCTAAATGGCCTTGACCAAAGGCAAAACACCAATAAATATTTCTACCAAGCAGCCAAGAGCAATGCAATCATATCATATTATTTTTTTTCCCCCTGCATCGAACTCAAAAGACATCTTGAACGAAATAACTTCCTTTCCTTTCCTGAAATAACTCTTAAGAGAAGCCTTAGCATGTCCCATTCTTATCATGCTGGAACATTTTGTGACAGAATAACTGAGTTGGAAGGGGCCTTGGAGGTCTTCTAGTCCAACCCCCTGTTCAAGAAGGAGACTCCCCCCAGACCAGGAGTTGCCAACCTTTTGCACTTCAGGGACCACCAAACTCATAATTTAAAATCCTGCAGACCAGAGACCCTGGGAAAATGCCCCCAAAAGTCTTCAGGAAAATCCCTCACCCCGTTTTTCTACCAATTGATCGTTCTTTATTTGGGATCGCAGGATACCATCTCCAGCTCTGTTCTCGGGGGGGGGGGGAGAGACTTTTGGCTTCATGCAAGGAAAACAGCAGAAGCCGCAGAAGTCTTTCTTTCTCTCCCCCAAACTCTGCCAGAAATGAGTCTTTGCCGGTGCAGCCTCTTGGGGCAGGAGGCCTTGCAGGGTCCCAAAGACTCATTTCTGGCGGAGTTTGGGGGAGAGAAAGAAAGACTTTGGCTGCTTTCCTTGCATGCAGCCAAATGCAGAAGAAGAAAGAAGCGGAAAGAAACAGCCCGGTGGCCAGGCGAGGCGCGTGGGGCAAGTTCCCCCCTTCCTCCCTATCCCCTCTCCCCTCACTCCTCACGCGACACAAGCCTTGTGTTTTTCGTGGGCCATGTGGGCAGCGCAGCCTTGTGTTCCCGCACAGCCTGGATTCATTGCTTTGAGGGGGGCATTTCTCTGCGGACCACAACATTTTCTTGTAGACCACCAGTGGTCCCCAGTCCACTGGTTGGTGACCGCTGTTCTAGACCATTTCAGACAAATGGCTGTCCAATCTCTTCCTAAAAAACTCCAGTGATAAAACATCCACAACTTCTGGAGGCAAGTAGTTCCCCTGGTTAATTGTTCTGTCAGCAAACTTCTCCTTAGTTCTAGGTCTGTGATGGCGAACCTATGGCACACGTGCCAGATGGGCACATGCTCCATCGCCAGCTACTCTTCTGGTTTCAGGCGCTGAAGTGTTGCAAAACAGCCCCCAAAACTGCCTGAAAAGAGCTCAGAAAATGGCCTGGAAAACTGCCCCTCAAATTGGGGCAGCCCTTCAAATATTGGAACGCTGCTATCATGTCACCCCTGGTCCTTCTTTTTATTAAACTAGGCCAGGGGTTTTCAAACTTGGCAAGCTTAAAGACTTGTGGACTTCAACTCCCAGAATTCCTCTTTCTCCAGTCATGTTGGCTCAGGAATTCTGGGAGTTGAAGTCCACAAGTCTTAAGCTTGCCAAGTTTGAAGACCCTTGGACGAGTTTAATGAAAAGAAGGACCAGGGGTGACGTGATAGCAGTCTTCCAATATTTTAGGGCAGGGGTGGACAAACTTTTCGGCTCGGGGGCCTCACTGACTTTTAAAATTTGACCTACGGGCCAGGTCAGCACAAGATAGGATACATATAAAAAACCGCAAAATCTCCGCAAAATCAAGTCACTGCGCCTAATGCGCCACCTGGTGTCGAAATGCCTGTCATTACAAGTCAAAATCAAATGAATGCAATCATTCACATCAAACCTTAATTCTGTACCAATCTTCAGCGGGCCGGATTAAAAAGACCAACGGGCCGGATCTAGCCCGCGGGCCATAGTTTGCCCACCCCTGTTTTAGGGGCTGCCCCAAAGAAGAGGGAATCAAGCTATTCTCCAAAGCCCCTGAAGGCAGGAGAAGAAGCAACGGATGGAAACTAAATCAGGAGAAAAGCAACCTGGAACGAAGGAGGAATTTTCTGATTGTTAGAATAATTCATCAGTGGAATGGCTTGCCTTCAGGCATTATGAGTGCTTCAACACTGGAGGTTTTTAAGAAGAGATTGGACTACCATTTGTGGGTTTTCTCCTTCAGCAGGGGGTTGGACTAGATAACCTGCAAAGCCACTTCTGTTAGTCTGGTAACATATATTCATTGTTTATTCCTTTCTTGTTTGAACCTGTGTTAGCCAACTATCTGTCTCTCCTTGGATCGATGCTCCTCACTGCTCAGTTCATATGCTTGCACACATGTCCCTGTGACCAACTTTCATCCCATCTTTACCTCAGTACAGGTGTCTTGCCGCTGGTTGGGAGTGATAATCAGATTAGTCATTACGAAGAAAACACTTTCGCCCTAAAGAGAGGGAAGACATTAGGGGGGAAAAAAGTCTGAAAATTTTGTGAGAAAAAGAAAGGAGGGGAGGGAGGGAGGAAGGAAGGAGAGAAAGTGAGAAGGAAGGAAGATGGGAAGGAAGGAAAGGATAGAAGATGTGGAAGTGAGAATGAAGGGAGGGAAAGGGAAAGAGGGAAGGTAGGAAATGATGGAAGATGAAATGAGGAGCGATGGGGAGGGAAGGAAGGAAGGAAAGGATGAAAGATTTGGAAGGGAAAAGGAAGGGAAAGGAAGGGAAGGGAAGATGAGGAAGTGACAAGGAAGGGAAGGGAAGGAGGGAGGGAAGATGAGGAAGTGAGAAGGGACGAGAAGGGAAAGGAAGGAAAGGAGGAGGGAAGGAAGGAAAGAAGGAAATAAGGAAGGAAAGGAAGGAAGGAAAGATGAGGAAGAGAGAAGGGAGGAAAGGGAAGGGAAAAGGAAGGAAATGAAAGGAATCTGTGGCATTTTGTAGGAAGCCCAGAAAATTTTTATCTTCTATTTTGAGTAATCAGAGAAACTCAGCCAGTCAAAACACACAATTTTTCCCCAATCCTGGACTTTTTAAAGAGATTAAGCCACTAACCTCCATCTCCAGCCCTGAGTTACTGGCTGGGAATGATGGACCCTGAAACCCAAGCCTCTGAAGGCCAACCTGTTTGGAGGGGTGGAGGAGACAGCCACAGAAACCGTGGCCAGAGTTGTGGTGGGAAGCAGAGGTCTACCTGTACCTGAGGGGGCATGACGTAGTCCACCACGTCCCAAATCCTCTTGCCCATCTCCGAGGTGTTGGTGAAGGCCACGCCCTTCACCTTGGTGATGACCGAACTCTGGATGGAGGTGTCCACTTCCTGGTACCCTTTCTTGACCATGAAGACCCACCTGGGGAGGCCAGAGACCGAAGGTTGAGCAATTAAAAATAGCCCACAGGTCAGTTTGTGCAAGTGCTGTTTAGAGTTCATTCAACCAGGTTTTTTTTTCGCATCTCAAGAGACAGCGAATGTTGGCTGGCCTTCACAAGCCTTCTTTTAAGCTTACAGATTAACAGAGCTGGAAGGGACCTTGGAGGTCATCTAGCCCAAGCAGGAGATGCTACACCATTTCTGACCGAGGGCAGTCCAATCTCTCCTTGAAAGCTTCCAGTGATGAAGCTCCCACAACTTCTGAAGGCTACGTTTGTTCCACGGGTTAATTGTTTCGCACTATCAGAAAGTTTCTCCTTATTTCCAGGTTGAATCTCTCCTTCTTCAGTTTCCATCCATTATTCTTCGTCTGGCCTACAGGCACTTTAGAAAACAGCTTGACCCCCTTCCTCCTGTCTGTGGCAGCCCCTCAAATATTGGAAGATGCTCTCCTGCCTCCCCTGGTCCTTCTCTTCCCTAGACCAGCCAGGCCCAGTTCCTGTAACTGTTCTTTGTATATTTTAGTCTCCAATCCCCTAATCATCTTTGTTGCTCTTCTCTGCATATACCACTCTATAAAGCCTTAGTAAGGCCACACCTAGAGTACTCCATCCAGTTTGAGTCACCACACTATAAAAAAGATGTTGAGACTCTGGAAAAAATGCAGAGAAGAGCAACCAGGAAGATGAGAGGACTGGAGACTAAAACATATGATGGATGATTGCAGGAACTGGGCTTGGCTAGTCTAGGGAAGAGAAGGACCAGGGGAGACAGGATAGACGGCTTCCAGCATTTGAGGGGCCAAGCTATTCTCCAAAGCACCTGGATGGAGGTTAGAAGAAGGGTGAGGGAGGAAGGAAGGAAAGAAAAAGGAGTAGGGAGAGAGAGAGGGAAGGAAGGTGGAAGGTAGGAGGGAAAGAAAGAAGGAAGGGGGAGAGTGATAGGACGGAAGTGAGGGGAGGGAGGGAGAGGAAGAAAGAAAGAACAAAGAAATAAAGAAGAGGAGGAGGAAAGGGAGGAGAGGGAAAGGAGTGGGGAGAGAGAGAGGAAGGAAGGAAGGAAAGGATGAAGGTTGGAAGAAGAGGGAGGGAGCGAAGAAAAAGGAGTAGGGAGAGAAAGAGGATGGGAGGGAGGGAGGAAGGAAGGAAGGAAAGGACGGAGGGTGGAAGGAAGGAAAGAAAAAGAAAGAGTAGGGAGAGAAAGAGGGAGGGAGGGAAGGAAGGGTGGAAGGTAAGAGGGAAAGAAAGAAGGAAGGGTGAGAGTGGTAGGGAGGGAGGGGAGGCGAAAGAGAGAGGAAGGAAGGAAGGAAGGAAGGAAGGAAGAAAAAGAAAGAAAGAAAGAAAGAAAGAAAGAAAGAAAGAAAGAAAGAAAGAAAGAAAGAAAGAAAGAAAGTAGGAAGGAAAGAAGAGGAAAAGGAGGAAAGGAAGGACAGAGAGAGGATGGGAGGGAGGGAGGAAGGAAGGAAGGAAAGGACGGAGGGTGGAAGGAAGGAAAGAAAAAGAAAGAGTAGGGAGAGAAAGAGGGAGCGTGGGAAGGAAGGGTGGAAGGTAAGAGGGAAAGAAAGAAGGAAGGGTGAGAGTGGTAGGGAGGGAGGGGAGGAGAAAGAGAGGAAGAAAGAAAGAAAGAAAGAAAGAAAGAAAGAAAGAAAGAAAGAAAGAAAGAAAGAAAGAAAGAAAGAAAGAAAGAAAGAAAGAAAGAGGGAGGAAAGGAAAGGATGGAGGATGGAAGGAAGGAAAGGAAGGTGAGGGAGGGAGGAAGAAAGGAAAGAAAAATAAATAGTATAAAGAGGGAGGGACAGTGGAAGTTAGGAAGGAAAGACAGAAAGACAATCCAGAGAGGAATGCTAAGAGAGGAGAGAGAGAGAGAGAGAGAAGGGGAAAAAAAAAAAAAGGAAGAAAGAAGCTCCACTGAATCCGCACATCCGCAAAATGCAGATGGGCTGAACGAACAGGAAAAAAAAAAAAAAACTGCCTCCAGAAATCTCGAGTGAGCAGCTACTAAGCATGGCAGCAGAACGCAGCCTCCTCCTTCCCAAGCAGCGTTTTGGACCCAGAGCAAACCTGGCAGGTCCGAGATGGAGACCTGGATACAAAAAAGCTCTTCCCTTTCTTCCGACTATTCCACGGAAAGGAAAACACCCCCCCCGCCCCCCCGCCTCCAATTTCCACCGCCTCCCCTTCTTCCTCCTTCCCACCTGGCAGCTCCCGGGCTTGCACTTGAGGTCGGTGCTGCAAATCCTCACCTCTCCCTCCCTGCAGAAGATGCCGAGTTATTCCGCCCCGCCCGCCCCCCCCCCCCCAAGATAAAATATCAAGCTATCCTCACCCCACGATGTAGAAGAAGATGGAGACCTGGACCAGGCGGTAGAGAATGCCCACTTTCTTGTTCTTGGCAATGACATACTTCTCGGTTTTATAATCCAAGAGCGAGCAGCCGAATTCTCTCCAGGCGATCTGATCCATCCCCGGGGGGGAAAGGCAGGGGCTCAGAGCATCAGGGGCGCAGGGGAGGATGCCTCGGCGGCCCTCGAAGGGAAAGGGTGCGCAGGAAACGGTCCCAGCCTGCGCACAGAGCGCAGCAGAAGAGCCAGCCTGCTCGCTGCTGCTGCTGCTGCTGCTGCAGATCCGGGCTTCGGGGGTTGGGTTTCAATGCTGGCTTTTCAAAGTCAAACTCAGAAGAGAGCTGGAAGGGACCTTGGAGGCCTTCTAGTCCAACCCTCTTGGCTCAGGCAGCAAACCCTATCCCATTTCAGACAAGTGGCTGTCCAACCTCTTCTTCTTTCTTCTTCTTCCTTCTTCCTCCTTTCTTTCTTCTTCCTCCTCCTTCTTCTTCCTTCTTCCTCCTCCTCCTCTTCTTCTTTCTTCTTCTTCCTTCTTCATACTTTTTCCTTCTTCCTTCTTCTTCCTCCTCCTTCCTCCTCCTCTTCTTCTTTCTTTCTTTCTTTCTTTCTTTCTTTCTTTCTTTCTTTCTTTCTTTCTTTCTTTCTCTTCTTCTTCTTCTTCTTCTTCTTCTTCTTCTTCTTCTTCTTCTTCTTCTTCTTCTTCTTCTTCTTCTTCTTCTTCTTCTTCTTCTTCTTCCTTCTTCCTCCTCCTCTTCTTTCTTCTTCCTCCTCCTCCTTCTTTCTTCCTTCTTCTTCTCCCCTCCTCTCTGTGGCAGGGCTTAGAAATATAAGGAGAAAAAAAGGCAGGAACTGTTTGCAGCCCCAAAGTCAGGCTAGCTGCCTAGCTTGTTAACCACAACAGCAGGTACATAATCTAGAAATAGAGCTGCTTGTTTCAGTTTAAGCTTATAGGTTCGATGAAAGTGCAGGGGTCAAGAGTGCACACAGCTTTACTACGTGATATAACCCAGGAGCAACCACACCAAACAGACGATTGTAATAAATAGTGGTTTTATCTGCAAAAGAACATATACTAAACATATACGTACTATAGGTGGAGGTCAAACAAGCAGCAAATTACAGCAGGGAAGAACAGAGAGAGAGGGAGAGGGAGGGAGGGAGAGGGAGAAAGAGAGGGAGGGAGGGGGAAAGGGAGGGAGAGGGAAAGGGAGGGAGAGGGAAAGGGAGGGAGAAGGGGAGAGAAAGGGAGGAAGAGAGATGGAGGGAGAGAGGGAAAGAGAGGGAGGGGGAGGGGGAGAGGGAAAGGGAGGGGGAGGGAGGGGGAGAGGGAGGGAGAGGGAAAGGGAGGGAGAGGGAAAGGGAGGGAGAGGGAAAGGGAGGGAGAGGGAGGGAGAGATAAAGGGAGGAAGAGGGAGAAAGAGAGGGAGGGAGGGGGAAAGGGAGGGAGAGGGAAAGGGAGGGAGAAGGGGAGAGAAAGGGAGGAAGAGAGATGGAGGGAGAGAGGGAAAGAGAGGGAGAGGGAAAGGGAGGGGGAGGGAGGGAGAGGGGGAGAGGGAGGGAGAGAAAGGGAAGGAGAGGAAGAGAGATGGAGGGAGAGAGATGGGGAGAGAGGGAGAGAGAGGGAGAGAGAGAAAGGGAGAGGGAGAGAGAGAGGGAGGGAGAGAGATGGAGGGAGAGAGGAAAAGGGAAAGGGAGGGGGAGAGAGAAAGGGAGGGAGAGAGGGAGAGGGGGAGGGAGGGAGGGGGAGAGAGAGAGAAAGGGAGGGAGAGGGAGAGGGAGGGAGAGAGAGGGAGGGGAAGAGGGAGAGAGAGGGAGGGAGAGAGGGAGGGAGAGAGAGGGAGAGGGGGGGAGAGAGGGAGGTAGAGAGATGGAAGGAGAGAGAGAGAAAGGGAGGGAGAGGGAGAGAGAGGGAGGGAGGGAGAGAGGGGGAGAGATGGAGGGAGAGAGAGGGAGGGAGAGAGAGAGAAAGGGAGGGAGAGGGAGGGAGAGGGGGGAGAGAGAGGGAGGGAGAGAGAGGGAGGGAGAGAGAGAGAAAGGGAGGGAGAGGGAGAGAGAGGGAGGGAGAGAGGGGGAGAGAGGGAGGGAGAGAGAGGGAGAGAGAGAGAGAGAAAGGGAGGGAGAGGGAGAGAGAGGGAGGGAGAGAGGGAGAGGGAAAGTAAGGGAAGGAGGAAGGAAGGAAAGATGAGGAAATGAGAAGGAAGGGAAGGGAAGGGAAAGAAAGGGAAGGAGGAAGGAAGGAAGGAAGGAAGGAAGGAAGGAAGGAAGGAAGGAAGGAAGGAAGGAAAGAAAGAAAGATGAGGAAGAGAGAAGGGAGGAAAGGGAAGGGAAAAGGAAGGAAATGAAAGGAATCTGTGGCATTTTGTAGGAAGCCCAGAAAATTTTTATCTTCTATTTTGAGTAATCAGAGAAACTCAGCCAGTCAAAACACACAATTTTTCCCCAATCCTGGACTTTTTAAAGAGATTAAGCCACTAACCCCCATCTCCAGCCCTGAGTTACTGGCTGGGAATGATGGACCCTGAAACCCAAGCCTCTGAAGGCCAACCTGTTTGGAGGGGTAGAGGAGACAGCCACAGAAACCGTGGCCAGAGTTGTGGTGGGAAGCAGAGGTCTACCTGTACCTGAGGGGGCATGACGTAGTCCACCACGTCCCAAATCCTCTTGCCCATCTCCGAGGTGTTGGTGAAGGCCACGCCCTTCACCTTGGTGATGACCGAACTCTGGATGGAGGTGTCCACTTCCTGGTACCCTTTCTTGACCATGAAGACCCACCTGGGGAGGCCAGAGACCGAAGGTTGAGCAATTAAAAATAGCCCACAGGTCAGTTTGTGCAAGTGCTGTTTAGAGTTCATTCAACCAGTTTTTTTTTCGCATCTCAAGAGACAGCGAATGTTGGCTGGTCTTCACAAGCCTTCTTTTAAGCTTACAGATTAACAGAGCTGGAAGGGACCTTGGAGGTCATCTAGCCCAAGCAGGAGACGCTACACCATTTCTGACCGAGGGCAGTCCAATCTCTCCTTGAAAGCTTCCAGTGATGAAGCTCCCACAACTTCTGAAGGCTACGTTTGTTCCACGGGTTAATTGTTTCGCACTATCAGAAAGTTTCTCCTTATTTCCAGGTTGAATCTCTCCTTCTTCAGTTTCCATCCATTATTCTTCGTCTGGCCTACAGGCGCTTTAGAAAACAGCTTGACCCCTTTCCTCCCCTCTGTGGCAGCCCCTCCAATATTGGAAGATGCTCTCCTGTCTCCCCTGGTCCTTCTCTTCACTAGACTAGCCAGGCCCAGTTCCTGCAACCGGTCATTGTATCTTTTAGCCTCTTGTCCCCTCATCTTCCTGGTTGCTCTTCTCTGCACTTTTTCTAGAGCCTCAACATCTTTTTATAGTGTGGTAACCCAAACTAGATGCAGTACTCTAGGTGTGGTCTTACTAAGGCTTTACAGAGGGGTATTAGTACCTCCCTTCGTCTCGATTGTATCCCTCTGTTAATACAATTTAGGATTGCATTGGCTTTTTTGGCTGCTGCTGCACAACATTGGCTCCTATTTAGCTGGTTGTCCCCTTACATAAGTTTGCTCAACCCTGTCCCCTTTTTGGCATCCTATCAAAAACATCTAGCATCTATGGTACTTCCTTCCCTCACTTTTACAGTTTAACCATAACCTACTTTTTGCTAGCATAAGCGAAACAAACTTTTATCTTGGTATTTCCTCCACGTGTGGTTAGACATTTTTAGCTGCCAGTTGCTTATTTAATATCAGAACGGTTTAGAATTTTTCCATCTGTTAAGCATTTTCTTTTCAGAGAAGAACAATTTCATTTTTATAAATGACAAATGGGGGCATAAGTCAACTTAAACATGAGCCAACAGTGCGCAGCAGCCACCAAAAAAGCCAATGCAACCCTAAATTGCATGAACAGGAGGATTAGGTCAAGATCAAGTGAGGTACTAATATCGAATAACAGAGTTGGAAGGGACTGTGTAGGTCATCCAATCCAACCTCCCTGCCCAAGCAGGAGACCCTACACCATTTCTGACAGATGTAGTCCAGTCTCTTCTCAAAAGCTTCCAGGGATGAAGCTCCCACAATGTTCAAAATTTCAACTTCTGTTCCATTGGTTGCTTGTTCTCAGTGTCAGAAAATTTCTCCTTATTTCCATGTTGAATCTCTCCTTGTTCTGTTTCCATCCATTATTCCTTGTCTGGCCTTCGTGTGTTTTGGAGAATAGGTTGACCCCCTTCCTCCTCCTTTCTTGGGCAGCCTCTCCCTCAAATATTGGAAGATGCTCTCCTGTCTCCCCTGGTCCTTCTCTTCCCTAGACTAGCCAGGCCCAGTTCCTGTAACTGTTCTTCGTATGTTTTAGTTTCCAGTCCCCTAATCATCTTTGTTGCTCTTCTCTGCATATACCACTCCATAAAGCCTTAGTGTTAAGTTCTGCGCATGGGCACAAGGAGTGGAGAAAAGTCGATGAACAGTGAACTTCAACTCTTTATTTAACATGGTGTAAGAGCTCAGAAATACGGCCACAACGGCCCCTTTATATAGGCAAGCTTTTGCGTACTTAGCCAATGAAAACACAGGAAGCGTTAGCTTCTTTAACCAACGAAAGAGGCTCGTTAATAGCCAATCAGATTCTCCTGAACGGACCAATCCGATGTCGCTATTATCGGCCAATCAGAAGTGCAGGGCCAGAACCCTGCACTTTACCTTAAGGTTTTAATAATCTTTATTCAAGCACTTTTATTAATTCACAACACCCCTTCCCCCCGGGTTCTGTTTAAGGGGTGCGGTAATGTAGTCTTTGAGGTAGGCAGGTTGTTTTGATTGTCTATTTGATTTACGTTGTCCTCCCGGTATTTGTCCATAGTCTTGTTGGGGTAGGACGTTATCTGGTGAACAGGTTGCCTCTGGTTCTGTATCTAAATTTTCGTTGCCACTAATGTCCTCGGTATCCCTTTGAGACGAGCTTACCTCTGTCCCTGATCCTTCTTCATGTGTTGTGTCTGAGCGGTCATTTCTTCCACTTGTTCTTTCTGCTATTTCAAACTCAGCTTCCTTGGCTTCTCCTCCCCCCTCAGTTTGGAAATCACCGGAATCGCAGACCCCAGACTGCAGCCTTGAATGCAGCTGATCAATATGGTGCTTCCATATTCTATCGTCGCGACATTTCACTGGGTACGATCTGGGTCCGGTTACTTGGATTACAGTTGCCTCGACCCACAATGGATCGCCATAAAAGTTTCTGGCGAAAACCAAGTCGCCTACCTGGAAATTACGGCATTTCCCACTGGATCCGTGTGGTTTTTCAGGTTCGTATGATGGATCTAGTCGGTCGAGGTGGGAACGGAGCTTTCGTCCCATCAATAACTCAGCCAGAGTTTTGTTGGTGACGCTGTGTGGAGTGATGTGTTGCAAAAGGAGTATCCGGTTAATCTTGTCTTCGATATCGCCATAGTCCATTTTATGCAGAGTTTTTTTGATGAATTGTACCATGCGCTCGGCCCTTTCATTGGGCACAGGATGCCCCGGTGAAGTTAGTGCATGGCGAATACCGTGGTCTGCCAGATACTGTTCAAAAAAAAGCGCGGTAAACTGGGGCCCGTTGTCGGATACCAGAACGTCTGGTAATCCGTGTGTTGCAAATAATCTGTCCAATTTCCTGATGACTGATTTGGTTGTTGTATTTTTCATTTCATGGATTTCAAGCCAGTTCGAGTAGGCATCCACTGTTAATAAAAATGTGTGTCCATTAGTAGGTCCCGCAAAGTCCAGATGAATACGGGACCATGGTCCTCTGCGTGTTTCCCATTCTGTTGGGATTGCTTTCAGTGGTGCATTGCTGACTTCTTGGCATTTGGAACAAGTCTTTACCCAGGCTTCGATCTGCTTGTCTATGCCCGGCCACCACGCATAGCTTTGTGCAAGTGCTTTCATGCGCACGATGCTGGGGTGGCCATCATGCAAGGTTCTCAGTACTGCTCACTGTAACCACTCTGGGATAATGACTCTATCCCCCCAAATGATGCAGCCCTTCTGGGAAAACAGTTCTGTCTGTCGATTTTTGAAGGGAACGTAGTTGTCAGGGATTTGGTCCAATGGCCATCCACGCTCTACCCAGCTGAGGACTCGTGCCAGAATGGGATCGCGTTTAGTTTCAATCGCGATATCTTGTGCTGTCAGCAGCGGTTTTTGAAGTGTTTCGATTTGAAGTATTGTGACGGTCGGAGCGGGGTCGTCAACGGTTTCTGGAAGTGGTGCACGGCTCAATGCATCAGCGTGGGGAATGGCTTTCCCCGGGCGGTGTTGCAACGTATAATTATAGGCAGCCAGGAATTCTGACCAGCGAGTCATTCTGGGAGATAATATATAAGAGGTTGGCTTATCTCCCGCTATTATTCCCAGTAAAGGTTTGTGGTCAGTTATTATAGTAAAAGCTCGCCCATAAATATATTCATGAAATCGTTTAACAGCAGATACAATAGCAAGAGCCTCTTTATTGATTTGACTGTAATTGCGTTCTGCTTTTGATAGCGTTTTTGAAAAATAGGCAACAGGGGCTTCACTACGGTTTGGTAAAACGTGGCTCAAAATGGCACCCACTCCGAATGGTGATGCATCACATGTGATTGTTAAAGGCAAAGTCTCATTATACTGCATCAAAATAGCGTTGGAGGTCAATAGGTTTTTTACTTGTTGAAACGCATGTTCCTCTCGGTGCCCCCAAACCCAGGGTGCTCTCTTGTCTAACAAACGATGTAGGGGTTCTGCTATGGTTGCTTTGTGAGGCAAAAAATTGTTAAAAAAATTGATAAGGCCTAGGAAAGCTTGGAGGTTGGCCTTATTGCGGGGTTTGGAGGCGTTTTTGATTGCCCTAAGTTTGCTATCGGTGGGGTGAATGCCTTGTTTATCAATTAAATACCCTAAAAATTCTACTCGATCCGTACATAGTTGACACTTGGTTTTTTTTAACTTTGAGACCCGAGTCTTTAAATCTCTGAAGAACCAAACCCAAATGCTCCCTTAGTATTTCTCGAGTCGGAGCAGCAATTAAAACATCATCAAAATAGGGGACAACGCCTTTTATCCCTTGTAATAGTCTTTCCATCAAACTTTGAAAGATTCCCAGGGCCACGCTTACTCTGAATTGGAGTTGGTTACATTTAAACGCACCTCGGTGCGTAACGATCCTTTGGCCCTCTGCTGTTTTTTTGTCTACAGGCAGTTGTTGGTATGCCTGGGCTAGATCTAGTTTAGCGAAGACTTTTCCGCCCTCCCAGGGAATGGAGAAGGTGTTGCACCACCGGTACCGGGGAAGCATTTTGCTGAAGGGCATGATTCAGGGTGGCTTGGTAGTCCCCGCA
Source organism: Hydrophis major (assembly GCA_033807585.1). Classification (NCBI taxonomy): domain Eukaryota; kingdom Metazoa; phylum Chordata; class Lepidosauria; order Squamata; family Elapidae; genus Hydrophis; species Hydrophis major. Next base: position 430,725,540 of record CM066328.1, read on the forward strand.
AATTCTTAACGATCCATCCGGCTTGATGGGTGTCACGATCGGGGTTTCCCAGGGAGAGCGGTCGGTTGGTTCTAACACACCCTGGGCTATTAATTTATCAAGCTGCTCGTCAATCTTTGGTTTAAGGGCAAATGGGACTCGACGAGGCTTAAGGTGGATGGGAGTTATTTCAGGGTTGAGGTTAAATGATATCGGGGTCCCTTGTACTCGCCTAGTTTATCTGCAAAGACGTCCTGGAATTCTTGGACGAGAGCCTCTTCCCAGTCACTGCTGCTGGTTCGGTGAATGCCGGCTACTTCAATTCCAAGTGGAGCAAACCATTGGAGGCCTAACAAGCTAGGCCGATCCCTGTAGACTATGGTCAGGGGTAGAGATGCGGTACGATTTTTAAATGAGGCGTGGACTTTACTGGATCCAACGACTGGAATTCGATTTCCCTGATAGTCTTTGAGTATGATTCTTTGGAATCTGAGGTCTTGTCGCCGGACGGTAGGGATGAGTTGCTAGAGGGTCTTCCAGGAAACCATCAAGAGGGACGATCCTGAATCGACTTCCATCATGCAAGGCTGGTTTTCGATGGCCACCTTCACCCGGATCTTCTTGGCATCTAGTGATGAGGCATGACCAATCGTAATGGTTTGGTGCGTCTCTTCTCGCTTCGTTGAGTGGGTCAGGGGTTTGTTTCTGTAGGAGTGGTTGTTCCACTGGTGGTTCAAGGGTTCTCGATTTGCAGGACGACTTCCTGCGGGTTGGCGGTAGTTAGCCCCCTTGGAGGCTGGCTGGGTCCTTGTTTGCTTCTACAGACCCTTCCGATGTGGCCTCTTTTCCCACACAAATTGCAGAGCGCGTCAAGGAATTTGATCGGGGTTGGTTTGCCCCACAACCAGCGTATTGGTACTGTGATCTCTGGCGTTGGTCTCGTTCAGACCGGAGCCGGTTGACCTCTTCTTCATCGCTTTCCGATGACAATTCGAGGTCCTCATGGTGGGCTGTCGTTGCCTGTCCTTCTACGTGAGGTGAAACTTCGCTGGGGAGTTGGCGAAGCGAGGCGTGGGTGCGGTGCATTCGGGCAGCTGACTTCCTGGTTGCTTCTGCTGCAGTAGCGTCAACGATGGCATCTGCAAGGCTGATGTCGCCTTTCACCATCAGCTTGCTTTGTACATGTGGTGTATCTAATCCCAGAATTATTCGGTCTCTTAGGGCTTCTTCGAGGTCGGCAAACCCACATAGGCCTCCCAGATTCCGGAGATCCGCTTTGAAATATGCAACACTTTCGCCCTTCCGCTGATCTCTCTGGTAAAATTCATGCCTCCTAACAAGCGTTGGTATGGTTGGTGCATAGTGGGCCCTTAGCAGGGGTTCGAGGACGTCCCAGTCCATGGACTTCACTTCTGCCGGTTTCGCTAGCGCCTTGGCCATCTTAAATACAGTCAGTCCACAATGAGTTAGGAATACCGCTCATTTCTTTCCGGTAGTGGCATCCTTCAAGTTGTTGGTCTCCAGAAACTTCTGGAAGCAATCCATATATGAGTCCCAGTCTTCTTGTGCTGGGTCGAATGAAGCGGGTGGTATGACGCCGCTGGACATGGTTCCGCCGTTGGTGCGTTTCAGCCACGTGCTCTATTATTGTTCTGTAGTGTTCAGTCAGCTCTGATGTCTCCACATCCCATCCTCGTCGCCAGTGTTAAGTTCTGTGCATGGGCGCAAGAAGTGGAGACGAGTCGATGAACAGTGAACTTCAACTCTTTATTTAACATGGTGTAAGAGCTCAGAAATACGGCCACAACGGCCCCTTTATATAGGCAAGCTTTTGCGTACTTAGCCAATGAAAACACAGGAAGCGTTAGCTTCTTTAACCAACGAAAGAGGCTCGTTAATAGCCAATCAGATTCTCCTGAACGGACCAATCCGATGTCGCTATTATCGGCCAATCAGAAGTGCAGGGCCAGAACCCTGCACTTTACCTTAAGGTTTTAATAATCTTTATTCAAGCACTTTTATTAATTCACAACACTTAGTAAGACCACACGTAGAGTACTCCATCCAGTTTGGTTCACCACACTATAAAAAAGATGTTGAGACTCTGGAAGAAGTGCAGAGAAGAGCAACCAGGACGATGAGGGGATGGAGACTAAAACATACAATGAACGGTTGCAGGAACTGGGCTTGGCTAGTCTAGGGAAGAGAAGGACCAGGGGAGACAGGATAGACGGCTTCTAGTATTTGAGCAGCTAAGCTATTCTCCAAAGCACCTGGATAGAGGTTGGAAGAAGGGTGAGGGAGGAAGGAAGGAGAGAAAAAGGAGTAGGGAGAGAGAGAGGGAAGGAAGGTAGAAGGTAGGAGGGAAAGAAAGAAGGAAGGGGGAGGATGATAGGAAGCGAGGCAGGGGAGGGAGAGGGAGGGGAAGAAAAAAAGAAGAAAGAAAGAAAGAAAAGGAGGAGGAAAGGAAGGAAGGAGAGAGGGAGGGAGGGAGGAGAGGGGAAGGAGTGGGAAGAGAGAAAGGAAGGAAGGAAAGGATAAAGGTTGAAAGAAGAGCTGACTTTCAAGGCTAAGACGGGACTAGAACTCACCATCTCCTGGGGATTGGCCTAAAGTCACCCAGATTGTTAAGTTCTGCGCATGGGTGCAAGGAACGGAGACGAGGCAGTGAATAGTGAACTTCAACTCTTTATTAATCATTCTGAACAGAGCGAAAACCCTAGGGCAGCAGCAGCCCTTTTATAGGGCAGGCTGCTGACCTATTAGCCAATGAGAAACATGGAAGTGTTCAACCCTTGAACCAATGAGAGTGGCTCATTAACAGCCAATCAGATTCCCCAGAAAGGACCAATCCGATATCGCTATTATCGGCCAATCAGAAGTGCAGGATTAGAACCCTGCTTTTCCTTAAGGTTTATTAAAACTTTATTTAACCCCTTTATTAGTTCATAACACCCCTTCCCCCCGGGTTCCGTTTGAGGGGTGCGGTGACGTAATCCCTAAGATATGTAGGTTGTTTTAACTGTCTATTAGATTTGCGCTGTCCCACCCGTTCCTGTCTGTAGTCCGGTTTCGGTGTGATGTTTTTGGACATATCTGGTATAGGCGGTTCCGCATTCTCACTGGACGACTCGGTGCCGCTAATTCTGTCGTTGTTGTCCTCTGATCTTTGCAGGCTAGCCTCCGTTGAGGTATTCCTCTGTGGCGAGGACACTCCCCTCCTTGATTCTTCTTCATCTATCGTGCCCAATTGCTGACTTCTTTCGCTTCTGCTTTCCATCATCTCGAATTCGGTTTCTTCGACATCCCATCCCCACTCAGTTTGGGAGTCACAGGAGTCGCGGAAACTGGGTTGTAGCCTAGAGCAAAGCTGATCTATATGGCGTTTCCATATTTTTCCGTCGCAGGTTTGCACACGGTATGATCTGGGCCCGGTGGTTTGAATTACAGTTGCTTTGACCCATAATGGTTCGCCAGAGAGGTTTTTGGCGAAAACTAAGTCGCCTACCTTGAACTCGTGGCATTTTCTGCTAGATCCACAGGGTTTCTCTGGCTCGTAGGATGGGTGAAGCCGGTTGAGGTGGGAATGGAGCTTGCGTCCCATCAACAGTTCAGCTGGAGTCTTGTTGGTGATGCTGTGCAGAGTGATGTGTTGGAGTAGGCATATTCTGTTTATTTTGTCGTCAATGTCCCCATAGTCCATTTTGTGGAGAGTTTTTTTAACAAATTGTACCATGCACTCGGCCCTGCCGTTAGCCGCAGGGTGCGCTGGCGGTTAGTGCATGGCGGATGCCCCAATCCGCTAAGTATTGTTCAAACGCCAGGGCGGTGAACTGGGGTCCGTTGTCGGAGACCAGAACATCTGGCAGCCCATGTATTGCGAATAGCCTGTTCAATTTTCGGATGACGGACTCCGTTGAGTATTCTTCATTTCGTGGATCTCGAGCCAATTGGAATAGGCATCCACTGTTAGGAGGAACGTATGTCCTTTAGTAGGTCCCGCAATATCAACGTGGATGCGGGACCAGGGCCCCCGGGGGGTTTCCCATTCTGTTGGAGTTGCTCTAGGTGGGGCACTGCTGACTTCTTGGCACTTTAAGCAAGTCTTTACCCAGGCTTCAATCTGTTTGTCGATGCCCAGCCACCATGCGTAGCTTCGTGCGAGCGCTTTCATACGCACGATGCCGGGGTGACCATCATGCAATGTTTTCAATACTGCTCATTGTAACCACTCTGGGACGATGACTCTATCTCCCCATAGGATGCAGCCTTTTTGCGAAAAAAGTTCTGTTTGCCGGTTTCTGAAAGGGGTGAAGTCATCAGGGGTTTGTTCTATTGGCCATCCTCGTTCGACCCAGCTGAGAACACCAAGACAGGATCTCGTTTTGTTTTGATTGCAGTGTCTCTGGCTGTTAGCGGTGGTGAATGTAGCATTTCAATCTGGAGTATCGTAAGGGCTGGAGCTGGGTCGTCGACGGTTTCCGGAAGTGGGGCACAGCTCAATGCATCAGCGTGGGGAATGGCTTTCCCCGGGCGGTGTTGTAATTTATAGTTGTACGCAGCTAAAAACTCCGACCAGCAAGTCATTCTAGGTGACAATATATAGGGGGTTGGCTTGTCTCCCGCTAAAATCCCTAGCAAAGGTTTGTGGTCGGTAACAATAGTAAAAACTCGTCCATACACATATTCATGAAACCGTTTCACAGCAGATACAACAGCAAGAGCCTCTTTGTCGATCTGGCTATAATTACGTTCAGCCTTTGATAAGGTCCTTGAAAAATAGGCAATAGGGGCCTCACTATCATTTGGTAACACATGACTCAAAATGGTTCCTACTCCAAACGGTGACGCATCACATGTAATTGTTAAAGGCAGAGTCTCGTTATACTGCATTAAAACAGCATCTGAGGTTAGTAAGTTTTTCACTTGTCGGAATGCATGCTCCTCGCAGTGTCCCCAGAACCAGGTTGCTTTTTTGTCGAGAAGTCTATGTAGGGACTCAGCTACAGTCGCTTTCTGGGGCAAGAAGATGTTGTAAAAGTTAATGAGCCCCAGGAAAGCTTGGAGATCAGTCCTATTTCTGGGTCTTGGGGCGTTTTTGATTGCCCTTAGTTTGCTATTAGTGGGGTGAATACCTTGTTTATCGATTAGGTACCCGAGGAACTCTACTTTATCTGTACACAATTGACATTTATTTTTTTTAACCTTAAGGCCAGAGTCTTTAAATTTCTGGAGAACTATTTTAAGACGCTTTTCCAGTATTTCTCTATTCTCTATATAACGTCATCAAAGTATGGCAGGACCCCCTTGATCCCTTGCAAGAGTCTCTCCATCAGACTTTGAAAAATCCCTGGGGCTACGCTCACTCGGAATTGGAGTCGGTTGCACTTAAAGGCGCCTCGGTGCATCACGATCATCTGTGCCTCTGCGGTTTTTTTATCTACAGGCAGTTGCTGGTATGCCTGTGCTAAATCCAATTTAGCTAAGACTTTTCCGCCCCCAGGGAATGGAGAAGGTGTTGTACCACCGGCACCGGGTAAGCGTTCTGTTGAAGGGTGTGATTAAGGGTAGCCCAGTAGTCCCCACAAATCCTTAACAATCCATCCGGTTTGATGGGTGTTACAATTGGGGTTACCCAATGAGCGTGGTCAGTTGGTTCTAAGACACCCTGGGCTGTTAATTTATCGAGCTGCTCGTCAATTTTTGGTTTAAGGGCAAAAGTACCCGACGAGCCTTAAGGCGGATGGGGGCTACTTCAGGGTTAAAGTTAAATGATATCGGGGTCCCCTTGTACTCGCCTAGTTTGTCTGCAAAAACTTCCTGGAATTCCTGGACGATGGCCTCCTCCCAGTCGTCGCTTCTGGTTTGGTGAATGCCAGCTACCTCGATCCCGAGTGGGGCGAACCATTGAAGGCCTAACAAGCTAAGCTGGTCGCGGTCGACGATGGTCAGTGGTAATGAAGCAGTACAATTTTTGAATGATACTTGGACTTGGCTGGGTCCAATGACCGGAATTCGGTTCCCCTGATAATCTTTGAGTATGATTCTTTGGGCTCTGAGGTCTTGACGCCAGACGGCAGGGATTAATTGCTTAAGAGTCTTCCAGAAAACCATCGAGAGGGATGATCCTGAATCAACTTCCATTACGCAAGACTGGTTTTCGATGGCGACCTTCACTCGGATCTTCTTTGCATCTAGCGATGAGGCGTGACCGATTGTAATGGTTTGGTGTGCCTCTTCTCTTCTCGATAAAATGGCCGGTGTTTTATTTCTGTAGGAGTGGTTGTTCCATTGGTGGTTCAAATGTTCCCGACTCACAGGGCGATTCCCTGTGGTCTGGCGGCAGTTGTTTCCTCTCTGAATTGGGCTGGATCCTTGCTTGCTTCTACAGACCTTCCCGATGTGGCCTCTTTTCCCACAGAAATGGCAGAGCGTGTCGAGGAATTTGCAGTCTGATCGCGGGTGGTTTGCCCCACAACCCGCGCATTGGTGCAGTAGTCTTTGATTCCGCTGATGGCGTTGGTCACGTTCAGACCAAAGCCAGTTGACCTCCTCCTCCTCATTTTCTGATGGCGATTCGAGATCCTCTTGGTGGGTCGTTGTTGTGTGCCTTTCTAGGCGAGGTGAGGTATCGCTGGCGAGTTGATGGAGCGGTGCGTTAGTGCGGCGCATTTGGGCGGCCGACTTCCTGGTTGCTTCTGCTGCAGTAGCGTCCTTGATGACACCAGCAAGGTCGATGTCCCCTTTGGCCATGATCTTGCTCTGCGTAGTGGGGTCATCTAATTCTAGAATTATTCGGTCTCTCAGAGCTTCTTCAAGGTCTGTAAACCCAGAGGCCTCCCAGGTTCCGGAGATCCGCGATGAAATCTGCAATGCTCTCTCCTTTCTGCTGGTCCCTCTGGTAAAATTCATGTCTTCAGACAAGCGTTGGTACAGCGGGTGCATAGTGGGCCCATAGAAGGGGCGCGAGGACGTCCCAGTCCATGGTCTTCACCTCATCCGGTTTCGCTAGTGCCTTGGCCATCTTAAAGATGGCAGGCCCGCAATGGGTCAGGAACACTGCTCGCTTTTTCCCCGTAGTGGCATCCTTCAAGTTGTTGGTCTCCAGAAACATCTGGAACCGGTCTATGTACGAGTCCCAGTCTTCTTGTGCCGGGTCAAATGGAGCGGGTGGTATGGCACCGCCGGACATGGCTTCTGTTGTCGATGTGCCTTCAGCCACGTGCTCTGTTTGGTGCTCTATAGTGTTCAGTCAGCTCTGATGTCTCCGTATCCCATCCTCATCTCCAGTGTTAAGTTCTGCGCATGGGTGCAAGGAACCGAGATGAGGCAGTGAACAGTGAACTTCAACTCTTTATTAATCATCCTGAACAGAGCAAAACCCTAGGGCAGCAGCAGCCCTTTTATAGGGCAGGCTGTTAACCTATTAGCCAATGAGAAACATGGAAGTGTTCAACCCTTGAACCAGTGAGAGTGGCTCGTTAACAGCCAATCAGATTCCACAGAACGGACCAATCCGATATCGCTATTATCGGCCAATCAGAAGTGCAGGATTAAAACCCTGCTTTTTCTTTAAGGTTTGTTAAAACTTTATTTAAGCACTTTTATTAGTTCATAACACAGATGGTTTTCATGGCTAAGGGGGGACTTGAGCTCATCTCCTGGTTTCTAACTAGTTCCTTAATCACTAGGTGAAACTGGATCTCTATAATGCTAAAACTATCATGTCTATCAAATTATTCTCCACCAGAGGGTAGGACAAGAAGCAATGGTTGGAAGCTAATCAAAGAGAGAAGCAATCCTAACCCTGAGGACAATTATTCAGCGGAACTACTTGCCACCAGAAGTTGTAGGTGCTTTATCACTGGAGGTTTTGAAGAAGAGACTGGACAGCCACTTGTAATGGTATAAGCTTTCCTGTCTAAGCAGTGGTTGGACTAGAAGACCTTCAAGGTACCTTCCAGCTCACTCACTCATTAACATATTCATGCTACCTTTAGCTGGATGAAATTGTGCACCATTGTGCAAAACGTTTCCAACCAAGTGAGATAAAGGTTTAAGGTAATATAGCCTTTATTGTCTTTTTTTTTTTTTTTTTTACTGTGGGCACTTTGGCCCACATTAAAAATGAAACTCTGTGACTTGCACTCAAAGGAAAGTATATATTTACCCATAGAGAGCAATTAAAATGATTAGGGGACCGGAGGCTAAAACACAGGATGAATCTTTGCTGGAACTGGGCCTGGCTAGTCTAGGGAAGAGAAGGACCAGGGGAGACAGGAGAGCATCTTCCAATATTTGAGGGGCTGCCACAGAGAGGATGGGGTCAAGGTATTTTCTTTAAAGCACCCGAAGGGCAGACAAGGAACAATGGATGGAAACTGAACAAGGAGAGATTCAACCTGGAAATAAGGAGGAATTTTCTGACAGTGAGAACAATCCAGCCATGGGACAGAAGTTGCCTTCGGAAGTTGTGGAAGCTTCATCGCTGGAAGCTTTCAAGAAGAGACTGGACTGCCTTTTTTTCCGGTTCCGCGTGGCTTCGGTGGCAGTAGGAATTCGCGACTGTTCGCGATTCCTACTGCGCTTGCCGCCGAGATGCCCCCGATCCAAATGGGTCAGGGGGATATGGCTGCCCTGTAGAGGCAGCCGAAGAGAGAGGGGAGCCGGACAGGGGGTTGGGGGTGTCGCAGACCCCCTCCTCGCCCGAAAAAAACTCTTTTTCCCAAGTTGGTGGAGCGGCGGTCAGTAATGGCCGCCATGAAGAAGCCTGCAACCAGGTAAGATTGTGCTGGAGGAAGCAAGAAAAGTGAAAGTGCTGGCTGAGCCGGGTCAATTAACATCTTTTAAACTCTTTGGAACTGAACTGTCTGAATTGCTGGAGGATACATTGTATCCCTAAGAAGACGGAAAGTGGCGGAGAAAGCTGTTAAAGGGAACTTTTTTTTTCCTTCACTCTCCCACCCCATAGAAACAGCAGATGAAGATTTGGAATTTATCTGGGCACTGAAGGTGAATTATTTTGAAAGTTGAAGCCAAGGGACAAAAGACTGTTTGGATATTGGACTTAATAATTTAAGAAATCGGAAAACCCTTATTGGAGGTATGGATTTCTGATCATTTAAAAAAAAATGTTGTTGTAAGTGGGAAGGGAGAGGAAAAAAAATTGGACCAGAAGCTGAAAAAGGAGAAGATTGCCTAGAATCCCAAAGAAAGGTATATGGTAATTGGACCTCTTTGATTAAACAGTAACCCCAGAAAGAGAAAGAGAAGAAGGAAGAAAAGTATTACTTTTTGGAACTTTTTTTGAATTATTTTTGATTAAAAATACTTGGTTGGTTGTTTTGGGAAAAGTTTCTCTTTTCATGATGGCATCGCTTGTGGATGAACTAAAGACTGAATATCAAAAATATAAAAAGGAAGAACAAGATGGAAAAAATACTTTGGGCACTCTGTTTCAATTTTTAGTTATGCACTTATGAAAAGTTGACTACGCAGCAGAATGACTGGGACAAAGAAGAAAAGGAAAAAGAAGCCATATTTGATGAACAATGGGTTTTTTCCGGGGAGGAGAAGAAAGAGGATAAGAAAAAGGGGATTTTAAGGTTTGAAAAAACAACCAAAAAAGAAAAAAATGAGAGGAAAGGTGGATGCAAGGTTAGAAAACAATGGAAAGGGAGTAAGAAAAGGGAGGAGGAGAGACAAAGGGGTAAAAAGGGCAAGGAGAATGTTGTGGAGCGGCGGTTACAAAGGGAGACGGAGCCAGGCTAAAGGCTAACAACTTTATTCTAGCGAATAAAGGTTGCCGCGGCTGCCGAGGCTATCTGACAGCCAGCTGGTGGCGACAGCTGATGCCGTTTGACAGCTCCCTTTTATAGCCGGCTGTCAAACGGCATCAACCAATGGGAGCGATCGGCGCTCCCGCGTTGGCAGCGGACCGGAGGGAGGACTGCTGCTAGTCTTTGAACACAGCACTCCTTTCCCCTGGCCACGAGCATGCGTAGTCCTGTAGCCATGATGGCTGCTTTCGCTCGCGGCCCGATCTCCGAAGTTCCTGAGGCTTGTCGGCGGCTGGTGCGTTTTGTTCCTCCCGGGCGGTGACTGGAACCTGCAGAGGGTCGCTGGCCATCCCTGGACTGCTCCCTGGCGACTGCTCAGGTAAGTTTTCTCGTGGTGGTCGGCTGGTTGCATTGTCGGGCGGCAGGTAGACCGGGCCCTTCAGCTGTGAGTAGACTGGCTCGTTCAGTGGCGGGTAGACTGGGATTTCGGTGGCAGTCTTGTTCCAACGCCTCCTCAGCTGGTCTACATGCCTTCTCCAAATCCGGTCATCTTCCAGAAGGACTCTATATGGTCTGGGTCCTGCAACAAAGACTATCTGCCCTGGCAACCATAAGGGGTGCCCCACATAGTTCCTGGCGTACACCTGGTCTTGCAGGGCGAATTCCCTGGCATGGCTGTCAGAGGCTAGTGGCGTGCTGGGAGCGTAGTGGGGGTGCAACCTGTCCAGGGTGGTCCTGAGGCGCCTGCCCATTAACAGTTCAGCAGGTGACTTGTTGGTGGAAGGGCACGGGGTGGCATGTTGTGTGAGTAGGTAAGTTGATAGTTTGGCGTGCCAGTTTGCCTGGCCCAGCTTGGCCAGAACTTCCTTGGCAGACCTGACAGCCCTTTCTGCCAGTCCATTACTTGCTGGGTGAAAAGGGGCTGTGAGAGCGTGTCTGATGCCCAGATTAGCTGTGAAGATGGCAAATTCGTTAGAGCTGAATTGGGGCCCATTATCTGAAAGTAATGTGTCAGGAAGTCCATGAGTAGCAAACAGTCTGGTCAAGGCCCTTGTGACAGCCAGCGTTGTGGTGGAGGGTAACAAGGCTACTTCAGTCTATTTGGAGAATGAATCTACAACCACCAGGAATGTCCTCCCTTGTATGGCACCAGCCAGGTCTACATGTAGCCTGGCCCAAGGGGCCCCCGAATCTTCCCACTTGGTTGGGGCAGCTGCTGGTGGGGCTGCTCTTGTTGCCTGGCAGGGCTGGCACATGTTAACCCAGCTGGCAATCCGGGCATCTAATCCTGGCCACCAGACATAGCTGCGGGCCAAGGCCTTCATCCTTACGATGCCAGGGTGACCCTCGTGCAGTGCCCTTAAAACTGGTTCTTGCAAGGTGGGTGCTATGACCACCCTTGTCCCCCATAACAGGCAGCCCTGTAGTGAAGAAAGCTCCTGCCTGTGGGTCTTAAATGGCATGAATTCAGGGGCGAACTGAATGTCAGGCCACCCCCTCCCTACCCAGTCCAGGACTTGGGAAATAACACGGTCCCTCTTGGAGTGTGCAGCAATATCCCCAGCTGAGACAGGTAGGTTAAGTTCATTGCAGTCGAAGATTGCGTGGATGGGAGCTGGGTCCTCGACTGGTGATGGCAGGGGGCATCTGCTGAGGGCATCAGCAGGGCACAGGGTCTTCCCCGGGCGATGTACCAGTGTGTAAGAGTAGGCGGTCAGAAATAGAGTCCATCTGGTCATTCTCGGGGATAACAACTGTGGGGTTTGCTTATCCCCAGCTAGCAGTCCTAATAGAGGTTTGTGATCTGTTACAAGTTCAAAACTATGGCCATAAAGGAACTCATGGAATTTTTTTACAGTGGCCACTGCTGCTAAGGCCTCCTTATCGATCTGACTATAGTTCCTCTCTGCAGCGGAGAAAGTTCTTGAAAAATAGGCAATGGGTGCCTCTGATCCATTTGAGAGCCTATGGCTCAATACCGCTCCTATACCTAAAGGGTGAGGCATCAGAGGCTAACACTAGGGGCAGGTTTGGGTTAAACTGAACTAACACAGAGTTTGAAGTTAAGAGAGACTTCACTGCTTGGAAGGTGTGGGCTTCCCTTTGTCCCCATTGCCATGGGGCTTTCTTATCTAGGAGCCTATGTAGGGGTTCAGCTACAGAGGCTTTGTGAGGCAAAAAGGAAGCATAAAAATTAAGGAGTCCCAAAAAGGCCTGCAATTCAATTTTGTTAGAGGGAGTGGGTGCCTCATGAATAGCCCTAACTTTACTCTCTATGGGGTGAATTCCAGATGCATCAATTCGATAACCCAGGAAGTCTATCTGTTTGGTGGCAATGGTGCATTTGTCTTTTTTCAATTTAAGCCCGTTTTGCCTAAACCTGTCAAGGACAGATCTCACTCTGAGTAAAAGTTGTGTTTTGTTGGTGGCAGAAACTAAAATGTCATCGAAGTATGCAACCATCCCAGGTAGGCCCTGGAGGATTCTTTCCATGAGTGATTGGAAAATGCCAGGGGCTACGCTAACTCCAAATTGCAAACGTCTACATCTAAATGCGCCCCTGTGAGTAACTATAGTTTGTAAGTCATCAGTGTGTTGGTCAACGGGAAATTGCTGGTATGCCTGGGACATGTCTAACTTTGCAAAAATTATGCCTGGCTCAAAAGAGTGGAGCAAGTGTTGGATTACAGGTACTGGGTATGCGCTAATTTGTAGAAAACGGTTGAGGGACGTCTTATAGTCAGCGCAAATTCTCACACTGCCATCTTTTTTTAAAGGGGTGACTATAGGGGTTTCCCACTTGGCGAAGTCTACCTGTTCTAACACCCCCTGTTTGATAAGTTTATCTAATTCAGCATCTAACTTAGGCCTAATGGCGAAAGGTACCCTCCGAGGTTTCAAACGAATTGGGGTGGCTTGTGGACCCACATCAAAAGATATGGGGGTGCCTGAATAGCAGCCTAGTTCACTACTGAAAACATCAGAGTAGTCCTTAAAAAGGGCATCTACATCAGAATTTTCCACAGAGTGAATTCCCGTAACATTGAGGCCTAGGGCAGGAAACCAATCTAATCCTAGCAAGCTAGGAAGGGCACCATCTACAACCACCAGTGGCAAGTGACCCCTAAAGTTTTGGAATTGAATGAGGAATTTTCCCTTACCCAGGACTGGAATGGTCTTCCCCTGGTAATCCTGAAGAGTCAGGTGGCAGTTGGTCAGTTTCTTTTTTGAGAGCGAAGGCAGCAACTTCTTCAGGGAGGCCCACGAAATGATGGAGAGGGTTGACCCGGTGTCTACTTCCATTCAGCAGGGCTTACCTTCTATAAAAAGAGAAATGCTTAATTTGTTAGGCCTAGAGGTGGTGTTGTTTGCGTGGTAACAAGTGTAACAATGTTCCACTTGCCTTTGGTAGGAGGCAGAAACTTGAGGTCTTTGTATGGAGGCCTGCTCAGCTTGGCAAACCCTGGCTATGTGCCCTTTCTTCTGGCAGTTCAGACAGATAACGTTTCTGAATCTGCAGGTTGATCTATGGTGGTTGCCCCCACAGCTCATACAAGGGGTTTGCTGTTTGGCTGTCTGATTGTTGTATTTCCTAGGTGGCCCTGGGGGGGGGGGGCTTGGACGCATGAGGCGGTTCACCTCCAGAGGTTCTCCTTCCACTTCTTGGGAGACCTCATCGTAGTGGACTGTAGCCTGCCCTTGCTTAGGGGTGTTCCCCTGAATTTCAGCTGCTGATAATTCTGACAATTCAGCAGCCTGAGCTTCCTCAATAGCTGAGGCTAGGGTTAAGTCTTTTTTAGCCAGTAACCTCCTTTGCAGTTTTAGGTCCCTTACTCCTCCCACAATTTGATCGAGCAGCATGTCCTCAAGGTAGTCCCTAAAACTGCAGTGTATGGCAGCAGATCTCAATGCTGCCACGTACTGACTCACAGTCTCCTCTTCAGCCTGAATTCTTCTTCTAAAAGCCAGTCTCCTGGCTATCCTAGAGGGTCTGGGGGAGTAGTGATTTGACAAGATTTCTCTTAACTCATCCCAAGGAATAGCCTTTATAGAATGTGGGGACACTAGCGCAGAGGCTGTGTCAAAAACTGTGGCCCCACAGAAACTTAAAAAATAGGCGCTTTTCCTTAGATCCGTGGCTTCATCTAGCTCAATGGCATTTAAAAAGCATTCAAACCTATTCATATATGATTCCCATGTTTCTGCCCCCAGTTGGAAGTGCGGGAATGTCGGATTAGAGGCCATTAGAGTGGCAGCGTTGGTTTCCTCAGCTGAGGAAAAATAGAGTCTTCGCTTTTAGAAAAGTGTTTCTGGCTGCGCCTGTCAGCGGCATTCGGCTCCTCTTAGCCGCTGAGAGGGCTTTTAAATTTCGCACTCTTTGGAGAGCGTCAGTGGCGGTGACTCGATCAGCTCGTAGCGGCTTCGGCTCTTTCTTGTTGTGACTTCGGCTCAATTTCCTGCCTGGTCGTCTTAGCTGTATCCCGCCCTCGACGCCAGTGTTGTGGAGCGGCAGTTACAAAGGGAGATGGAGCCAGGCTAAAGGCTAACAACTTTATTCTAGCGAATAAAGGGTCGCCGCGGCTGCCGAGGCTATCTGACAGCCAGCTGGCGGCGACAGCTGATGCCGTTTGACAGCTCCCTTTTATAGCCGGCTGTCAAACGGCATCAACCAATGGGAGCGATCGGCGCTCCCGCGTTGGCGGCGGACCGGAGGGAGGACTGCTACTAGTCTTTGAACACAGCAGAGAAGAATAAGCAAGAAAAAAAAGGGGGGGGGGAGAAGCCTTAATGGTGGGAAGCAAGATTTAAAGAAAAAAAACTTATTTAGAGACAATGGGTGAATTTAATTGGGAAAAAAAAGGGGGGATTCTGGAAGGTACATAAGATTGTGTTTTTATATGTGTATCTAGAGTAGAATGTTTAAGATATAAATGAGTATTAATATATATGATTAGGTTTTTTTTTCTTTTTAAATGATATGGATAGTGGTTATATAGGTTTTTTCTTTAGTTATTGACCTTTCTTATGAAATTTATTGTGAAATTTAAGAATGTACTAAACCGAATCCTAAGATAAATTAAGTGTTATATGAAGTACTTTCAAGTTAGGGCAATGAGTTAAAGGCGTCACTCCAATTAGTGTATAGGAGAAGTATAGTAAAAGAAAAAAGATGAATGGATAGCTGGAAATAGAACAGACAAAGAATGATATTGAAAATGGTAATAAGACATGGAAGGATATATAAAGTGAATATGATGTGTGAATTTCGTCTGTGTGAAGAGTTTTAACTCGGGATCAAGCAGCCTTCAGAAAAGATGTTTTAGGTTTTGTTTTGTTTTCTATGTTCTGTGTTTTGTATTGTTTGTGCACTGTTTTTGTAAAATTAATAAAATTTGTTTTTTAAAAAAAGACACTGGACTGCCATCTGTCAGAAATGGTGTAGGGTCTCCTGCTTGGGCAGGGGGGGTTGGACTAGATGACCTACAAGTTTCCTTGCAGTTTTGTTAACCTCAACTGAAATTTGACAATGTTTAAAACATATTTTATGACATATCACAAAGGTGCTTTTTTAAAAAGGCAACCAGACTTTCTTTGTTCCTTGAAGACGTTTCGCTTCTTCACAAAATGGTCGCAGAATCCCCGGGGTCATGGGATCTCCTTTTGTGACCTTCCGGCAAGGAAAATCAATGGGGAAGCCAGAATTCACTTAACAACCATGTCACTCACTTAACAACCAAAACGATTCGCTTTACCGTTGTATTGCTAGCTGAACAACTGCAGCGGTTCACTTACAACAATGGCAAAAGAAAAGGTCGTAAAAACAGGGCAAAACTCACTGAGCAACAGTATTGCTTAGCAACAGAAATTTTGGGCTCAATTGGGGTTGTAAATCGAGGATTATGAGTGTGGGAAGAAATATCCATCTGGGAGAAAGACGATGGAAACATTGGAGGCTGATTGGAAAGACGGTTTATTGACGAAGCAGAACCACATGTGATTCTGGACAGCTGACCAAATGGGGGTGCAGACTGTGTGTGTGTGGGGTGTTTATACCAACTTTGGGCATTGTCCATGAGCTCCCTGTTCCTGTGCAAGAACATGTCCTTTGATATTCTATTGGCTGTTGTCAGATTCCTATGTGGGGTCATAGCTGGCTCTATAGGCAAAAGAGAAAATGCAAATCCTAGGTGCTTCTCTGAGCTAATTTGGTCAACCTCTGGCTTATTGTTTATCTGAGCTCCCAAGTGAAGTTTGTACTGCTCTGGAGTGGTGCAATGAGGGGGCTTGTGTTCTGAAAGGGAGTTGGGCTATTCCTATTGTGGCTAATGGCTTTCATCCTGTGTTGGATCTTGGGTAAGGGGGTTGCTTCTATTCCTACTATTCTGTCTTTGTTAACGGTCAAACTTTGCTGCAAGCAGTTTCGAAGTATCCTTTTCTTGAATGGCTTTCTGCCTGTAGTATTTGGTTTGCTTATGAATAGAGCTATCTGGATACTTGCCTTCCTTTTTCAATAAGCTCTTTAGCTCTTCAGTGCTGGCATCTGCTGTGGGCTATTAAGAAAGACTTGGGGGCTGAAAAACAGATTTTTTTTTCTGACTCTTAAAAAATACGTTTCTTCATTTATCCTTTACGGAAATGTCTGCTTTTCTTAAATATTTCCCAAAATATTTTCATTCTTCTAGGAAAAAAAAATCTGTTTTTCAGCCATGGGAAAATTAAGATGGCTGTTCAGGGAATTCTGGGAGTTGAAATCCACCTATTTTAAAGTTGCCAGGGTTGAAAAACTATAGAATAAACGTCCAACTTCCTGCAAGTATAAAAACCTTTGAGCTCCCACGTCCTGCTGCCAGTTTTCCCCGCAGTTCTTCCTTGGACCACTCAAATGGAGGACCTTTTTCCCCTTTCCTGCTTTCTCCTTTCCTCTATGAGCAACTCAGTTCCCCACATCATTTGCTCTGGTTGTCCCCACTGTTCTTCCTCCGCAGGGGCAGGAGGTTAAAAAAAAAACCAGAGCAAACAAGTGAAAAAAAAATACTGCAGTACGTTTGAACGCTGCCGGCCTTGAAGCAAACTTCTCCTCCTTTGGACCCCTCAAATGGAGAATCTCACCGACATCTCTACTGTCAAATCCAAACCAGACGTCTCGCTTCGAGAAACTCCCTTTCCTCTATGTCAGTTTCGTTCTCTTCAGTGCCTCCAAGCCGCAGATCTCGCGAGACGCCGAGAGGGCCATTTGCGCCGCGCGGCCTCGAGCCTCCCGCGAGACGTCGAGGCCGCGCGGGCGGCAACGCGGGTGCCCGCCCGACTCTCGCGAGAGCCGGCGTATCCCCTCGCGAGAGTTTGGGAATTTGAAATGGCGGCGGGCGCGGCCTTCGGAGGCCCCGCTCGGCCTCGCTGAGGGCCGGGGGGGGGGTCGTTCGCTGGGGTGGGGGAGTCAGGTCCTCCTCCGCGCCGGCCCCCCTTTCGGTGTCTTCCGCGCAAGGCTGGGAGGCTCTGCTCGCATGGAGCAACTGCGGCCGCGGCTGCTGAGGACCTACTCGGGGCTGAGGGGGCGAGCGAGCCGCGGAGGACAAGCGGGAGGCAAGGCCGGACTGAGGCTCCTGCCGCGGGCGGCCCCCTGGATCTCGCCCCCCGTCGACCCCAAGCTCCTCTTCAGCACCAGCTCTTCGGGGGGGACCTCCTACTCTTCGGCCGCCTCCCTCGACGATCACGACCCGGATTTCCGCCCGCCCGCCAAGGCCCGCAAGGCCCGCCCGCCCCCCGTCAAGAAAGGGGCCAAGAAGAGGAAGAACCGGAGGCCCCCCAAGGAGAACAAGCCTCCCCCCCAAGGGAGCCAGATCAGCAACAGCAGCCGCTCTTTCGTGCCCGCCACCCCCCTCCGCAGGAACGTCACCTGTCGACGGCCCGAGAAGGGCCCCAAGGGCCCCACTCGTCTGCGGGGGGCTCCTCTGCTGTGCAGCACTCCCGAGTGGCCCCTCCTGACCCCATTGGGGGCCACAAGGAGGTGGAACCCCCAGGAGGAAGAAGAGGAGAAAGACCTCCACAGCCCCGTCTCCCGCCCTCTGGGTTGCCACCCCACGTGGGAAGTGTTCCGAGAAGGCCGCCGGGAGTCCCACCATGGGGTCCTCCTGGAGCTGAGCCTGCTGAAGATGGACGCAGAGGGGCAGAAAATGGGAGATTCTCTGCAGCTCTTCAGCCCGGAGGAGGCCAGACCGCATCCCCAGAAGTCCCTGCAGGGCGGTACCCTGATGGACCCTGCACATCCGGAGTGTTTCAGAGAGACGACTGGCTCTCCCATCCAAAGCACTTTGCAGTGTTGCGAGTCTCAAAGTGGGATGGAAGCCTCCCCGGTCATGCAAGAGCAGAGGCCGGACCAGGGGTCCGATCGAGATTGTGCTCCGGTGCCATCATTGTTGATGGAAGCGAGCCCTGCAACCCGAAGCCCTATTTGCGGTGTTTTCCAACTTCAAGCCAGAATGCAGGATGGCAAAGTTGCACTCTTTCCCCCGAAAGAGGCCGTTTTTCTTGCTGGGGAGCAAGAACTGCACTTCGGTCAGGACGTTAGTCCTCCCGAGGAGATGGTTGGCTGTAGGATTTCGGAAGGAGTAAGCAACCATGGTATCGTTCCAAACAGCCTCCCGTTCCAGCCAGTTGTGGTTCTGGATAATCAGGTGGTTTTGAATTGGTTGGCAAATCGGTCCGCCGGAAAGCAAAAGGCTTCCCGTTCCTTGAAGAAGAAAAAGCTCTTCCTGGCCCGGTCTCCCCACGTCCTGCCTAAAACCTGCGATTCCAGGAACAACCACCGAGTGGCCCTCGGTTGTAATCCTGAAGGGACTGGCCGGAAAGCTTGCATTAGCGGCTTCAGTTTGAACCGTTGGGGGCGTCAGAAAGTTGATCGAGTGGCACATGGGCAAAACACAGGCTGGAAACAGCAAGCTGATTCTCTCCTCCTGCAGGAACGGCTGAAGTGGCATGAGATCGAAGACCAACTTTCCGTCTCTTTCGTACCTTTGGACTCCTCCCTCAAAAATTCCAGCTTGTGGCGTAGAATCCGGGCTTCTTTTTCCCTCCATAAAAAGAAGAAAATCCTCTCCGAGGCCGAAAGCCTGAACGGTAGCACCGCCACCTATTATTCGGTCCAGTCTCCTCTTCCCAAGGCTTGCAATACCCCTTTCACCCAAAAGCTGGGCTATTCCATCTGTCCGTCTTCCTCCATGGTGCTGCTGTCGTCCATGACCTCTCTTTCCATCCTGGAGACGACTTTGACGGATGCTGAAAAAGTCTACAGGGAATGCCAGCAGGAGGGGCCTGTCCCGTTTGAGGAGTGGATTTCTCAAGAAAAGATGCCGAAGTGTGAAAAAATTGGGGAAGGGGTATTTGGGGAGGTTTTCAAAACCGAGACTGAAAGGGGAACCGTGGCTTTAAAAATAATCCCAATCGAAGGGAGCGAGCGAGTCAACGGCGAACCGCAGAAGACGTTTACCGAAATCTTGCCCGAAATCATCATTTCCAAAGAACTGAGCCTCCTCGCCGATGAGGCAGTTAACCGAACCTCAGGTTTTATCCGGTTATATTCCGTTCATTGTGTCCAAGGCACTTATCCTGAGCATCTCTTGAACGCATGGGACGAATACCACCAGCTGAGGCAGTCCGAAAACAACAGGCCGGATTTCTTCAGCGACCAGCAACTCTTCATGGTCCTGGAGTTTGAATTTGGAGGCACAGATCTGGAGAACATGAGGAACCGGCATCTGAGTTCGGTGACTTCGGCGAAAAGCATCCTGCACCAGGTCACGGCTTCGCTGGCCGTTGCCGAAGAAGCTCTCCGCTTTGAACACAGAGACTTACATTGGGGCAATGTGCTGGTGAGGAAAACCAGCTTAAAAGAAGTGGCCGTTACCTTGAATGGCGAAGTCCATGTCCTTCCCACTCATGGCATTCTGGTGAACATTATTGATTATACTTTTTCCAGGCTGGAGAGGGACGGTTTAACAGTGTTTTGTGACCTTTCCACCGACGAAGAAGTGTTCCAAGGGGGAGGGGATTACCAGTTTGATATTTATAGACAGATGAGAGAAGAGAACGCAAACAACTGGGCCGATTATTTCCCCCACAGCAACATTCTTTGGCTGCACTATTTAGCGGACAAACTTTTAAAAGAGGTGACTTACAAAAAAAAGGCCACCACTTCCTCCCTGAAGCATGTACAGAAGCAACTCAGGATGTTCTCTGCAAACGTCCTCAATTTCAAGTCTGCCACGGAGCTGCTTAAGCTAGGGGCTTTCTTCCAGTGAATAAACCTGAGCTTGGAGGATTGAGGGAGAGTTTTTAAGCTGCCTCAGACGCTTTAGAAAACAATTTCACACATGGTACCCCAATTTTTAAAACCATGTTATTGTCAGAGTGGCTTGGCTGTGTTGCTTTGCGTTATATAAGTTTAATTAGAGGGGAACCCCAGCTCCCCCAAAAATTTTTACTCCAAAACTTTTTAATTAATTTTAAATTTGCCCTATTACAAAACCCCTTCATATTTTCCGAATTATTGTGGCTTGTTTTAAAATAAAGCACAATCTTTTTGTAACAAAACCTCGGAAAATTATGCCAGCTTTACTTTTGCAGTATTAAATCTGATGAGCGCTTTTTATATTAATAAACATTTCTATGTTGCCCAACCTCCATCCTTTTTAATTGATTGCAAAATATGATTTAACTGGGTGCAGCAACCCAGTTTGATCTTAGAAAGAGCTGCTAAGCTTGGTTGGACCTGGTTAGTAGTTATGTGGCCTGTCTAAGTAAGGGCTGTACTCCCAGGGCTATGGAGCTAGTCATTGACTTACAAACCATTTGTTTAGTCATTGTTTGCAGTTACAGTGACACTGAAAAAAGTGACAGGCCATTTTTTGCATAACCATTCCAACATCCGCATTGCCATGTGATCAAAATCCAGATGCTTGGCAACTGACTCATATTTATGACTGTTGCTATGTCCCGGGATTACATGATCCCCTTTTGTGACCTGACAAGCAAAATTGATGGGGAAGCCAGATTCACTTAATAACCGTGTTATTAACTTGACAGAGGCAAGTGATTCACTTAGCAACCATGGCGAGGAAGGTGGTAAAATGAGGCAAAATCAATGGTCTCATTTAGCAACAGAAATTTGGGGCTGAATTGTAAGTCGAGGACTACCCTGTAAACAAGATCAGGAAGTTGGAAAAACAAAAGCATTGTAGAAAAAAGACATTGGTAAGCCAATTCTGCATGAAAACGACTTGGGTCCATTGATAATGTCACCAAGAGCTCAGCTCAGCTGCAAAAAAAGTTGTTTTTATATTGTCATGGGATTATGGTTGAAAATAAAATTTAATACTATGGTAAACCTGTATGCTGTGCCATTTTCCATGACTATGTACATGTGCTATGAGTAGTCCTTGACTTATGACCACAATTGAACCCAAAATTTCTGCAGCAATTTCCCACTGCTCTTTTTTCCTAATCTCCCCTAGATTAAAGCTGATTCAGACAAGCCAAGATTTCCCATAAAGTGAGGCTTACCAGCAGGGCAAGATAACCTAGTTTGGCAATCCCGAAGATTAGAATTAGAATTAAAGTAACAGGTGGAAGGGACCTTGGAGATCTTGTAGTCCAGTGGTGGCGAACCTTTTTGGGGCTCCTGTGCCAAAAATTGTGCATGCGCTTGCATGCTCCCTCTTGTGTGCTGGCACCCAGAAGGCAATGCGCACCCTCCTCATCCCCTACGCAATCCCCCCCTGACCACCCATCCCTTACCTGCACTGCACCTCACAGCTGATTTTCAGCCGGTTTGAGGCCTTTTTCGGCCTCCCAAAGGCTTAAGGAAGGCTTCTGCAGGCTTCTACAAGCTTTGTAGGCCAAAATCTAGGCCCGTTTTGTCACTTCCTGTTTTTCCAAAAATACCGGAAGTGATGAAACGGGGCTAGTTTTCGGCCTACAAAGCCTACAGAAGCCTCCCTCAAGCCTCTGGGAGGCCAAAAAGGGCCTCAAGCCAGCCAAAAATCAGCTGTGAGGCGCACACATGGGCAGTGAGGCAAGTTTGCCTGCAGCTCGTGTGCCGGCACAAATGGCTCTGTGTGCCACCTGTGACACGCGTGCCATAGATTTCGCCATCTCGGTTCTAGTCCAACCCCCTGCTTAGGCAGAAAACCCTGTAACATTTCAGACAAATGGCTGTCCCAATTTCTTAAAAACATCCCGTGTTGGAACAGCCTTCACAACTTCTGGAGGTACGTTGTCCCACTGATCAATTGTTTTAATTATCATGAAATTTCTCCTTAGATCTAGGTTGCTTCTCTCCCTGAATGCTTTGCCCATCCTGGATTTTTGCTTCTTCCCTAAGGAACATTCCTCATGTTTTCCCCCTGTGTGACAAAGTGTGCGGTAATTAAACCTTAAGTGCAAATCATGGGGTAAACAAACCTTTGAGCCTTGCTAAATGCTTCTGAATTCTCACTGGGGCCAATCCACTTAGCAGCGAGAGGAAAGGAAACACATATCATTGGAAAAACAACATTGCAACGAAGATGCTGCTGTGCTGGGGACCGGCTATGGGGAGTCCTCAATGTACAACAGTTCATTTCATGACAGTTCAGAGTTAGAATGGCACTCACTTACGACCGTTTTTCACACTTAACAACCATGGCAGCATCACCTCGGTGCTGTGATCAAAGTTCTTGGTGACCAACTCATATTTTTTGCGAGCCTCTAGCTAAGTCAACGGGGAAGCCAGGTTACTTAACAACCGGGTTAGTAACTCAACAACGTAGTGATTCACTTTAGCAACTGTGGCAGGAAAAGTCGTAAAATGGGGGGAACCACTCTCTTGGTTAACCACAGAAATTTTGGACTCCCTTATGGTCCTAAGTTGAGAGTGACCTGTACAGTGATTCAATAACTGGCAAGAAAGATTGTAAAACATTGCAAAACTCAT
The DNA here is from genome assembly GCA_033807585.1 of Hydrophis major. NCBI lineage: Eukaryota > Metazoa > Chordata > Lepidosauria > Squamata > Elapidae > Hydrophis > Hydrophis major. The sequence goes on from CM066328.1 coordinate 430,748,265, forward strand.
AACCACTTTCTTGCCAACCATGGAAATTTGGGGTTCCTGTGTCCTGCAAATGGGCAAGGGAGCACTTTGACAGGCGACTGCTTGGTTTTAATGCTGATTTTATTGCTTCTTTTTACTGATACTTTGAAATGCCTTTGCTTTGATTCTCTTCAGTGATGTGCTTTAAAGGAACAAACTAAATCCATTTTGAAGGGTTCACCCTTTTTGCTCCACATGCTTTGCTAAAGCAGTAGAATTCTGTAATGCAGTGGTTTTCAACTTTGGCCGCTTTAAGATAGGTGAACTTCCACTCCCAGAATCCCCCAGCCAGCCATGCTTTAAGAGGGGTGGACTTCCACTCCCAGAATCCCCCAGCCAGCCATGCTTTAAGAGGGGTGGACTTCCACTCCCAGAATCCCCCAGCCAGCCATGCTTTAAGGGGGGAGGACTTCCACTCCCAGAATCCCCCAGCCAGCATGCTTTAAGAGGGTGGACTTCCACTCCCAGAATTCCCCAGCTAGCTATGCTTTAAGGGGGAGGCCTTCCACTCCCAGAATCCCCCAGCCAGCCATGCTTTAAGAGGGGAGGACTTCCACTCCCAGAATCCCCCAGCCAGGATGCTTCAAGAGGGGAGGGCTTCCACTCCCAGAATCCCCCAGCCAGGATGCTTCAAGAGGGGAGGGCTTCCACTCCCAGAATCCCCCAGCCAGCATGCTTTAAGAGGGGAGGACTTCCACTCCCAGAATCCCCCAGCCAGCCTGCTTTAAAAGGGGAGGGCTTCCACTCCCAGAATCTCCCAGCCAGCCATGCTTTAAGATGGGAGGACTTCTACTCCCAGAATCCCCCAGCCAGGATGCTTTAAGAGGGGTGGACTTCCACTCCCAGAATCCCCCAGCCAGCATACTTTAAGAGGGGAGGACTTCAACTCCCAGAATTCCCCAGCCATCCATGCTTTAAGAAGGGAGGGCTCCCACTCCCAGAATCCCCCAGCCAGGATGCTTTAAGAGGGGTGGACTTCCACTCCCGGAATCCCCCAGCCAGCATACTTTAAGAGGGGAGGACTTCAACTCCCAGAATTCCCCAGCCATCCATGCTTTAAGAAGGGAGGGCTCCCACTCCCAGAATCCCCCAGCCAGGATGCTTTAAGAGGGGAGGACTTCCATTCCCAGAATTCCCCAGCCAGGGTGCTTTACGCTATGAGCACCTCAATTCCCAGAGTTCCCTGCCCACTTCCCAGCGCACTTCAAGATGGGTGAACTTGGACTCCCAGAAATCTCCAGCCTGCAAGCTTTAAGACAGGTGGACTTCAAGTCCCACAATTGAAGTCCGTGGACTTTAAAACTGCCAAGGTTGAGAAACACCAGATTCAAAGGACCAATTCAAAAAGATTGGTCAGTCAAGGTTTGCATTTTTTTTTTTATTATGTTGCAGGAGGCAAAATAATGGAAGGGACATTCTAGAAGAAGAGTGGAAACAATAATCCTTAGAGTTGGAAAATCAACAACTGTCAAACCTGCCGCAGCTTAAAACTCTAAATCAAAACGATCCTTGGCTCCGTTTGTTGAGAAAGGTATAATTTTGTCAGAGGTGAAGTGCATTGCCGTATTGCAAAGCGAGAACAGAATCACACACCAAAATCCCAAAAGTTCCAGAGGCTAGAGAGTCGACTGCCCAGAGCAGCAAACAGGTTCATTCCAAATCTGAGAAGATAAGAGGAATTAAAGAGGAGAGAATAATAGAATAGAATAAGTTTTAAACAATAGAATGGAATGGAATTTAAATGGAATGGAGAATTATACAGAACAGAAGAATAGAATAGAACAGAATAGAATAGAACAGGTTGGAAGTTTTTTTTCTAATTCCTCTTATCAAAATTGGGCCTGATTCTAGTGGCTCTTCAATAAAAAAAAAAACCCAAATGATCCGCGAATGTTTGTAGTTTATACTCTTCTTTTTAAATTTTTGTTCCCTGTATTTCTGAATTATTCCTAATTTTTATTAATAGTGCCTCTAGTATCAAAATAAAGAGCAGAGGTGACAATGGCCATCCCTGTTGGACTCCTTTTGTTATTCCAAATGCCTTTGTTATATCTCCATTTATTATTATACCATTGCAGACTAACAGTTGTCCAATCTCTTCTTCAAAATCTCCAGTGTTGCACCAACCACAACTTCTGATGGCAACCAGTTCCACTGAGTAATTGTCCTCACTGGCAGGAAATTTCTCCCTTAGTTCTAGATTGCTTCTCTCGATTAGTTTCCATCCATGAGTTCTTGTCCTGCCCGTCTTCTTTTATTTTAAATTTAAAGTGATGCCCCTTTCACAGCAACAACTCTGGGAAGGACACCAAAGATCGAAACCAACGCATATCAGATGGAATGTTATTATTTTCCTGAACAAAATTCAACCTTAACCCATTTTTATTGCAAACAAAACAATCCCCCAAGAAACACACTCATTGAGAAGGAGGAGGAGGAAGAGGAGGGAAGGAGGAAGAGGAGGGAAAAAAGGAAGGAAGAAGGAGGGAGTAGGAGGAGGGAAGGAGGAGGAAGGAAGAAGAGGAAGGAAAATGAGGAATAAGAACAACCTGACTGGGCTGGAGAAGGTGGAGGAAGGGAAGGAGTGGGAGAGAAAATAGGAGGAGGAGAAAAGGAGAAGAAGGATGAGGAAGAAGGAAGAAGAATCTGACTGGTGCTGGGTTGCATTCCCAGAAAACTTCTGTGCTGCTTTAACTGAGACGCACGCAATATTTTTCCTCCAAGAAGCGAAGTCCGTTCGCTCCTCCTTCTGGTGACTCCTCTCCTCCTACGGTCCTACGATCTTTTTTTTTTTTTTAGTAAAAGTTTTATTGATTTTAACAACAATCAAAAACACATAAAACATAAGACATAACATAAAAACATCACTCTCCTTCATGAATTTACAGACAGTGCATCGGTTGGTTTGCCACTCTTTTTTGTGCATCTATTTCATAGTCATCATAATAATTATGTTACATAATAACTCATATTATCAATCAACAATTATGTATCCTAATATCATTATTAAACAATCATTTGACTATAATTTTATTAATTCATACTTAAGCGAGATAACTATATTTTAGTTAATTTATTTTATAACAAATCATAAAATCATACCAAATCTATCTTAATAAAATTTTATAAGCGTATTATCAAAACATTAAAAAAAATGTATATTCATTATTTCCTAAGTTTCTAAATATTCTATTATTATATTGTATTATCTAACCATTGATAAAAAAGGTCCCAAACTTCATAAAATTGTTTATCTTCTTGTTCTCTAATTTCAAATGTCAATTTACTCATTTCAGCACAATCCAATATTTTCTTAATAATTTCTTCCTCTGATGGTATTTTCTCACTCTTCCAATTTTTAGCAAATACAATCCTAGCCGCTGTTAATACATTTACAATATGTATCAGGTAAGATTCCCAATAAAAAATTTCCCAATAAAAAAATTTCTGGTTTCAAATCTATATGTTTCTTTATCATTTTTTCCAACCATATGCGAATTCTAGTCCAGTATTTCCTGGCTTCCTCACAAGTCCACCACATATGGTAATATGAGCCAGGTATCTGATGACATTTCCAGCACTTTTCAGATTTGTTCTTGAACATTCTTGCTATTCTTGTCGGGGGAAAGTGCCACTTATAAAACATCTTATACAAATTTTCTTTATATGCTGTTGACATTGTCATTTTATAATTTTGAGACCACAATTTTTGGCATTTCTCCAAATCAATCCCACATCCAAAATTCTTCCCCCAAGCAATCATTGTTTCTTTAACTTGTTCTTCCTCTAATTTAATTTCCAGCAAATAACTGTATAATTTTTTGATCACTTTTTCATCAGTACCTGTCAAAATCCTATCTAAGTCAGTCAATTTATTATAAAATCCTTCTGTTTTAGAATCTTTAAGATACCTTGAGTGTATTTGCGCATATGAAAACCAATTCATCTTTATACCTTGTTCTAAGTTTTGCATCGTTTAAGTTCACCCTTTTCATCCAGTATTTCCCCATATCTAACTGTTTGTTCCTTCTTATATGTTATAGGATAAGAAAAAGCTTCAATAGTTGATAACCAAACTGGGATTTTCAAATAACATTGTTTCTTAATTTTCTCCCAATTCAACCATAACGATTCCTGTATGTAATGCCTTCTAAAATAGCCCTGTGATTTAGTTCCCTTATACCATAGAAAAACATGCCAACCCAATAATAAATCATGTCCTTCTAATGTCAACAATCTAGTCTTTCTTAATGTTATCCATTCTTTGGCCCACATTAAGTTTGCAGCTTGGTAATACAACTCCCAATTAGGAAGGCCAAATCCTCCTCTAATTCTAGCATTTTGTAAGAGTTTTAATTTTATTCTCGCTTTCTTACCTTGCCATATATACTTCAACACAATTTTATTTAATTCTTCAAAGTATTCTTTACCTAGCCTAATTGGTATTGTTTGGAACAAATATAAAATTCTGGGTAAAATGTTCATCTTGTTGAAATTCTACCTATCAATGACAATTGTAAGTTTTCCCATATTTTCAAATCAGTTGCTATCTGCTGTTTAAGTTTAATATAATTATTCTCTTTCAATGTAATACATCTTGATGTCAAATATATCCCCAAATATTTAACTTTGTTCGTAACTTGAATTTTCAATAAATCTGCCAGCTCTTCTCTTTGTCTTAAAAACATGTTCTTTGTCAGAATCTTTGTTTTGTCTTTATTTATTTTCAAGCCAGCCATCTCACTGTACATCTCTTTTTTTCCAATAGTTTTAAAGCTGTCTCTAGAGGGTCTTCCAAAATAAAAACTAAGTCATCCGCAAAAGCTTGCAATTTAAATTCCTCCTTTTTAACTTTCATTCCTTTTATATTTATGTCTTCTCTAATATTTCTATTTAACACTTCCAAGGTCAATACAAATAACAAGGGAGATAATGGGCATCGTTGTCTTGTACCTTTTCTTATCTTAATAGAGTCTGTAAATTCTCCCTCTATCATTACTTTTGCTGTTTGCTTATAATATATGGCTTCTATTGCTTGGATGAATTTTCTAGCAAAGCCCATCTGTTCCAATAATAATAGCATAAGTCTCCAATTCACGTTATCAAATGCCTTTTGGGCATCTAAGAATATCAAAGCCATTTGTTTTTCAGGATGCGCCTCATAATATTCCAATGTATCCAGGATTACCCTCATATTGTCTTTAATTTGTCTCTTTGGTAAAGAGACAAATGATCAGGGTGAATCATGATCAGGGTGAATAAAGTTGTTTAAGTATTTTTTAAGCCTTTCTGCCAAAATTGAAGCAAAGATTTTATAGTCTGCATTCAATAAAAAAATAGGTCTATAGTTCTTAATTTGTAATGGATCGGCCCCTTCTTTTGGGATAAGTGTAATATAAGCTTCTGACCATGTTTTAGTTATTTTCTTATTTAACATAACTTCATTCATGACTTCTAGCAGTAAAGTGCTCAATGGTTCTTGTAATGTTTTATAAAATTCTGCCGGGAGGCCATCTGGACCTGGTGCTTTTCCATTGTTCTGTCTATTGAGTGCTTCAGTTAATTCCATCATTGTTATAGTGCTTTCTAACATTTTTCCAGTTTCATCAGGTATCTTAGGTAGGTTAGCATTTTGTAAATACTGTTTAATTTTTTCTTCATCAAGATCCTCCTGTTTATATAATTGTCCATAAAAGTCTCGAATGATTGCCTTTTTCTCCTTATTACCATAACAGATTTGACCTTGATCATCTATTAACTGTAATATTTTCCTTGATTCTTTCTCTTTTCTCAGTTTATATGCTAACCATCTATTATTTGCATCTTCAAAATAGTTGTGCCAGTTCTTCTTTCTCTACTTGATCCATTTTATGTTTGATTATGTCCATTTTAAGTTTAATATCTTTTTTCTGTGGCATTTTCTGTAATTCTTTTTCCAGTTTTTTATGGTCATCTTCTAGAGCTTTAATCGTTTGCCTCTTCCTAATGTTCTTTTTCTTTGTATAGTCTATTATTAATCCTCTCGCATATGCCTTCATTGTATCCCAAACATTCTGTATTGAAGTATCTTCTTTTTTGTTTTCATTAAAGAAGAAGGCCAATTCTTTTTCCATCCGTTGTGTAAAGTCTTTTTCCTTTAAAATGGTATTATTTAATGTCCATCTAGATCTTCACCATGGAAACAGAAGCTAACAACCAACTTCCCTTCCTAGATGTCTCGGTATACAAAAAATCCAATGGCTCCCTAGGACACACCATCTACCAGAAGAAAACACATACAAACCGCTATCTACACGCACTCTCACACCACCACCCAGCACAGATCAATTCCGTAGCCGAGACACTCATCTCCAGAACAAAATGCTTAGCCGACGAACAACACCTAGAGACCAAACTACACACTCTCACCGGCGTGCTGACAGCCAATGGATTCCAAAGAAAGAAGATCACCCACCTAATCCAAAAAGAAACCCCAACCAAAATCCAAGACAGAGAACAAGAGAATGGCAAAGCCCTCCTCCCATATATAAAAGGCACTACAGACAAAATCAGCAAGATCCTCCAAAAACACAACATTAAGACAGCATTCTGCACAAACAGAAAGATATCCACCATCCTAAGAAACCCTAAGGACAGAATCGAGTTAGAAAATCAAGGAGTATACGAAATCCCTTGCACTGCCTGCCCCACCACATACATTGGACAGACTAACAGAAGAATAGGTGCACGCATTGAAGAACATAAGAACTCAATCAAAAAGGAAGAACCGACCTCTTCCCTGGTCCAACACCTCAAAGCCACAGGACATGAGATTGACTTTAAAAATACCAGAACTATCGCCAAAACCAAACACTTCAGCAGCAGAATCATCAGAGAAGCCATAGAGATAGAAAAACGCCCACACAGCATGAATAAACAAGATGATGCCTCCCACCTACCAGCCATTTGGAAACCCGCCCTCATGAACAGACGCATACCTAACATGAAGAATGACACCAGACCCACACCCCTGAGAGCCACACAAGATGCCACCACCACACTTCCACGTAAAAAGCAGACTCACACCCACACAGAAGTTGAGACACGACCACGGACCAGAAGCCGCACTGCAGCTGCATCACTACCCACCTCAAACCCCTCTGAGCCATACATGAAGCGAACTGACCTCCACCATGAAGATGCAGCACGACCACGAACTCGAAGCCAAACAGCAAGATCACAGCTCACCAGCTCAAACCCTCCAGCAACTAAGACTAACCTGAGCACAATCAAGCCCCCACCTGAACAGAACACGCCTCTAGCCAATCAGAACACAGCCAACCCCCCAACCAATCAGAACACAGCCAAACCACCAACCAATGAGAACACACCCCCACCCAATCAGAACACATCCAAGCCCCCACCCAATCAAGTCACACCCCCACTAGCAGTTAAAAGGAAGAAGCAGCTGCAAGCTCACATCACTCTGAGAAGCACAGAGCTGAAGACCAAGCCTGAAGATGATGAATGAGACTTCATCGAAACGTTGCCTAGATACTTCCAATCTTACGCGGGAGAAAACCCGAATAACCAAAGATCAACATACAAATACCCGCGAGAACCTCAGAAAATATATATATATATATATATATATATATATATATATATATATATATATATATATATATATATATATATATATATATATATAGTGAGCAAGATCACAGCTCACCAGCTCAAACCTTCCAGCAACTAAGACTAACCTGAGCACAATCAAGCCCCCACCTGAACAGAACACGCCTCCAGCCAATCAGAACATAGCCAACCCCCCAACCATCAGAACACAGCCAAACCCCCAACCAATGAGAACACCCCCCCATCCAATCAGAACACAGCCAAGCCCCCAGCCAATCAAGTCACACCCCCAGGAGCAGTTAAAAGGAAGAAGCAGCTGCAAGCTCACATCACTCTGAGAAGCACAGAGCTGAGGACCAAGCCTGAAGATGATGAATGAGACTTCATCGAAACGTTGCCTAGATACTTCCAATCTTACATGGGAGAAAACCCGAATAACCAAAGATCCACATACAAGTACCCGCGAGAACCTCAGAAAACAAATATATATATATATGGCATTCAGCTTTGTTCGAGTATTTTCCCATGTCATAGTAGTGGTGCTTTTAAAGTTGTAGCAACGTTTCAGCAGAATCTCATCTGCCATCATCAGGCTTCTGTGTAGTGTTTGTCTGTGAGTTAGACTTTTACAGTGGTTTCAGATTTAAACTTGGGGCAGCGTTTGCTGTGCCAGAATCGTTTTTTCTTCATCCTGATTGGTTGAGAGTCTTGGTCTGTGTTTATTGGTCTTGGAGTTTGCTGTGTTCTGCTTCTAATATCTTCTGTCTGTTTTTTTGGCTCTTTTTGTATCTTGATTGGCTGGCAGCATTGTGTTACTTTATTGGAGGCCTTTAGTGCAGCTTGGCTCTGGGTAAATGGATGGCTATGATTAGTTAGGAAGCTGGGTTTCATCTGGGTGCCTGGTTGGGGTGTGTTTGAGCTGGAGGTATCAAGGGGGATCTGTTTGTGCCCAGGTGTTTGCCTGGCTTGTGGTGTGGAGATTTTTTTGTTTGTGAGTGCAGGCTTCCAAATGATTGACAGTCTGGTGGAATGATCATCTCTTCTATTCATGCTTTCTGGTCTTTTTTCAATCTCTATGGCTTCTCTGATGATTCTGTGGCTGGGATTTTCTATAGTGGCTACGGTTTTGGTGCCATTGAAGTTGATTCTATGACCTGTGGCTTCCATGTGTGGCTTATTCTTCTCCAAGACCAATAAACACAGACCAAGACTCTCAACCAATCAGGATGAAGAAAAAACCATTCTGGCACAGCAATAGGCTGCCCCAAATTTAAATCTGAAACCACTGTAAAAGTCTGACTCACAGACGAACACTATACAGAAGCCTGATGATGGCAGATGAGATTCTGCTGAAACGTTGCTACAACTTTAAAAGCACCACTACTATGACGTGGGAAAATACCCGAACAAAGCTGAATGATATATATATATATATATATACATATATATACATATATATACATATATATACATATACATATACATATACATATACATATACATATACATATACATATACATATACATATATATATATATATATATATATCTTTGGTTATTCGGGTTTTATATGTGTTGGACTAGTGAGGAAGTGTGTTCATCCAGGCGGGTGCTTATTCATAACCACTGTCGCGTATGAACACATCTGACTACCAATCCAAGTTAACCAAACTACTCCAAGACCCCACATACAAACCCCTAAAGACAGACCCCACCACCTACCTAGAAAAAACCACCAGATCCAAAATAAAAGCCTCCCCCATCAGTGAAGAAATCCAGCAAAGAATCATACCCAGAGAGAAATCATCCAGATGCCCTAAACTTTATGGTCTCCCCAAGATACACAAAGAAGGAACCCCACTCAGACCAATAGTCAGCTCCATAGGCTCACCTCTACAAAACCTAGCCAAATTTCTCGCCAAACAACTACAGCCCTATGCAGAATCCATCAACTCACACGTAAGAAACTCATTCCAGTTCATCGAGATCATAAAGAAACAAAACTTACAACCCAGTGACCTACTGGTGAGCTTCAATGTCATATCCCTCTTCACCCAAGTGCCAATAAAAGAAGCCTTGACAGCCATCCAAAACAAATACAAACCCCCCAAGCACATCCTAGATCTGACCAACCACTGCCTATCCAATACATACTTCACCTAAAATGGACAAAAATACAAACAAATAGAAGGAGCACCCATGGGATCACCCCTCTCACCTGTCATCGCTAACCTCTACATGGAACACTTTGAAACACAAGCTCTAGAAAAATATGATCAAAAACCCAAACTCTGGCTCAGATACGTAGATGACACCTTCATAATTTGGCCACACGGGAAAGAAAAACTGAACAACTTCCTCACACACCTCAACAGCCAACACCCCAAAATACAATTCACCATGGAAACAGAAGCTAACAACCAACTTCCCTTCCTAGATGTCTTGGTATACAAAAAATCCAATGGCTCCCTAGGACACACCATCTACCAGAAGAAAACACATACAAACCGCTATCTACACGCACTCTCACACCACCACCCAGCACAGATCAATTCCGTAGCCGAGACACTCATCTCCAGAACAAAATGCTTAGCCGACGAACAACACCTAGAGACCAAACTACACACTCTCACTGGCGTGCTGACAGCCAATGGATTCCAAAGAAAGAAGATCACCCACCTAATCCAAAAAGAAACCCCAGCCAAAATCCAAGACAGAGAACAAGAGAATGGCAAAGCCCTCCTCCCATATATAAAAGGCACTACAGACAAAATCAGCAAGATCCTCCAAAAACACAACATTAAGACAGCATTCTGCACAAACAGAAAGATATCCATCAACCTAAGAAACCCTAAGGACAGAATCGAGTTAGAAAATCAAGTATACGAAATCCCTTGCACTGCCTGCCCCACCACATACATTGGACAAACTAACAGAAGAATAAGTGCACGCATTGAAGAACATAAGAACTCAATCAAAAAGGAAGAACCGACCTCTTCCCTGGTCCAACACCTCAAAGCCACAGGACATGAGATTGACTTTAAAAATACCAGAACTATCGCCAAAACCGAACACTTCAGCAGCAGAATCATCAGAGAAGCCATAGAGATAGAAAAACGCCCACACAGCATGAATAAACGAGATACCTCCCGCCTACCAGCCATTTGGAAAACTGCCCTCATGAACAGACGGGTACCTAACATGAAGAATGACACCAGACCCACACCCCTGAGAGCCACACAAGATGCCACCACCCCACTTCCACGTAGAAAGCAGACTCACACCCACACAGAAGATGAAACACGACCACGGACCAGAAGCCGCACTGCAGCTGCATCACTACCCACTTCAAACCCCTCTGAGCCATACATGAAGCGAACTGACCCCCACCATGAAGATGCAGCACGACCACGAACTCGAAGCCAAACAGCAAGATCACAGCTCACCAGCTCAAACCCTCCAGCAACTAAGACTAACCTGAGCACAATCAAGCCCCCACCTGAACAGAACACACCTCCAGCCAATCAGAACACAGCCAAGCCCCCACCCAATGAGAACACACCCCCACCCAATCAGAACACAGCCAAGCCCCCAGCCAATCAAGTCACACCCCCAGGAGCAGTTAAAAGGAAGAAGCAGCTGCAAGCTCACATCACTCTGAGAAGCACAGAGCTGAAGACCAAGCCTGAAGATGATGAATGAGACTTCATCGAAACGTTGCCTAGATACTTCCAATCTTACGCGGGAGAAAACCCGAATAACCAAAGATCCACATACAAATACCCGCGAGAACCTCAGAAAACATATATATATATATATATATATATATGGATCTTTGGTTATTCGGGTTTTCTCCCGCGTAAGATTGGAAGTATCTAGGCAACGTTTCGATGAAGTCTCATTCATCATCTTCAGGCTTGGTCTTCAGCTCTGTGCTTCTCAGAGTGATGTGAGCTCGCAGCTGCTTCTTCCTTTTAACTGCTCCTGGGGGTGTGACTTGATTGGCTGAGGGCTTGGCTGTGTTCTGATTGGATGGGGGGGTGTTCTCATTGGTTGGGGGTTTGGCTGTGTTCTGATTGGTTGGGGGGTTGGCTGTGTTCTGATTGGCTGGAGGCGTGTTCTGTTCAGGTGGGGGCTTGATTGTGCTCAGGTTAGTCTTAGTTGCTGGAGGGTTTGAGCTGGTGAGCTGTGATCTTGCTGTTTGGCTTCGAGTTCGTGGTCGTGCTGCATCTTCATGGTGGGGGTCAGTTCGCTTCCTGTATGGTTCAGAGGGGTTTGAGGTGGGTAGTGATGCAGCTGCAGTGCGGCTTCTGGTCCGTGGTCGTGTTTCATCTTCTGTGTGGGTGTGAGTCTGCTTTCTACGTGGAAGTGTGGTGGTGGCATCTTGTGTGGCTCTCAGGGGTGTGGGTCTGGTGTCATTCTTCATGTTAGGTACACGTCTGTTCATGAGGGCGGGTTTCCAAATGGCTGGTAGGCGGGAGGCATCATCTCGTTTATTCATGCTGTGTGGGCGTTTTTCTATCTCTATGGCTTCTCTGATGATTCTGCTGCTGAAGTGTTCGGTTTTGGCGATAGTTCTGGTATTTTTAAAGTCAATCTCATGTCCTGTGGCTTTGAGGTGTTGGACCAAGGAAGAGGTCGGTTCTTCCTTTTTGATTGAGTTCTTATGTTCTTCAATGCGTGCACCTATTCTTCTGTTAGTCTGTCCAATGTATGTGGTGGGGCAGGCAGTGCAAGGGATTTCGTATACTCCTTGATTTTCTAACTCGATTCTGTCCTTAGGGTTTCTTAGGATGGTGGATATCTTTCTGTTTGTGCAGAATGCTGTCTTAATGTTGTGTTTTTGGAGGATCTTGCTGATTTTGTCCGTAGTACCCTTTATATATGGGAGGAGGGCTTTGCCATTCTCTTGTTCTTTGTCTTGGATTTTGGCTGGGGTTTCTTTTTGGATTAGGTGGGTGATCTTCTTTCTTTGGAATCCATTGGCTGTCAGCACGCTGGTGAGAGTGTGTAGTTCGGTCTCTAGGTGTTGTTCATCGGCCAAGCATTTTGTTCTGGAGATGAGTGTCTCAGCTACGGAATTGATCTGTGCTGGGTGGTGGTGTGAGAGTGCGTGTAGATAGCGGTTTGTATGTGTTTTTTTCTGGTAGATGGTGTGTCCTAGGGAGCCATTGGATCTTTTGTATACCAAGATATCTAGGAAGGGAAGTTGGTTGTTAGCTTCTGTTTCCACGGTGAATTGTATTTTGGGGTGTTGGCTGTTGAGGTGTGTGAGGAAGTTGTTCAGTTTTTCTTTCCCGTGTGGCCAGATTATGAAGGTGTCATCTACGTATCTGAGCCAGAGTTTGGGTTTGTGATCATATTTTTCTAGAGCCTGTGTTTCAAAGTGTTCCATGTAGAGGTTGGCGATGACAGGTGAGAGGGGTGATCCCATGGGTGCTCCTTCTATTTGTTTGTATTTTTGTCCATTGTAGGTGAAGTATGTATTGGATAGGCAGTGGTTGGTCAGATCTAGGATGTGCTTGGGGGGGTTGTATTTGTTTTGGATGGCTGTCAAGGCTTCTTTTATTGGCACTTGGGTGAAGAGGGATATGACATCGAAGCTCACTAGTAGGTCACTGGGTTGTAAGTTTTGTTTCTTTATGATCTCGATGAACTGGACTTTAAAAATACCAGAACTATCGCCAAAACCGAACACTTCAGCAGCAGAATCATCAGAGAAGCCATAGAGATAGAAAAACGCCCACACAGCATGAATAAACGAGATGATGCCTCCCGCCTACCAGCCATTTGGAAACCCGCCCTCATGAACAGACGTGTACCTAACATGAAGAATGACACCAGACCCACACCCCTGAGAGCCACACAAGATGCCACCACCACACTTCCACGTAGAAAGCAGACTCACACCCACACAGAAGATGAAACACGACCACGGACCAGAAGCCGCACTGCAGCTGCATCACTACCCACCTCAAACCCCTCTGAACCATACAGGAAGCGAACTGACCCCCACCATGAAGATGCAGCACGACCACGAACTCGAAGCCAAACAGCAAGATCACAGCTCACCAGCTCAAACCCTCCAGCAACTAAGACTAACCTGAGCACAATCAAGCCCCCACCTGAACAGAACACGCCTCCAGCCAATCAGAACACAGCCAACCCCCCAACCAATCAGAACACAGCCAAACCCCCAACCAATGAGAACACCCCCCCCATCCAATCAGAACACAGCCAAGCCCTCAGCCAATCAAGTCACACCCCCAGGAGCAGTTAAAAGGAAGAAGCAGCTGCGAGCTCACATCACTCTGAGAAGCACAGAGCTGAAGACCAAGCCTGAAGATGATGAATGAGACTTCATCGAAACGTTGCCTAGATACTTCCAATCTTACGCGGGAGAAAACCCGAATAACCAAAGATCCACATACAAATACCCGCGAGAACCTCAGAAAACAAATATATATATATATATATATATATATTCTTAAGCTTTCGCAGGTACTCACATGTCTGGCATTCAGCTTTGTTCGGGTATTTTCCCACGTCATAATAGTGGTGCTTTTAAAGTTGTAGCAATGTTTCAGCAGAATCTCATATATATTTTAAAAAAGATACTAAAGGGAGCCTCTATTTTAAAGAATATAAACAGTCAAAAAGGAGAAAAAAAAGGAAGTAAATATAAAAGAAAAAACCAGTCTGATTAACTCAATCGCAATTGAAGTTCAGTGAAGAAAAAAAAGAAACGTTTTGACATTCTTTAAAGAATCGCCGCTAAGTCAGATTTTGTCAAAAATTTTACAGATTTCTTCTCACTCTAGAGTGTCCTTAAGCCCCAAGTATTAAAAAAAAAAAAAAAAAAAGTCCTCACCAGCCGATACACTTTCTCTTTCTGTCTCTTCCTTCCAGAGCTGTCCCAGCTTCAGCAGCTTAATGGCTGCCTCTCCGCCGATGGTAAAGGGGCTTCTCCTGGATCCACCAGGGACTTTGCGATGTCCCTGGGATCAACAGAACGCGCCCCTTACTATCACCGTCTCTACAGGACGGTTTAGGTCCATTGGGATCGACCAGGGGCGAAGATATCAGCTGCGATCTCAGAGCCCCGAGATTGCAGCTATATCGCAGCGACAAAGCTCTGCCTTCTCCGGTCCTATGATCTTCATCACCACCCGCTCTTCGTTTTCTCCCTCCTGCTGCTCCGAGGAAGACAAGCGGGACATGGCTTGGGACATCCATCTCCGTATTTTCGACACTGGAGTAACAAGGGAAGTCAAGAAGTGAGCGATTAGGTCAAGGTACCACACTAAGCAGTGCTTCGCAAGTAGCCCTCAACTTACGACCGTTCATTGGACCATTCGAAGTTATAACGGCACTGAAAAAAACCCAAAGTTATCGCCAGTTTTCGCAATTCTCATGGTCAAGGGTTTGAAATTCGGATGCTTCGCAAGTGACTCGCATTTATGATGATATTACGGTATCCCCTGGGGCATCACATGACCCCACTTTGCCGACCTTTAGACAAGCAAAGTCAACAGGAAAACCAGATCCACTCAACAGCCGTGTTACTAACTTAGCCACTGCAATGATTCACTTAACAACGGTGGCAAGGAAGGTTAGAAAATGGGGCAAAATTCACTCTATGACTGTCTCATTGAGCAACAGAAACTTGGGGCTCCATTGTGGTCATAAGTTGAGGACTACCAGTACAAAGTTTTTGGGAACTGCAGTATTTTGGGGAGCTCCTCACCTTCTGACCATAAAGGATGGTTTTTGGATTCTCCCCATGACGGCTGAAAAATGGACCTGTTGATTTTGGGACCATTTCTGTGGCCATTGTTAAGAGAATGCCATGGTCATTAAGCAAACCAGGAGTACCAGCTTTGGGCAAGACCATCGTAAATCACGGCCATGTGACAGCTCGAAACTGCCAATGCATCCAAAGTTAGAGGGAAGCGGCCATCAGAACCATCAGCCCCAAGGTCAGTCTGTTGTCATTTTGGCCACAAAGTGATGATGTCTTGAGGACTACCTAGTTGGAAAAGGAGCTGCTAAGTTTACCTCGAATTCTGCCAAACTGTTTCGAGTTCGATGGAACTACACTGCCATCTGCTAAGGCAATATTCACCAAGGCAAAATAATAATAATAATAATAGTAGCAGAATAACAGGGTTGGAAAAGATCTTAGAGGTCCTCTAGCCCAGCCCCCTGCTCAAGCAGAAGAACCTATATCATTTCAGATAAGTGGTTGTCCAGTCTCTTCTTAAAAACTGCCTGTGATAAAATTCACCATTGAATTTCATTTTGTTAGATAGCGTCCAACATTCAGGTCTGCCAAGATCCTTCTGGATCTTAAGCCTTTATCTTCCGGAGTGTTGGCTGTTCCTGCCAGCTTGGTGTCATCTGCAAATTTGATGAGTTCCCCATCTACCCCCTTGTCATGGTCATTGATGAAGGTGTTGAAGAGTATTGGGCCTAAGACAGAGCCTCGGGGTACCCCACTGCATAATTCACTCCATGTAGATGCAGTTCCATTGAGTACTACACGTTGAGTGTGGTTAGTCAGCCAGTTACTAATCCATCTTGTGTTGATGCTGTCTACTAACCCACAGTTTTTTAGTTTATTTAATAGTAGATTATGGTCTACTTTATCAAATGCCTTACTGAAGTCCAAGTAAGACTCTAACTTCCCTCTTGCACTTACCACTATTAAGGCAGGTTCCACCTATTCTATACCTTCACTTCAAGGCCACTCCATAAAACCCAACCCACAGCTTAGACAATCACAATGACGTGTGCAAGCTGCCCACTCCTGACACCACTGCGGTACCGTTCTTACCTGACGAATTGTCCAGAAACATGGTTTCTACCACCTGATGACTCTTCCAGAAATGTGGTTCTTCTGTAAGGACAAGTTTTTCAGTCCAGTCTTCCCAATTCACCTCTTCTACTCTAGAAAAAAGGTCCCAAGAGTTATCAGCAGGACACATTAAATCCTCAACTTACGGCCACAATGGGTTGGAGTTTAGACTACTAGAAGACCTCCAAGGTCCCTTCCAACTCTGTGATTCTATTCTGAGCCCAAACTTTCCACTGCTAAGCAAGACAGCTGTTAAGTGAGTGGCACCCCATTTACAAACTTATTTTTTGCCATGGTTGTCATGTTAAGTGAATCACAGCGGTTGTTAGGCGAATCATGGTAGTCATTAAGCAAATCCAGCTTCCCCGTTGACTTTGCTTGTCAAAGGGTTGCAAAAGGGAATCACATGACTCTGGGACTCTGCAACCATCATAAGTACATGCCTGTGGCTAAGTGTCCAAATTTTGATCACGTGACCAGGGAGAGGTCCTGAGATCACTTCTTTCAGGACCATTTTGAATGGTCTCTAAAGGAATGGTTGTAAGTCAAGGACTACCTGTATGTACTCCTTTCTTGTCTCAAACGCACCCAGTAATTTCTTAGGCTGCAACCCTCCCTCCACACACACAAAGTAAAACTCAGTAAAAATTCCTTTCAAGCACACCTGTAGACAATTCACACCAGCCCTTAGAGGTAGTCCAGACCAGGAGCCCAAAGTTAGGAATACTAATGCTAGTTTTTTGTTATAAGATTACAGCCACAGAATTTTGCAAGCACGGATATCCTTCCTACATTCCTCATCTTCCTTCTCATCTTCTTTCCTTCCTTCCTTCCCTCCCTCCTTCCTTCCCTCCCTCCTTCTTTCCTTCCTTCCTCATCTTCCTTCCTTCCCTCCCTCCTTCCTTCCCTCCCTCCTTCTTTCCTTCCTTCCTCATCTTCCTTCCTTCCTTCCTTCCTTCCTTCCTTCCTTCCTCATCTTCCTTCCTTCCTTCCCTCCTTCCTTCCTCATCTTCCTTCCTTCCTTCCCTCCCTCCTTCCTTCCCTCCCTCCTTCTTTCCTTCCTTCCTCATCTTCCTTCCTTCCTTCCTTCCTTCCTCATCTTCCTTCCTTCCTTCCTTCCTTCCTTCCTTCCTTCCTTCCTTCCTCATCTTCCTTCCTTTAAGCTCGAGGGAACCAGGGAGGGTCCATTTCTGAAATGACGTGTATTTCGTACCCCAATTGGGCACGTGGTTAAACTTACCGAAAAAACCTCCTCTTTTCTTTCTTGTCCTCGGATTCGATGAGGACGAAACGTTTGTCTCCCTGGGTTTTTTGACAGGACCAGATCCGTTTTTTCTCTATCTGCAGAATAGCGATGGCTCTCTGCAAATAGAGTGGTTGGTGAACATAACTTATCAATGAGAGATGGAGGGAGGCAGAGCGGGGTGGGTGGAAGAACGGAGAGTAGGAGGAAAGAAGGAAGGATGGATATGTGGGAATATGTATGTATGTGTGTATGTGTGTATGTGTGTATGTATGTATCTAGGTCGGTAGGTAGGTCGGTAGGTAGGTAGGTAGGTAGGTAGATAGATAGATAGATAGATAGATAGATAGATAGATAGATAAAAAGAGAGAGATATATAAAAATATAGGTAGGTAGGTAGGTAGGTAGATAGATAGATAGATAGATAGATAGATAGATAGATAGATAGAAAGAGAGATATAAAAATATAGGTAGGTAGGTAGGTAGGTAGGTAGGTAGATAGATAGATAGATAGATAGATAGATAGATAGAAAGAGAGATATAAAAATATAGGTAGGTAGGTAGGTAGGTAGATAGATAGATAGATAGATAGATAGATAGATAGATAAAAAGAGAGATATATATAAAAATATAGGTAGGTAGGTAGGTAGGTAGGTAGGTAGGTAGGTAGATAGATAGATAGATAGATAGATAGATAGAAAGAGAGAGATATAAAATATAGGTAGGTAGGTAGGTAGGTAGGTAGGTAGGTAGATAGATAGATAGATAGATAGATAGATAGATAGAAAGAGAGAGAGATATAAAAATATAGGTAGGTAGGTAGATAGATAGATAGATAGATAGATAGATAGATAGATAAAAAGAGAGATATATATAAAAATATAGGTAGGTAGGTAGGTAGGTAGGTAGATAGATAGATAGATAGATAGATAGATAGATAGATAGATAAAAAGAGATATATATATAAAAATATAGGTAGGTAGGTAGGTAGGTAGGTAGATAGATAGATAGATAGATAGATAGATAGATAGATAAAAAGAGAGATATATATAAAAATATAGGTAGGTAGGTAGGTAGGTAGGTAGGTAGATAGATAGATAGATAGATAGATAGATAGATAGATAGATAGATAGATAAAAAGAGATATATATAAAAATATAGGTAGGTAGGTAGGTAGGTAGGTAGGTAGATAGATAGATAGATAGATAGATAGATAGATAGATAGATAGATAGATAGATAGATAGATAGATAGAAAGAGAGAGATATAAAAATATAGGTAGGTAGGTAGGTAGGTAGATAGATAAATAGATAGATAGATAGATAGATAGATAGATAGATAGATAGATAGATAGATAGATAAAGAGAGAGAGAGAGAAATAGAGGTAGATAGGTAAAGATAGATAGATAGATAGATAGATAGATAGATAGATAGATAGATAGATAAAAAGAGAGAGATATATAAAAATATAGGTAGGTAGGTAGGTAGGTAGGTAGGTAGATAGATAAATAGATAGATAGATAGATAGATAGATAGATAGATAGATAGATAAAAAGAGAGATATATATAAAAATATAGGTAGGTAGGTAGGTAGGTAGATAGATAGATAGATAGATAGATAGATAGATAGATAGATAGATAGAAAGAGAGAGATATAAAAATATAGGTAGGTAGGTAGGTAGGTAGATAGATAAATAGATAGATAGATAGATAGATAGATAGATAGATAGATAGATAGATAGATAGATAGATAGATAAAGAGAGAGAGAGAGAAATAGAGGTAGATAGGTAAAGATAGATAGATAGATAGATAGATAGATAGATAGATAGATAGATAGATAGATAGATAGATAGATAGATAGATAGATAGATAAAAAGAGAGAGATATATAAAAATATAGGTAGGTAGGTAGGTAGGTAGGTAGATAGATAAATAGATAGATAAATAGATAGATAGATAGATAGATAGATAGATAGATAGATAGATAGATAGATAAAAAGAGAGAGATATATAAAAATATAGGTAGGTAGGTAGGTAGATAGATAAATAGATAGATAAATAGATAGATAGATAGATAGATAGATAGATAGATAGATAGATAGATAAAAAGAGAGAGATATATAAAAATATAGGTAGGTAGGTAGGTAGGTAGGTAGGTAGGTAGATAGATAAATAGATAGATAAATAGATAGATAGATAGATAGATAGATAGATAGATAGATAGATAGATAGATAGATAAAAAGAGAGAGATATATAAAAATATAGGTAGGTAGGTAGGTAGATAGATAAATAGATAGATAAATAGATAGATAGATAGATAGATAGATAGATAGATAAAAAGAGA